>VMDR010000192.1:0-342773 GCA_007922815.1 Macrotus californicus | reverse complement strand
CATTTCCCTTATTGTATCCTTCATTTGTTCATCTAATTTGCGACCAAATTCAACCAAGTCTGTGAGCATCCTGATTACCAGTGTTTTGAACTGTGCGTCTGATAGGTTGGCTATCTCTTCATCACTTAGTTGTATTTTTTCTGGAGCTTTGATCTGTTCTTTCATTTGGGCCATTTTTGTTGTCTTGGCGCGCCTGTTATGTAGTAAGGGGCGGAGCCTTAGGTGTTCACCAGGGCAGGGCGGCCACATCGCTGCGTTGTGACGCTGTTTGTGGGGGAGGGGTCCGAGTGGGAACAATAGCGGCTGCTCCGCTCCCTGCCGGTTACCAGTCACTTTCCGCACTACCCACAGTCCAACGGGGCCCCTCTGGTGCTGGCTCCGGTGCCAATCCCCGGTGGGAGGGCTGTGTACGCTCCAGGACCCTGTGGGTCTCTCCAACGAGCTCTCCCGTGAGGCCGGGAGTTTCTCCCACTGCCGCCGCCTCAATCCCCACAGGAGTTTTCAATCAGAGGCTTTGAGGCTTCACCTCCCCGAGCCGGAACTCTGGGTTGCGGGGTCTGTCCTGCTCCCCAGTTGTTCCTCCCTGTTTATCCTCACGAGGGAGTGGGACGCCCGGTCTGCAGCCACCACCTCTCCCAGCCAGCTGCGCCTTTCCCCGGTCTGCCAGCCGCCGCCCCGCCGCGCGAGTCCTCTCCGCCCCTCCTACCGGTCTGGATGTATGTTTCTTAGTTTCTTGGTTGTCGGACTTCCATATGGTTCGATTTTGTCAGTTCTGGTTGTTTTTTCTTTTAAAATTTGTTGTTGTCCTTCTTTTGGTTGTGCGAGGAGGCACAGTGTGTCTACCTATGCCTCCATCTTGGCCGGAAGTCTAGAGTAATTCTTCATTTCCAGGAAGGGACATGACCCAACCTCGTCCTTCAGGAGAGTGTTGGCCCTTTGCTCTTACTTGTAAGTAGTAGGCTGTTGATATCGGAGATCTGAGCTGGAGTGACAGTGACTCACTAGATTGGAAGAAGTAACTTTGCAACACAGACAGCGTCAGGCTCAGAACATGCCACTTGTCCATCCCTTGTATCTCTAGTGCCATCCACACCGTGCCACTGAAGGGCCCCTCTGATGCTGACCACCAGTGTCAGTGTGGCCCTATAGGTGGAGGCACGGTCCCCGACGTGGCCGCCCTCACCACGGACACCGCTGGAAGCTTGGGGCCCCTGGGCCGCCTGCACTTCTGACCAGCGGGCTACAAAGTTCCCATGTCAGTAACTCACTGGAGATACTGTACTTCTGATTTTACTGTAAAGGATGTGATAAAAGTTTTATTTATTATAAAGGATACAAACCAGGATTGGCTAAGTGAAGAGACCCACAGGGTGAGGTCTGGGAGGGTCCAGAATGCTGGGCTCTGCCCTCTCTATGAAATGCAGGTGTGGCCCTGCCCCAGCACATCAGGGGCCTCACTACGGAGTTGGTGAGGTGCCGCTGTGTCAGCCACAGAATCACTGGCCACATGATTGGACTCCAGCACCCCCCACATCCAACCCTTTGATCACAGGGCAGGTCTTTTTGGTGTGACAGCCCCCACTGAGTCACCTCATCAGCGCAAACTCAGGTGGCCGGGGGAATCCCAAGGCTCCTTCCCCTCCATAGGGACAACAGGCCAGAGAAACTCTTTATTATCTGGCGGGTACCTTTCTATCAGATTTTCTCACTTTCTCCCCAAAGGCCAGTCCTCTGGGAGCATCTGGTCCCTAGGTACTTTGTTTTTTGATGTGTTGTAAATGGCACCTTTTAAAGATTTTTTTTTAAAAAATTGACTTTAGAGAAAGGGTAGCAGGGAGAAAGAGACAGAAACATTGGTTGGTTGTTCCATTCATTTTTGCGTTCACTGGTTGATTCTTGTGTGTGCCTGACCAGGGATGGAACCCACAGCCTTGGTGTGTCCGGACAGCGCTCAGACCAATGGAGCTACCCAGCCAGGGCAATGACACCTCTTCTACATTCCTCCGGTGGGCGGAAAGTAAAGGGCCGTTTCCTGTGTCCCTGAGAACCCTCTTGGCTTGCTCACCCTGATGTTTCCTCTGTAGCTGTTTTGTGGTCCCAACACAACAGTGGGACATTTGTTTTCCACACCTCCCTCTTAAAGTGAGGCAAGTGGGCACGGGGACCTTTATTCTGACTTCACTAATTTAATAGATGTCTGAATGCTGATGGCGTGGCAGGTGGTGGACACTCCAGGGATTCGGAGTGGATAGAGAGACGTCCCTGCCCTTGTTGAGCTTCTAAGCTGGGGGAGGGACGAAGACAGTGAAGGTGGCTGAACTACTGCCCGGTCAGACAGAGGAGGCACTGCAGAGGAAATAAAGCAGGAAAAGGCACCTGCAGCACCCACGACTTCTCCTTAAGTAGAGTGGCTAAAGGGAGGCCCCACTGAGGAGGTGACATGAATGAGAGTGAAAATTGAGGGGACCGAGGAGCAAGCCGCCTGGAGACCTGAGAAAGAAAAGCCAGTGCGGAGTCGCGGGGGCAGGTCTGCGGGAGAGAGAGCCTGTGAGGGCAGTGCAGGGAGAGGGTGGGTCTCGTGAGGGCCTTGGCATCTCCTCTGACATGTGCAGAGGCAGGTCATAGCTGACCCTAAGTAGGACTTCTCTGAGTGTCATGGCAGGGTTGCTGGAGAAGAAGCTGGGGTGGCAGCCTGGGGAAGGACAGGTGGAAGCGGCACAGGTGACAGGTTCCCAGGGTGAGCTGAGGTGGAGGCTAAGGCCGCTCCCAGCCCGGCTGTGAGCTGTGAGTGCTAGCTAAGGGGACTCCGTGTCCATTTACTTACCGGAGACATGCAGGGTTGGGTTTGGACAGGTTGAGTGTAAAATGCCTGCGAAACATCTGGGTAGGCAGAGGAAGCTCGGGGCAAGGTCCAGCCTGGAAATGCCTGTGAGGGAGTGGCCAGCACAGGGCCAGTCCTAAAGCCAGGAGACAGGTGCTGTCACGCAAGTGAGAGAGAGGTCAGGACGCCAGGCATTCATCTGTCTGGAGCCGGAGAGGAGCCATAAGGTGGAGGGAAACCAGACGAGTAGGGTTGCCAAGAGGAAGTGGCGGGTTTGGCAGAGCCACAGACGGCCACTCATCCCCTCAAGGTCGGCAGTCATGCTGAGTAGCTGCCCTTACGTTGAGCATATTCCTTCCTTTTTCTCCTTTGGGAGAAGCCACCCCAAATGGACACCGGATCTTACCACGTAACTTTCCTGCATCAGTTGACCGCTCGCCTTCGGTCTGGTGGATTACGTGAACCGTTTTCAGGGCTAAGGTGTCATTACAGTCAGTCCTGGGCTAGCTCCCGTTCCATCGGGACACCGGCCGCTGCCCCGGTCGGCTGCCCCTCCCCCACGCAGTCTGCCTCGTTTTGCTGAATGATGGAGACACGCGGGGTTTCTTCACTTCTTCAGGGGCTGCAGAGGGCAATTCTGGCCGAGTCTGGTGTTTTCTCTCATGGTGTTTCCAGTGGTTTGAGGGCACGTCTGTCCTTCTTCAGCTGCTTTTGGTGAGTTCTGTCCTTTCCGACGTCACAAATTGTGTCCACACTGTCCTGGAGTCTGTGACACAAGCGCCTGGGTCCCTCCTCAACAGGGCGCTCTCTGCTGTCTGTCCTCCTGCATCGGGCTCTGCTTGCTCGACTACTGGGGACTCTCTTTCCCAGCAGGAACAGAAAGCTGAGAATCCCTCTCAAGTGCCCAGCATCAGGCACGACGCACATGGCCTCCCGGGCGTTCGTGGCTTCCCCTTTCCATTGCTTCCCTGATCTGTCTGTGCAGGTGTCCAAGGGACACTGAAGTTTCCCTGTCAAACACAGACCGAGTCCTGGTACCCCATGACTCCTTACAGCATCCTCCTCTTCCTCCTGAGGGTTTTTATGTTAAAGTATTTCCCAACTGCTCTGTCACCTGTTTCCCTGGATGCGGGCTCCCTCTCTCACTAAGCCACGTCCCTGTGCATTTAGTGTGACCCGTTACTGATGCCTCTGGGACCTGCCCACTGAATGGTGGTGGTCTTGCACCAGCGGGCCAGCACACTGGCCTGCCCAGGTCCTTGCTGTTCCTCTGGAGGCCAGGTGAGTGTGTGGGGCAGGAAGCAGGCCAAGGGGGCAGGACCCCGGGAACCAGGTCCTTTCTCTTTCACTCTGTACGTGGAACCCTCGTTCAGTGTCTTTCTGTTCTTTCTGTTTGTCAGCAAATATTCTTAGGCCACGACCTTGACTTCAGCCCTACAACCCACCGTTTTCCTTCTCTCCCCGATTTCTGTTATAACATTCCTCGGTTGCAGCAACAAACACCTCACATCTGCTTCCAATGGGCAGAGGTGGTAGGGCAGTCGATGCAGAAAAAGAATCTGAGAAACTGAGAGGAAAAACAGGTAATTGAGCAACAATAAATGAAAATTTTAGTACAACCCGATAAAACATCAGCAAAAATAAAATTGAACACTATCATTCAAGTGAACCTACTGATTGATAGAACATTCCGCCGATACTCTCTTCAGGTAGCTACGGAACACTTTCCAGGACCGACCATATCTTAAGCCCCAAAACAAGTCGCCATAAGCGTTAAGAGACTGAAACTATAAACAGTGCGCTCCCTAACCCCAGTGGCATTAGAGACCCACAAGAGAATGAAGTCCAGGCGACCCCAATGTCTGGAGGTTAAATAACACACTCCTAAATAGCGGGGGTCAAACAAGAGAGCAAATGAAAATGCGTCAGAATCTGTGGGCGGCACCTAACGCAGCGCTGGAGGAAACGTATTTGCTTTGAACTGTAGGAGAAAACCTCAAAGAAAAAAACCTATAGGTTTCACCTTAAGAAACTAGGAAACAGAAGACCAAATGAAACCCAAAGGAATCAGGAGGAATAATCAGAGAGGAATTGAATGAAATAGAAAGCAAACAAAAACAGAAAACTCAAGTTCTTTGAAAAGATCAACACAATTGACACATCCTTAGTTATACTGACCAAGACAATGAGAGAACACAGATTCCACCAAGTGATGACTGGAAAGGGCACATCACTGACGACCCACAGAGGTTAACAGAACTGAGAGAGTCAACACTTTATTTACAAAATAGGCTTTGTGTTTGTTGATTTTGCTCAACTGCAGGCTAATGTAAGTGTTCTGAGCACAATTAAGGTAGGCTAGGCTAAGCTACGGTGTTCAGGTGTGTTAGGTGTGTCTTCTACTTCCTTGGCTTTATCGGGATGACTGCGACGTTAAGGAGCATCTGGAGTAGGAAAACTATGCCAATAAACTAGATAAGTTAGGAAATGGACAAATCCCAAAAAAAATATCATCACTTGCCCTGACCAGTGTGGCTCAGTTGGTTGAGTGTCATCCTGCAAAGCACAAGTTCACCAGTTCGATTCCCGGTCAGGGCACACGCCTGGGTTGCAGGGCACACACCCACTTGAGGCGTGTGCAAGAGGCAACTGATCGATGTTTCTCATATTAATGTTTTCTCTCCCTCTCTTTCTCCCTCCCTTCCCCTCTCTGAAAATAAATAAAAATTTAATTTTTTAAAAGATTTTATTAAATGTACAGACCTACCGGATGTTGTACATTTTCAAAAACCAGGTCTGCTTATGTCATTACAAGAAAAGTGCCCTGGCTGGTGTAGCTCAGTGGATTGAGTGTGGGCCTGCAAACCAAAGGGTCACGGTTCGATTCCCAGTCAGGGCACATGCCTGGGTTGCAGGCCAGGTCCCAACAGGAGGTGTGTGAGAGGCAACCACACATTGATGTTTCTCTCCCTCTCTCCTTCCCTTCCCCTCTAAAAATAAATAAATAAACGCTTTTCAAAAATTAAAATTAAATTAAAAAAAATCACTTAAATGGACTTAGAAGCAGAAAATCAGAATAAACCTATAACAAAAATTTGAATTAATAAAGTCTTAAGTCTTTATGCAGAGGAAAGCCCAGGCTCAAATGTCTGCATGGAGGCATTCTATCAGTAACACCAGTCACTCCCAAACTCTTTCAGAAAGTAGGGCGGGGAACGTTCCTCCAGAAGGGGAGGGCCTCTTCTGGCCCCTCTTCCACTTCTAAGTGCCCTTGTAATTAATTACACTGTGTCCGCTTGGAGAATCCACGGAGTCTTACTATTGTAAGGTCAGCTGATTACTGATCTTAATTCCCCCTTGCTATGTAACCTGACATAGTCACAATTTGAGGGATAGCATCATGGATATCTTTGGTTGGGAACGTCACTGCGTGCCACAGCATCTATGAAAGCCACCAACTAGGATCATAATTCATGGTGAATGAGTGAGCGCTTACCCGTAAAATCAGGAACAAGGCAAGAATGCCTGCTCTGCCCCTGCTGCTTCTACTCAACACTGCTGGGCATGCAGCAAGGAACACGGAAGAAAGAAAAAGGAGTAAACATATTGGAAGGAGTAAAAATGTCCTTGGCTCTGGCCAGGTAGCTCAGCTGGTTAGAGCATCATCCCAATAAGCCAAAGTTGTGGGTTCGGTCCCTGGTCAGGGCACACACAAGAAGCAACCAATGATGCATCAATAAGTGGAACAACAAGTCAGTGTTTCTCTTTCTCCCACTTCCTCTCTCTAAAGTCAATTTTAAAAAAAGCCCTGATGCTACATTTAGTTAATTCTAAGGAGTCCAGATACACACACATACCTGGCACTAATTAAGTTTAGCAAGGTCCTAGGATACAAGATTAATAAAGAAAAATCCATTTTGTTTCTATAAACTAATAAGCCAAAAGTGAAATTAAGAAAACAATTCTATTCATAATAGTATGATAAACTAATACCGAGGAATTTATCAAAAATAGTGTAAGATTTATACACTGAAAACTGAAACACTGATAAGGGAAATTAAAGATCTAAGTAAATGGAAAGATATTCCATGACTTAAAATTGACTATTGTTAAGATGCCAATTCTCACAATATACAGATAATGTATTATAGAACTGTACACCTGAAACCTATATAATTTTATTAACCATTGTCACTCCAATAAATTTGGCCCTACGTGGCTCAGTTGGTTGGGCATTGTCACAGAGTGCAAGGTCACCAGTTTGTTTCTCCGTCAGGGCACATGACTGGGTTGCAGGTTCTGTCCCCATTCAGGGCACGTGGGGTTCAGTCCCCCATCGAGGTGCATAGGAGAGGCAACCAGCTGATGTTTCTCTCCCTCTCTTTTTCTCTCCCTTTTTTCCACCCCTTCCCTTTCTCTGAAAATAACATTTTTATTGAAAAATTTTTTTAAAAGAAAAAAAAGCACCCCTACACCCCTATGTTCATTGCAGTGTTATTTATAATCGCCAAGATCTGGAAGCAGCCCAGGTGTCCATCAGTGGATGAGTGGATAACACAACTATGAGACATTTACACAATGGAATTCCACTCAGCCATAAAAAAGATGAAAATTTTACACTTTGCAACAGCATGGATGGACCTGGAGAACATTATGCTGAGTGAAGTAAGCCAGTCAGAGAAAGATAAATAGCATATGATTTCACTCATATGTGGAATCTAATGAACAAACTGGACTAAAAAGCACAGACTCGTAGACGGAGAGCAGATGACAGCCATTGGGGGGGAGGGGCTGAGCAAGAAGGAAAAAAGGACTCAAAGGCAGACAACAGTTGTGGTGACTGCTGGGGGGAGGGTCTGGAAGGGGGCTAAATGACAATGGAAAAAATATAATAAAGATTATATATTAAAAGAGTATTTTTAAAAAAGCTTTAAAAAGTGTTACTTCTCCCCAAATTGATGTATCGATCCAATGCAATTCCTATCAAAATCCCAGCAGGATTTTGGAAGAAAGTAACAAGCTGACCCTAAAAGTTATATGGAAATACAAAGGACCTAGAAGAGCCAAAACAATTTTGAAAAATAGCAAAGTTGGAGCACTTACACTGCCTAATTTCAAAACTTACTATAACCTTGGCCGGCGTGGCTCAGTTGGCGTTTTGTAACCGAAGGTCGCAGGTTCAGTTCCCACTCAGGGCACATGCCTGGGCTGCAGGGTTGATCCCTGGTTGGGGCTAACGATCGATGTCTCTCACATTGATGTTTCTCTCTCTTCCTCTCTCTCTAAAAACAATGGATAATAAGCATGTAGTTTAATGGAATTGAGAGTCTAGAAACAAATCCTTATATTTATGGTCAACTGATTTCAACAAAGACATTTCAGAGGGTAAATGATAGCCTTTCAACAAATGGTGCTGGGACAGTCAGTTGGGTATCTATACGTAAAAAGTGAACCTGGAACCTTACCTCACACTGCATACACCTCAAAGTGGGTCATGGACCTAAATGTAAAATCTAAAAGTAATCAGGCTTTTAGAGGAAAACACGAAACATTTTTTTGTGATCTTGGGTTAGGTTTTGTTCTCAAGACACAACACCAAGAGTGTGAGCCAATAAAGGACCAAAAAATTGATAAATTGGACTTCATTAAAGTTAAAAACTTACACTTCAAAAGACAGCATTTTGCCCTGGCTGGAGTGGCTCAGTGGACTGAGTGCTGGCCTGCAAGCCAAAGGGTTGCTGGTTCGATTCCAGGTCAGGGCACCTGCCTGGGCTGCAGGCCATGTCCCCAGTTGGGGGTGTGTGAGAGGCAACCGGTCAATGTATCTCTTGCACATTGCTGTTTCTCTCCCTCTCTCTTTCCCTCCCTTCCCCTCTCTCTAAAAGTAAATAAGTAAAATCTTTAAAAAAAGACAGCATTTTAAAAAAATGAGATAAATCAGAGACTGGAGAAAATATCTATGAATGTTATATCTGATAATCCAAAATAAAAAACATGTATGTATAAAGTTTTGTACCCATTATATACAAAGTCTCAGAACTCAGTAAGAAGACAATTCAATTCAAAAATGGGCTAAAGAGCCCTGGCTGGTGTGGCTCGGTGGATTGAGCACCAGCCTGAGAACCAAAGGGACACCAGTTCGATTCCCAGCAAGGGCACATGCCTGGGTTGCAGGCCAGGTCCCCAGTTGAGGATATGCGAGAGGCAAATGATGGATGTATCTCTCACAACATGATATTTCTCTCCCTTTCTCTCTCCCTTCCTCTCTGTCTAAAAATAAATAAATAAAATCTTAAAAAAAAAAAAGGGCTAAAGAGCCCTGGCTAGAGGTGTGGCTCAGTGGGTTGACTGCCGGCCTGCAAGCCAAAAGGTCACCAGTTGAGGTACCAGTTAGGGCACGTGCCTGGGTTGCAGGCCTGGTGCCTGGTTGGGGGGAGTGAGAGGTAACTGATCTATGTATGTCTTGTACATCCATATTTTCCCCCTCTCTTTCTTCCTCCCTTCCCCTCTCTCTAAAAATAGGTAAAATCTTTAAAAATGGGCAAGAGAGCCCTGGCCAAGTACTCAGTTGGAGCTTCATGAGGGTTGAGGGTTCAATCCCTGGTCAGTACACATACAGGAATCAACCAGTAAATGCATGGATAGGTGGAGGAGCAGGTCAATGTTTCTTTCCTTTTTTTTTAAGATTTTATTTATTTTTACAGAGAGGAAGCAGGGAGGAAAGAGAGGGAGAGAAACATCCATGTGTGGCTGCTTCTCATGTGCCCCTTACTGGGGACCTGGCCTGCAGCCCAGGCATGTGCCCTGACTGGGAATCGAACCAGCGATGTTTCGATTGCACAGGCTGGTGCTCAGTCCACTGAGCCACACCAGCCAGGGCCGATTTTTTTCCATCTTTATTGTTGGTATCGTGTTGGCCAAAAAATCCATTTAGTCTTTTTTTATGAAATAAGAGACACATTTTTCATTTTCAGCAATAACTGTATTGATCGGGATATCGTGAGTATGCTATCTCCCGCTATTGGTTTCTAGTGGGGAGAGGCCGGAGTGCTGCTAAACATCTTCCAGTGTATGAGACAGCCCCCCCGCAAAGAACTGTTTGGCCAAAATGCCAGCAGTGCCAAGAAACCCCACAGACCACTTTTGAGGCATTCAGTCAGTCACAGCACCTTCTGCACACACCGCACAAGTCTCTTTTTTGTGTGTCAGTTGCCTTTTTACCTTTCTTGAAATAACAAAGCACAACACCCCAAAAATGTTGTGTATCTTCTTCCATCTTCAATATTAAAATGGCTGCACAAAAACTCACCAATTGTGATGTTTTTTAAAATGCACGCTGATATGACAGCTGACACACTACAACCTAACAAACGTTTTGAGTGAAGTTAAAGACAACTACGCGCTACTAGAACCATCGGATGGAAAAAACTAAACCAATTTTTTGGCCAATGCGATATTTGAGAAATCAAGTTCAATATCAAGTTCAATCAAGTTCATTTATGGAATGTCTTCTGATACTACATTAAGAACTCTTGCACAACCACGAGAGAGCACACCGAGGCAAACTACAGAGCAGAAAACACGGGCCTCACACCCCTGACAACTGGCTTACAAATCAGACTTGACAGAAAACCAAACAGAAAATTGGCTGGAGACTGAAACACGCACTTCGCAGGACAGGACAATGCACCAGCCGGAGAGCCTCTGAGGAGCTGCCATCCAACTGGCGATGGAGAAGGCACAGAGCAATGAAACCCACTGTCCCCTCCCCTCCAGGACAAGGGCAGACAGAGGGACACATGGTCTCAAGGAGCTTCTGGTGCCCCGGGAGGGCGTGACCCCTGAACTACCCTGGAAGGGTTCCCTCGCCTGCTAAGACACACCCCTTCAGCACCAACAGAAATGTACCTGTCCCCCAGGAGACACCGTCCCGAGAGCCTCACAGCAGCACCGTTGGGAACACCCTGCTGTCCCCAGGCAGGTGGGTCAGTGCGTGCTGTGACCTGAATGAGAACACAGGGACAGCTGTTTCCAGCTCCATCTGGCTCATCTCACAGACCCCGCACTGTGTCTGATGGCAGCCAGACCCAGCGCTCCTGTGTGCCACCATTTACGGGAAGACCAAAAACTGACGCAGCTCCTCAGGGAGACCCTCGTCTGGTCGACTAGAAAGAGGCTGGGCAGTGACCCGCCAGCCCACTTCGGGGGAGCAGGGACCAGCGCTGGCCGGGCAGCGGTGACAGCTGTTCTCTTTAGAACATTGGGCACTGATGTTACTACAGAACTCAAGGAAGGTCTTAAAATGCCCAACCCAGACGCCAAAATCCTGTAAGGGTTCCCCAGACACACAAGTGCAACAGGGAGTCACAGGAATTTCCTGTCCCAGCCCTCAAATGCTCAACGACAGGACCACTAACCCTCCTTTCCGTGCCTACCTACACGTACCCTGCTCTAGCCTCACTCTCCAGCACAGAGGGCCATCCATGAGAACTTTCCAGAAGGGGCCCCACTGGCTCCAGAATTCCTGCTGAGTCCGCACTTTCTACTGTGTAAATGTGTGTTTACTCTGTAAATTTCTGGGTGTGGACTTTCTCCCTGGCAGATCTATAATTTCTCAGAAGCTGAGAACCGACCTGGAAAAGTATCAAAGCTCAATAAAGGGAGGGACATAAAGCTGCCTCCCCATACCCTACCACTGGTGAGGCAGGGGAGGGGCAGGGCAGGGTGCCAGCCCCTGGGCCCTGTGAGTAGCCCACCCAGTGGCCAGGCAGAGCTTTCAGACCCCACGGGGGTCTGCTCAGAGAGCTCCCGCCTGCCTCACTCCTTCCTCTCCCCGCTGTCCATCCAGTTGGACACGGACCCATTCCATTTGAGAGTCCCCTAAACTTCAGTGAGCCTTGCTCTCCCCAGACCCAGCTGTGCCTTCTCTAGTCCCTTCCAAACACAAGCCCACCAGCAGGGGCAGAGCGAGGGACCCTGGTGAGTAGGTGCAGCTGACAGCCAGAGGAAGGGTCCCCCACGGAGGAGGGAAGGGATGACTTGAGGGCCAGATTGTACTTGGTTTGAGCAGGAAGGACAGAGACAGGGGCTGGGAGATAAGGGCATAGTGGGGCTCCCTAGGCTCCAGCAGCCTTCCCTGCCAGCTGTCACCTTCCACCTTCTGACCCTGGGCTGACCTCAGGCCGGGCACTGGGCACACATCCCAGGGGCCTATGCACAGAATGGGGTGGTCGTGTCCCCACTGGAACCTTACAGGACAGCATGGGGGCTCCCAGCAGGCGGAGGCTGGTCCCAAGGCCAGGCCACCTCCATTCTCTTCCAGGGCAAGTAGCACCTGCCTGTTGAAAATGCCTAACACAAGGCGGCTGGGCTCTGCCAGGCTTTTTTTTTTTTTAAGGAGTGGGGGAG
This sequence comes from Macrotus californicus, assembly GCA_007922815.1. NCBI lineage: Eukaryota > Metazoa > Chordata > Mammalia > Chiroptera > Phyllostomidae > Macrotus > Macrotus californicus. Next base: position 330,544 of record VMDR010000192.1, on the reverse strand, counting down.
GGGCAGTGGCCAGACACCAGCTGACCCTGAGGTCACAGAAAAAGCCAAGGCTGGGCTGGGCGACCCCACCCAGGCTGTTAGGAAACGGGAAGGGGGTGGTCAGCATGCCAGGGCAGATGGGCAGGTCCATTGGGAAATGTGGTGGCTCCTGCTTAACCCTCAAACGGCCATCTGCTCAGTGCAAGGACCCCAGGAGCTGCCCAAAGAGGCCCATCCACAGGCAGAGTAGCTGAGCACAGGGGCCTCCTTTCCTGGATTCCCCAAACCTAGCCAAGCACCAGCCCCTCACAGGCTGTTCCAAGGGACGCCCCCACCCCCCGCTGCTTGCTGGCCCAACTCTGCAGGCCTGGGCTGGAAGGAGGTGGTGCAGACAAGACAGGGTCTGCTGGCTCTCAGAGCTGCACTGCAGCCCACCTTGGACCCTGAAGGTGGACTCAGGGTGGACGCAGCTCCCAGCCTCACCCCTGTGCCATCTACACCCAGGGCACTTGGCCACCAGACAGGAGGGGGTTAACAGAGCCCAGGGTAGTGGGGATGGGTTGGGCTGTGACAGGGTGCTGGCTGTCCTGGAGGTGGGGAAATCCAGAGGGCAGGAAGAGCCAGCCCCCAGCAGACCTGCTGCCTATTTTGCATGCGGGATGGCCCTGAGGAAAGGTGAGGCTCCCTGTGTCCCCAAGCCCACTGGGGCTTTGCAGACCCCAGAGATGGCTCAGCTCTGGGAAGGCCTGAACTTCTGGGAGCCCGTGGGGGGAACGGGACTACAGGGGTGTTGGAGGGTGCAGCTGCACCTGGCCCCAGACAGTCTCCTTTTCCTCTCCCTGCCTAGAGGCCCAGGACAGCAGCACAAGGGGAGCAGGGTGGGGGTCTCCTTACACCCTCACCCAGGGCTCCTCTGCTGGGCTAGGGCCTGTTGTCCTCTCAGCCACTCGGAAGCCAAGCCCCTGCCATCTTGTCCCATCTTGGGGCCTAGCCCCTTCCAGCTGCACACAGGGCACTCACCAGTGCTGCCTCTGTCCCATCCCAAGATCTCCAAGGGCAGGGATGGGCCAATGTGGGGGACAGCCCCATGCCCAGCAACAGTTCTGGGGCATCGTTGTTGGGGAGCTTGGTGCCCTTTGTCCAGAGACAAAACCTGACCCTGGTGAGTAGACAGTCTTAGGTCCCTGTCTGCCACCAAGGCCTGCACCCTCTTCCTCTCCCCACAATGGCGCTGGGCCAAGTACCTGGGTGCAGGCTGAACATGTCTGTCCAGCCCCCAAAGGGAACAAGGGCATATCCACCTAGGCCAGCTCCAGAATATTCTCTTGCTCATGCCTTCCTCCGGGCCCAGATGGCAGCCTGGCCTGGCTTAAGTGCCCTCCTTGGGGACACAAATGGACACATGGCCTAATTGCCAGGTTCCCAGTCCTCAGTTTATTCTGGGACAGTTGTCACTGCCCTGTTAACCCTGCGATGGTTTTGAGCTGGTCAACATCCCAGTTGACCTGCCCGCCACCTTCTGCTTCTGATTTAAGTGGGGTGACCTGTACCTCACATTTTTCTCTAGTCCGATCAGCAGTGCCTCCCTTTACAGTGCCTCGCTGGGGTCTGAGTGCTAGGTTACATGGCAGCCCACGCGTACAGGTTGAGGTCCCTAAGTTTCTATGCCTCACTCACCCTGGGGTTCGCATCCCGAGCCCCTCAGTGCCGCCTCTCCCCAAGCTCCTCTCCCTGCAGGAGGCCTGGCCCTGGTGGTGTTGCTGGTCTCCTGGGCAGCACTAGGCCCCTGTGGCCTGGAGGGAGTGGAGCACGGAGTGCCCGGGGACACCGAGGGCCTGCAGTGCCCGGCCGTCTGCACCTGTGGCCACGATGACTACACGGACGAGCTCAGCGTCTTCTGCAGCTCCAGGAACCTCACCCAGCTGCCCGACGGCATCCCAGACGGCACCAGGGCCTTGTGGCTGGACGGCAACAACTTCTGCTCCATCGCCGAGGCGGCCTTCCAGAACTTCTCTGGCCTGGGCTTCCTCAATCTGCAGGGCAGTGGGCTGGTCAGCCTGGAGTCAAAGGCGCTGCTGGGCCTGCGGAGCCTGGACCGCCTGCATCTGGAGCGGAACCAGTTGCGCAGCCTCGCGGCCGGCACCTTCCTGCACGCGCCGGGTCTCACCTCACTTGGCCTCAACAACAACCTCCTCAGCAGGCTGGATGAGGGACTCTTCCAGGGCCTAGCCAATCTCTGGGACCTCAATCTTGGCTGGAACAGCCTGGCTGTGCTTCCTGACACCGTGTTCCAGGGCCTGGCCAACCTGCGTGAGCTGGTACTTGCCGGCAACAAGCTGGCTTACCTGCAACCCCCGCTCTTCCACGGCCTCAGCGAGCTCCAGGAGCTGGACTTGAGCAGGAACGCTTTGCGAAGCGTCAAGGCCAACATTTTTGTCCAGCTGCCCAAGCTCCAGAAGCTCTACCTGGACCACAACCTCATTGCTGCCGTGGCCCCGGGTGCTTTCCTGGGCCTGAAGGCACTGCGCTGGCTGGACCTGTCACATAACCGTGTGGGTGGCCTCCTGGAGGACACCTTCCCAGGCCTGCTGGGCCTGCACGTCCTGCGCCTGTCACACAACGCCATCCCCAGCCTGCGGCCCCGGACCTTCAGGGACCTGCACTTCCTGGAGGAGCTGCGGCTGGACCACAACCGCCTCCGGCAGCTGCCAGACAAGGCCTTCGAGGGCTTGGGCCGGCTGGAGGTGCTCGCTCTCAACGACAACCAGATCCAGGAGGTCAAGGCGGGCGCCTTCCTCGGCCTCTTGAATGTGGCTGTCATGAACCTCTCCGGCAACTGTCTGCAGAACCTTCCAGTGAGAGTGTTCCAGGGCCTGGCCAAGCTGCACAGCCTGCACCTGGAGGGCAGCTGCCTGGGCCGCATCCGCCAGCACACTTTCACGGGCCTCTCGGGGCTGCGCCGGCTCTTCCTCAAGGACAATGGCATCACAGCCATTGAGGAGCAGAGCCTGTGGGGGCTCCCCGAGCTCCTGGAACTGGACCTCACTTCCAACCAGCTCACACAGCTGCCCAGCCAGCTCTTCCAGGGCCTTGGCAAGCTGGAGTACTTGCTCCTGCCCCACAACCGGCTATCCGCACTGTCCGCAGACGTCCTGAGGCCCCTGCAGCGTGCATTCTGGCTGGACGTGTCACACAACCAACTGGAGGCCCTGCCAGGGAGCGTCCTTTCGCCACTAGTGCGGCTGCGCTACCTCAGCCTCAGAAACAACTCCTTGCGGACCTTTGTGCCACAGGCCCCTGGCCTGGAGCGCCTGTGGCTGGAGGGCAACCCCTGGCATTGTGGCTGTCTCCTCCGGGCCCTGAGGGCCTTTGCACTGCAGCACCCCACCATTGTACCCCGCTTTGTCCAGGCTGTCACAGAAGGGGACGACTGCCAGGCACCCGTGTACACCTACAACAACATCACGTGCGCCAGCCCACCTGGCCTCTTGGGACTTGACCTACGTGACGTTGGCGAGGACCAATTTGCTTACTGTTGATCCAAGGCTTGTCTAGGCCAGACGCCGCTGTGGAGTCAGAACAAGCCCTCACCATCCCCGGAGCCTGGCGGGTGCTCCACCCTTCAGCTCCCAGGCGCCAGGCCCCACACTGCTCACTTGTTGGAGGTCTCTTCCTCAGGGAACACACAGTCCCAGGGGTTTTGCTGACATGGGCTCAGGACCTGTGGGTGCTGACCTGGTCCCTGAGGGGCCAGATCAGGAGTGTTGGGGGCTCAACCCTCCCCAGCTGCCATCCATTAAAAGCAACGTTATAAACCCTGCCTGCAACCACAGGGGTGAAAGTGGGGGAGGGGAGTAAAGTGTCAGCCCACCCCCCCCACCCCCCGCCCCCCTCCCTGTGCTTGGACTCCCTTCATGTCCTCCCACGCCAGGCCCCCCCAGGATGGCTGCCTCCGCCTGAGGAGCGGAGAGCACTCACTTGGGTCCTCTTCAGGCAGTGTTCCTGGAGGCGGCCTAGCCCTGGGAAGCCAGAGCACAGCACGGCAGCCTCTGCTCCAAGAGGCCCAGCACCTACTGTCACCCAGGGCTGAGTGGGTGCCAGTCCTCGGTCTAGACCCCCTACTCCTGGCCAAAGCCCTTCATGGCACTTCCTTCTCCCCCTACTTTCTTCCTCTTAGCATGGTCCCCTCCCTCAGAGCCCCGGCACCCCCAGGAAGTGTTACCTGAAGCTGCCTCCCCAGACTCCCTGCCACCCGCACCCCAGAGCTACCACGTCTCTGCTGACAGCCCTTTTTCCCTTGGAAAGAGTGGCATTCTTGCCACTACCTCTGCTTTGCAGAACCATCTCCTCTCCTGCCCGCAGGAGAAAGGTTCAGAAGAGCCCTGGGACCGACTGCGTTCCGCACTCACCACTTCCGCTCTTAGCTCCGCCCCAGGTCCCTGCAGTGGGGAGGGCGGGCGGCAGTGAGCACCACCGGCTGGCCAAGGCCCCCATGCGCCCATTTCTCTGCCATCACAGGTTCCTCTGCAAACTCCATTCAAACACATCCTCACCCTAGTCATCCGCAGGGGCCTGCTGATAACTGAATTACCAGCCCAGCCCCGGGACTCAGGGTGCAACCTGTCTGCTCTAGGGCACAGCCATACACTAAGGCAGAGACAGGACCGAAGTGGAATGATCTGGAAATGTGAGACCTGTAACTGTGGTGGCAGGACCTTTAATTGCCAGCACCTCTGAAGTTAACACCTTACAGGGTGCTGCTCCCTTCCGCGACCACCATCATGGTCACTCACAGCCCCCCTGGCAGGACAGCATCTGAGGATGACAAAGACCCTGCCAGCCTCCGGACCCACAAGCTTTGTGGACAACGTGGTAACTGGGGTGTCAGGTGCAGCCTGTCTGGGGCACGTGAGTACCAAGACATGAAGAGAGAGTGTGCAGGCACCAGAGCTTAGATGGTGGCACTAGGACCTCCCGCTGTCCCCTGGGGCCTGCCATAGACCAAGCCAGCAGAACCACTTACTGGCAGCAGCTCTGGTGCCCGATGCTGCCAAAGTGCCGAAAAGTCTCCAAAGGGCCCGGGCAGGGAGAGGTGTGCACAGGGCAGCCCCATGGGCTGGCCTGGCAGGTTCCAGGAACCACACCCAGGACCCAGGCTGGAGTCTGTGAGCTTGAGGCCCACAGCGGCGCCAGGAGATGTCTCAGTCAGGAGAGCTGAGTAGGTGTCTCCTTCAAAATCTTCTGGGCTATGGCAGAGAGGGCGTGAAAGGCAGGGCTCTGGGGGAACTCCTGGATGAAGTCTCGGCCCTCCTCCAGGCATCTTGTGAGCTCGGGGTCCAAAGGCACAGAACCTGTGAAGATGGAGGGAAGGGGACAGGGAAGGGGTGAGGCAGGGGCAGGGAAGGGGTGAGGCAGTGGCAGCAAGGCCTGGGAGGCCATGTCCATACACCTCCCACGGCCCGGGAGCTACCGTCAGCGCTACTTTAGCCCAGAGCGGACACCTGCCAGCCTCACTCTGGCTGAGGTGCCTGGAAGGGGTCTTGGGCTCAACTTCCACCTGGACGGCCACCAGCCCACCCAGGAGGCTCAGTTCTGCCGCCTCGGACTCTGCCCACGTGTAGAAAGTACAAGGCTGGTGCTGGGAACACGTGGCCACGCGTGAGAGGCACCCCCAGGGCCCGAGCCGCAGCTGTTCTCCGACTCTCAATGGGGTCTCAGCAGGCATCGGCCACGCCGCTCCGAGCCCGGGGGAGCTGCCTTCCCCTCAGGCCGCTTCTTTCCAGTCGGCCGGCAGTGACTGGCATTAGAGGTGAACTGATACCCACAACCCGAGGAAGACAAGTGGACACGGCTGCTCTTATCTTTCCCCTTCTTGGGCAGGAGGCACAGGCAGGTCGGACTGCCTGGAGCAGAGGCCAAGGGGCAGCCCTGACCCTCTCACCTAGGAAAGGAACTCCAGCGTGTTTGGCCAGCTCCTCGCCGCCTCCCCTGGAGAAGACGTTGGTGCACTCCTAAGAGAGAGGCGCAGGGTCCACCTGAGGATTCTTCGCACTTGGGGAGTGGGGTCCAGGCCCAGGTTGGGAAGGTGTGGTGCAGCACCCTCCTCTCCCCCCACCTCGACCCTGCCCCCCGCGGGCAGCTGCCCCACAACTTCCCGTGACTTACCGTGCAGTGTGGGCAGACGAAGCCACTCATGTTCTCCACAATGCCAATCACCCGCAACCCTGTCTTCCTACAGAATGTCAGCTCCCGCCTCACATCCCCCACAGACACCGCCTAGCAACCAGGGAAGAGCAGGGACAGGCCAATGGGAATCCTGAACAGTCAACCAACATGAGCGTAAAGAACAGGGAAAGGTGCCTGCCTGGGTGAGGTGGCACAGAAAATGGAATGAGGCTCTGCAGTACCTGGGGCGTAGTGACCACGACAGCCCCCAGAGGGCTATAGGGGCGAAGGGCGTCCAAGGCAGCCATGTGCTCATCAGAGGTCCCTGGAGGCGTGTCCACAACCAGGTAGTCCAACTGCCCCCAGGCCACGTCAGATACAAACTGCTTTATCAGAGCTGCAAAGTCCCGGGGGACAGGGGTCTCAAAAGGGGTCTCCCCGCACCCACCGTCTCCATCCGGCCTCCGGTGCAGAGCCACCTTCACTGATACAGTGAGCAAGAGGGCTCCAGGCTGCTCCTCACCCAGAGCGGGGAGCACAGTGCAGCAGGGGGGCACTCCCATTCCTGCCCCCAACAGTACCCCCTTCTTCCCGGCAGGGGCGATGCCACCCACAGGACTTCTGCTCAGGCCTCAGTGAGGGCCAGCCAGAGCTGTGACCCTGTTGGGACGCCTGTGCGGACACCTCAGCTTTCACAGCGGAGAGGAGATAATGTGAGTGGAGCAGCTACACCTGCAGCCTCAGTGCCAGTTGGAGGGGGCTTAGCGCCCCCTGCTGGTGCAGAGGCACAGGAGTCCAGCCTTGGTGCCCCCGAGAACCCAATACACACAGGCTGGGCTCGGGTCTGAGCAGACCCACCCTTCCTGCCCAGGGAAAGGGGACGCTATTGCTAATGGCCACATAGCTATCTTGCTCTCTCGGTCGATACCGGCCATGTGGACACAAATACCACACCTGGGCCCGACCAGTCAAGTGAGCAGCGGGAGGCCTGTGTGGCAGGGAGGGCCAGCAGCCCCAGGCTCTTGCTCAGCTTTTTAATTGAGCATCAGGGGATCAGCTGAGGGAGGCTGGAAGGCTGACAGGGCGGTCCCCTGCCTGGACATTACCATTCTTCTTGGGGCCTCTCCACACCACGGCCTCATCTGGCTTCTCCAGCAGGAAGCCCACGGACATGAGGGAGACATTCTGTTCCTGGTCCACAAAGACAGGCACCCAGCCACTGTCACACTGGTGCACGGCCCTGCCCTGTGCCCGGAGCATGCGGGGGATGCTGGGGCCACACAGGTCCACGTCGAGGATCCCCACCTGCAAGGAGCCAGGACATCCACGTGGTGTGAAGGGGTCTCACAAGGCAGGAAGAAACCAGCTGGCTTCCCTGTATGCCCACCCACAAGGGGAAGGGGCAGGAGCGGTTCAGGAGGGGACAGGTACTGTGGTTGAGGGCCGGAGGTGCTCACCTTTTTGCCCATGTGACGCAGGGCCAGGGCCAGCTCCGTGGAGATGGTGCTTTTCCCGACCCCCCCTTTTCCAGAGAGAATTAGGATGATGTGCCGGATGCCAGCCAGGTTTCCAGACTCTGCTCGGGAGGTAAGTGAGGAGACCCTTCACGCAGGCGCTCTTCACGGCTTGCTCCCCGGGTAACCACCAGCCTCCTCCTGAGTCCTGAGTCCTGAGACCAGGGCAGCCCTGAGACCTGCCCCTTCACTGGAACGTCTCCCTGCAGGCCCAGACCTGACTCGCTGGCTCCCAGTTCTGCTGCTCCCCCTCTTGTCTGAAATGCCCCAAGCTGCTCCTCTTTCTAGCGTGTGCACTGCAGCGAGGCAGACTGCCAGCTCCCGGCTGATTCCAATGGAAACAGACGGACACTAATGTGCCCAGCCCACTCATCTGGGGTCAGAGAGGCACTTAAGGCGGCCTTGGACCCCAGTTCTTAGGAGGGACCCTCACAGCTCTGGGGATCAATCATGTGTGCGTGTGAATGCTGGTGTCACCTGGCTACCAGCCATGCCTTAGAAACACTAGGTACACAAGGGCAGCCACAGAATGTCCCTGCCTCCTTTGGTGACTCACACAGGTCCTGGGCCTAACAATGCTGTAGACCCCTGTTGGCATCCAACCACTTTGACCCAGCTCTCCTCCTACCAATGAGCCCCTAGTATCATGTAATAAATATTCACCAACTCAATCCCTGCACCAGGCCGGCGTTACCATCCGCATTCACACAACCCTTCGCCCTCTGCAATACCCCCTTGTTCTGGCCTCAGCGCCCTCAGGACCTCACCGCGCCTCTGACTAGCTGCTTTCTCCACCACCCTCCCCACGTGCACGCAGGGCTCAACAATCAACCCAGGAATACAGTCTTCCTCCTGACCCACCACCTCTCAAAGGTATGTTCAAAGGCTCCCACCTCCAAAGCCTCCCTTGCGACAACTCAGAGGGTGCCTACCCTGGGTTTTGGTGGCAGTTCCTTGTCACCAATGCCTTTCCTAGATATGCTTCCAGCACCTGGGGCTGGAACATCTTGTAAGGTGACAAGGAAAGGACACAACCACGACCAGGATCACTGTCTGCAAACAGGAAGCCCCAGACCATGACTTGAGGTCACCCCAGTGGCAATTTAAAAGATTAATTGCTTTAACGTGAAAAGGTATTTGGGAATCAACTTTGCTTTTGTTCAGGTGGAGGGCAGGGCTCAGGTGGATCTGGACCCCTAGTTCGGTCTGTTCAATCAGGCTTCTAATCCTGTGACTCACTCTCCTCCCTGTGGGAACGGGAAATTTCAGCTGAGAATCAAACAGGACACGCATACTCTCATCTGGTAACCGGAAGGACTTCTCAGACAACAATCTTTAGGGGTTAGCCACAGACCCTTTAACTCCTCAGTAAACTACCAAGTTCCTGGTGCAGGCGAGAGGCTGTGCTGGAGGCGGTTTCTCCCCTCAGAAGAAAGTGAGGAGCCCCTGGACGGAAACGTGTCCCACTCAGACTCAGCGGTAAGTCCAACCAATGTTAAGTCCAACCAATGACGATTATTTGATACACTGGACAAGTTTGTAACTCTTTATACCTGAAGAATCTCTCTAGAAAGATACAAGTAACTGACCCTGGAGAACCCTTCTGGGCACAGAGTGGGCCAAGCTTTTTCCCTGCACGCCGGGTTAGGCCCTTTCATTTGCACGTGCATCTCCCCCTGGTTAAAACAGCAGCTAGCTCTTTTTAAGAAAACTAATCAGTCTAGATGATATTTTTTCCTTTTAGTAAGTCTGCCCCTATTCTAACAACCCTTTTCAGATGTTTTCCTACAGTGTTTACAATCTGACGGATGAATCCGCCATACGGGAGCTTAGTAACCTGAAGAACCAAACTAGGGGTCTTTCAAAAGATAATGTGGCAAACCCCTAATTACAAAAGTCTGTTTTAGTGCATCTATGCAAATCTGATAATATCCACTTGTATTCCGTCCAACAAAACTTTCATTTTTTCGAGTATTAAGGTTTAGAAACCTAGAATAAAACTTCCAAAAATAATTTAAAAGTTTGTGATGTTCTGGTGTCTTTTTAGAACCTCGTATTTAAGCGACTTCTTCCTGTTTTCTTGCAGCATCACCAAATAAAAAAACCATGGCCTAAATCGGGGAAGTATTGTGTTTTTGACGACAAACAGCATACGTGCTCTTCCTGAGTCCCCCTGTATCCACGTTCCCGAGCAGCGTTGCAGTTACACGGAAACTTGTAAGTTGACGATACACGCATAAGTACACGTGCGTCTCCTTTACACTGAAAATAAGACAACTCGCTACACACCCAGAGTCCCGACCGGCAGATGCGGGGCGACTTCTTCCCGCTACCTGCAGTGACCACACACTCACCCGCCGTCACCTCCATCCCTGCTGCAGGTTGCAAGCTTGTCGGCAGCTTCCTCTCTCTCTCCGCCCGCCTCCAGCCAGAGTAAAGAGCCATCGGGCCAATGGGCAGCTCGAGCCCCTCCCCTTTATTGATAGGCCCTAGCCAATCAAATTGCACAAAGGAGGTACGCAATTCCGGCGCGGACGCCGTACCGGAGGTGAACCCACTGCCTATCAACCCGGGAGTGTGGGGCAGCTTCCCCACCTCTCCCTTCGTCCCACGGGTGGGCGGGTGCTGTCCCCGACAGCTTGAGATGTGACCAATGAGGATACGGAGTCAAGATTGACAGGTTCAGCAGCCTCCTGGCAAGAGGCGCGGGCCGCGCGGCCGGCCAAAGCCCCGGGCCGGGAGCGCTCGCCCGCGGCTGTTTGGCCAATGCGATGCGGGGGGCGGGGATTGTTTACGTCTCGCTGGGGAGCGGAAAGTGGGTCACGGCCGACGGCGACCGCGGAGCAGTGCAGGTAAGACCGGGTCGCGTCTGCGCCTCCCCGCCCGCCCGCCGGGGAGGACCGGGGCCCTGCGGGACCCCCGGCGGCGGAGCCCAGCCGCGCATTTGTTCTCGCGGCCGGCGCTGGGGCGGGGCGGGCTGGCCCACACGGTAGGCCCGCCGCGCAGCGTGGGGAGGAGCCGCAGCGCCGCCCGAAACTGGAATTAGTAGGAGTCCTCCTGCTTCCAGGCCCGAGACAGTCTCGTACGCTGGTCACTCCGCGTGTATCGCGTGGCGCCTACTGGGCGCTGCAGACGCAGCAGATGGTGACTAGGCCGGCCGACTGGAGCCGGCTGATGGACGGGCTCCGACACGCAGGTGAAGGAGCCGTGCAGCGGCGTTGCTGGAGGGAGGGGAATCTGGTTCTGCAGACGGCGCTCCCGACCCTGGAAAGCAGTGCCTACGCTCATTCATCAGCAGCGCTGGCCTGTGCCTGGCGGGGTCCTCACCGGGGTCAGCCCCTGCCCTCCTTGGGGGGGTCAGTTCAGGGAAGAGCGAGGCAGTAGATGATCACGGAAGTCGAAGTGTTACTGTAAGTCGGATGCGGAAGCTGGGAGCCAAAGAGGGCAGGGGAAGACATTCTCGCAAAGGGCAGGGAAGAGGTAGCAACTAGGCCTCTGAAAAGGCCACTGCAGATCGGAGAAGCCCAGGAGAACTTGATAGGCTTTGGGGGATTTTGCCTTTTATTCTAAGAACAGTGACAAACCCTGAGAAGTTTTCAGATTTGTTAAGATTTACTTAAATATTCAAGACTTGTTTCAAAAACAGCTTGCCTGCAGGGAGTGAAGTGGGTGGGGTGGGACTGACCCTGTGGAGGTGGTGTGGGGTGTGTGGGGGCCCTCAGGCCGTAGTCGGAAGGAGGAAGGCAGGTAGGTGAGGGGATGACGGCTGTGAGTCTGGCATGAGGAACTTGAAGGTTGGAGATGCCATTTGTGGAACTGTACAGTGGAGGAGGGGCCAGGTGACATTTAAGATGCCTCAGGGCCATGCAGGCTGCCTGCCTGGGCTGCGAGGCTGAGCTGAGAGCTGGGCTGAGATATGGGTTTGAGAGTCACTAGTGCCTGGGTGGCTTTTCACACTCTGTGCCTAGGTCTTATCCAGGTGCTTGGACACTGGAGTGAGGTAGGAACTTGTGAGGAGAGTTCTGGAGCCTCAGCTTGGTACCTGCTTGGCTCAAGAAATCCTCCACTTTTATAGGGGGTGGTCTGGCACAACTGGCCAGGGGACAAACGCAGGGGGTGTTGGGAGACCTTCGGACGTGCGGAGTATTTTCTTTGCTCAAAACCCATTTCCCTCCCCGCAGATCCTGTCCACCATGGCCAGGCGCCCCCGGAGCAGCAGAGCATGGCACTTTGTCCTTAGTGCTGCCCACCGAGACGCAGATGCCCGGGCCATGGCTCTGGCAGGGACCACTAACTGGAGCTATGACTCCGACGGGCAGGTGAGTGGGTATGACTGGAATGAAGTGAGGAGACCCCCGAGGCAGACTTTTCCCTGATGCAATAGGACCCTGCTGCTCACCCTGGGTTTGCCCTGGTTAAGGACCCACATGGCCGTGAGGTGACATGACCTCAGGACAGATACCACATTCCTCTTTATACTCTTTGCACTGAAGAGGGTGGCAGTTGGTTTTTCGGTCAGTTCATTCAACAGAACATCTCCATGCCATTCCTCAGCCAGTTTCCAAAGGTCGCCGTTGTTAACGCCACGTTAGCCTCCTGGACGGTTCCGCAGTCTGTACAAATACATGGTCTATGTTTGTGTATATGCCTGTAAAAAAGATACTCGGTCTTGAAAACCACAATTCCTTTGCCTTCCCCCACTCAGTCGCCCCCAAGTTCAGGTTGGAACAACAGCTCAGCCATTTGTCTTGGCGCAGACTGCCTGATGGACCTGAGGGCTGTGCAGCCAGTGGCTGGCTGTTCCCACTCTGGGAATGGCCGGGCTGCATGGCTTTTGCCCCCATTGCCAGGTGCCTGGGAGGAGGGTTCTCAGTCACCTTCCAGAATCTTGAATCAGAGCAGGGGGTTGGCTCTGCCTTGAGTCACCTCCGCTGTTTCCTGCAAGGCTGATCTTTGGGTGACTTGTCTGTGCTTTGTCACACCCGCTCTGCATGCTGCCCTGGCTCAGCCAGGTGTTTGGGGGTGAGGGGTGGGCACCTCTCCTCCCTAGAGTGAGCACTGAGCCCTGTGGAACTGCCAGCCTTGAAGAATTGGAGGCAACTATTCTGAGCTGATAGCATTCTGGGGCCTCCCCCAAGTCCCTCTCCAGACCAGCTAGAGACCCTGGCCTGTACTCCTGTCCCGCCTCCAGTTCCTGTCCTGACCATGTGGCCTGAAACAGTGTGTGTTGCTGTGTCTGTCCCTGCCCCACGGGCTCATCACTCTGGGATGCAGGCAGTGTTGTGGGGCTGGGGTACTGTATGTGACACATGCCTGTGTGCAGCCTGCCCCGTCACCTAATTGGTCTGCAGTATGTGGGTGTGTGGGTTGACAGGTGGTTGTGTCACCTCCGCATCTTTGAAGGCTGAGCACAGACATCTCCCTTCCCTGCTGCCCTTATGGCTTGCCCTGGGACTGGGTTTGGCCTCTGCCCAGGCTGGCCTCCAGGCCTGTGGTACTCGGGTCTGCACCCACACTCCTGACTCTGGGGAGGGGCTTGTGTCTGGCTGACAGTGTGCTGCCTTGGCTTTAGGGGAATCACTGTTCCATGCTAGTGGGTGATTTGGACTTGATTCCCGTCTCCTTTCTGGGATCTCTCTCTGACTTGGGTTCAGCGCCCTTAGTTCAGTCTCTGGTTGATGCAGAGGCTTCTGTGTGGTCCTGGGTGTCATGGGAAAGCAACAAGGACGAGGCTCTCCCCTGCAGAGCTTCAGTGTTGGTTGGAGGATACAGATCCGCAGGACAAAGGGGACTGTCGGAGGAGAGATGAGAAGGAAGGGGACCCGGGAAGGAGGGCTAGAAGAGCATCTTTGAAGTGATATCTGAAAGCTGCTGTCCCAGGGCAAAGAGACTTCCCCTGTGACAGGTGGGGGAAACGGGGAGGGATCAGGGCAAGGGAATGGGTCTAGTGAGCTTTGGAGTGTGTGGCATGTTCTCAGGGTGGCATGATCTGCCCTAGGTCTGAGCAAGGTCACCTGGGCTGATATGTAGAGGGCATTTCAAGGAGGCAAGAGGAACAACCAGAGACTAGTGTGGAGGCAGGAGCCAGACCAGGACCCCCAGGCCACCCCAAGAGGGCTGGCAAAGCAGGCAGGCAGAAGCAGCCGGTACCCTCTGGGCCTGGGGCAGTGTTGGCCTGGGGTCCAGAGCCAAGGTGGGTATCCAGAGGGGCCTGTGGGGCTTCAGAGCAGGAGTGACTAGTTGCACAGAGCATCTCTCTGGCCACCAGGAGAGAGTGGGTCAGCAGTCTCCAGAACCTGATGGGCTCGGCTTGGAATCAAGGCCAGGATGGAGCCCCCCAGGTAGAGAGGGCCAGGCACCCAGTGAATGTCTTTCTATACAGAGGCTTGAAGAAACAGCCTGAAACCCCTGGCTCATTAGGGCCCTGGGTGGGGTTAAGAGCCACCCCTTGCAAGGATGACCAAAGAGCTGCAGCCTGGGGTGTGTGCAGGTGCTGCCCAGCTTCCACCTGTGGAGAGACCTGGGCTGCCTTCAGTAGGTCACCAGTGGACCTTGCCAAGAGGCTCCCCTGCTGTAGGCCACCCTTGTGGGTCTATAGCTATTCCATGGTGGCGAAGCCCCCTGTAGACTGGTGGCCAAGCAGGAAGCCCTGCTGCGGGCTCACCTGTGCCTGGGCCTCCCGGCCCCCTTGGATGTGCAAGAATGGGGCTGCGCCCTTAAGCCCACTCTCAGGAAGCTGGTAGCCTGGTAGGCCTTTGGGAGGGAGGCCCCCTCAGCTCCTGAGCCAGGTGACCAGGGTCACTCTGGGGCACTGTAGAAGTGTGGGCCAGCTGTGCGCTTGGGACCTAGGCAGCCCTCTGAGGCCAGACTCCCAGATCCTTTCCTTGGGGCACTGGAGTTCATCCACTGGCCTGTGCTGAGTGTGGCAGGCTAGGGCAGAAGGCACAGCAGGGGACAATCTGCCTTCCTCTCTCAGCACAGCGACTCTGACTCTGACCCTGAGTACTTGTCCCTGCCGCCGTCCATCCCCAGCGCTGTGCCCGTGACAGGCGAGTCCTTCTGCAACTGTGACAACCAGAGCGAGGCCTCCTTCTGCGGCAGTGGGTACACGGCGGCCCACCGGGGCAGGGACTGCCGCTGCGGGGAGGAAGATGAGTGTGAGCGCCTGGCGAGCAGCCACCTGGGCTGGCTGGGGCGGGCTCCGGGGCCGGGTGAGGAGGACCCGGGGGGCTCAGGAGACTACCCCCACCTGGCCTTTCCTCTCCCAGATTTTGACTGGGTCTGGGATGACCTGAATAAGTCCTCGGCCACCCTGCTGAGCTGTGACAACCGGAAGGTCAACTTCCACGTGGAATACAGCTGTGGCACAGCGGCCATTCGAGGCACCAAGGAGCTGGGGGAAGGGCAGCACTTCTGGGAGATCAAGATGACCTCACCTGTCTATGGCACTGACATGGTAAGTGGCTGGCAGGGCAGGGGGTGGGGGCTACTGCTGGGGGCCCCCGGCCCTGGGTCCTCTCTGCCTGGCCTGTTGCCTCCAGATGGTGGGCATCGGGACGTCGGACGTGGACCTAGACAAGTACCACCACACGTTCTGCAGCCTGCTTGGTAGAGATGAGGAGAGCTGGGGCCTCTCCTACACAGGTACGTGGGGTCCCTACAGCTGGGCAGGCTGGGAGGAAGCCATGTCTCAGAGCTAACACCCACCCTGTGTCCCCCAGGGCTCCTCCACCACAAGGGCGATAAGACGAGCTTCTCCTCACGGTTTGGCCAGGGCTCCATCATCGGCGTGCACCTGGACACCTGGCATGGGACACTGACCTTCTTTAAGAACAGGAAGTGCATAGGTAAGGGTGGTCGGGGTTCCTGGGGGACAGGTGCCTGTGGGGCGCTGCTCTTACTGAGGTACTGCAGGGAGCAGAGCGGGGCCCTGGCTGAGTGGCCTCAGGGCTCCCCAGAAAGGTGTCCTCGAAGCAAGAAGTCTAAGGTCTCAAGGTCTCCAGAAGGTGGGCCAGCACAAGTGCCACCTGTTACCCCAGGAGGATGTCCAAGGAGTGGCCGAGCCCTCTCCCAGCCCAGGGTTCAGGCTGTGTCCCTTCTCTAGGAGTGGCAGCCACCAAGCTGCAAAACAGGAAGTTCTATCCGATGGTATGCTCCACGGCGGCCAAGAGCAGCATGAAGGTCATCCGCTCCTGTGCCAGCGCCACCTCCCTGCAATACCTGTGCTGCCACCGCCTGCGCCAGCTGCGGCCCAACTCTGGGGACACACTTGAAGGCCTGCCCTTGCCACCTGGCCTCAAGCAGGTGCTACACCACAAGCTGGGCTGGGTCCTGAGCATGAGCTGTGGCCACCACAAGTCCCCTGTGCCCTCACCCAAGGCCACAGCCAGTCCCAACAGCCCAGAGACCCGGCGCTACCAGAGGAAGCGCTGCCGAAGGACCTAACTTATTTTCCAATGAAAACTGCCTCCTGAGGCTGAGGCGGCATTTTCTCCATCCTTTCCCTCCAGCTGTGCTCCAGGGTAACAGGAGAGGGAGGAGTGGAGCCCAGGTCTGCCGGGGCTGTCCCTGTGTCATCAAAGGCTGCCACAGGGGCTCAGGCGCCACAGACCCTGGGTTCCTGTTACCAGGACTGTCTGGAGTCCAACTGCTTCCCGCGCCAGGTGTGGGAGCCACTGCCTCCCTCCTTAGAGTCTCAGGGGTCGCCACCCCAGCTCTTCTGGACTGAGAGTGCAGGCCCAAGAGGCGTGGTCTATGGCCTGGTCTGAGGTCAGCTTGCCACCAGCCTCGGGGAACCTTGGGTTTGTCCTCACTTGCTTTGCATGTCATCTGTTTCTCCTGTCCAAGACCGAAACAACCATAATAAACTTAAGAGTTTATGCCTGACATCTCCATAGTGGTAGAATGAAAAGGAATCCACGCAGAGACCTGGGACTCGTGGGTGTTCACAGTGTTTCTCCCGTGGTTCTGGTAGAATTGCCTGGTTTTCCTCCAAAACTTAGACCTACCACTCCTCTGCAGGTGCCACCCCCAAGCCTCCGGGTGACTGGTGCTTGTCCCCCAGCAGGGATGTGGGTACTCCCAGCCCTTCCTGACTGTCCCAGTTGGCTACCGGGCCTGCCCCAGCCTCTCCAGCCCCTTCTAGCCAGCCCACCATCTGGAGAGTCACCTCAGTCAAGAACCTGTCCTGCTACCTGTGCCCTCCTCTTGGGTTCAGACCTGACAGACAGCCCCTCCCGGGGCTGAAGGACAGGTTGTGCTAGGTGACTGCTCGCCTCCTCTCACCCCTGCTGGTTTCTGGTCACTCCCTGGCTGGGCTGCCTGCTGTCCTGGTGGCAGAGAAGGCCTGTAGGTCCAGCAGGCATGGTCAGGAGCTCAGATCCAGCAGGAGGTCAGGGTTGGTGGAGGTCAGGAAGAGGCAGATTCGGCGGGAAAGGTCAGGCCCCACCCTTCGGAGCCGACCACCTCTGTCCACCTTCACAGGGAGGTCAGCCAGGAGGGCCAGGCGCTCTTGCTTGGTGCCGCAGGCCAAGTACGCCTAGGTTAGGCACAGGGATGAGCAGGGCAGGCCGCAGGGACCTGGCCCCCACACCTGGGAGTCTGGGGTTGGGGGGTGGGAGAGGGCTCACCTGCTGCAGAAGGCGGGGCGATGGGAAAGCAGTGACAACAGCATCAGCCACTGCTGGGCTGACCCGGTTGAACTGCCTGATCTGCCGCCACCAGGTCCTCCAAAGCCCTGTGCCATCTCTTGTCACTCGCTCACCTGCCACCCAGCGCCCGGCTGTGCAGAAGGAAAAGGCCTTGGACTCCTGGAACTGCCTGAGGATGGGGAGGGTACAGGGAGGTTTCTAGAGGCTTCATCTCTCCTGACCATCAGGCCTCCGGCGGCCACCCCTCCAGGTGTTCCTGTCACCCTCCTGGTATCAGCTACCAGCTGGGGTAGGGGTCACGCACTTGAAGGGGTGCTGGGCTAGGGCCTTGGTGAAGGCACACACGTGCTGACTCAGCTCCTGCCAGGAGGCCACCAGCAGCACATCCAAGTTTGCCCAGAGCTGCAGCAGCACCAGGGCCTGAGGAAGACAAACCCACAGGAGTGGGTCAGAGGAGGGCTCCCCTGGGGGACACCCAGCTGAGATCAACCCCACATGTCTCCCTGTACCAAACCCAGGAACTGGGCCTCAGAGACCAGCCTCAGTGCCAGGGCCAAGGCTAACCACCTCACCCAACCTGACCTCTCACCTCCTCCACCTCAGGCCAGCCAACCACCACCTCGGCATGGGCTACACCTGGACTCTCTGGCTGCCGCGTCTCCTGGGCATTGGGCTGGCGAGACCTGGACAGAGATGACTGTCCCTCCAGCTCCCCATATCCATTGGTCCCACCCTCGAGTTCTGCTGCCCCCAGAGCCTACCCACAGGAGGGGTTTTCCCTGAATTCCCCACCCCAGCCAGGCCTGCTAAGGGTGTGAGGGTGGCCCAGTACCACAGGTAGGTGTCCAGTCCGATGACAGCCAGGTGGGGGCAGGTGGGGCTCTCAGGAGAGATCCAGGGCACTGAGCAGGCTGGGCCACAGGTCTGCAAGTTAAGAAGACTTACCACACCTGTTCTTCAGGGCTGTGGCAGGCAGGGCTCATGGGCCACCAGGCCACTACCAGTTTGCAGAAAAATGGGGAGCAAGAAAGGCCCAGTGGTGCTGGGAGGAGAATGGAGCAGACTTCGCCCCAGCCAGCTGTCTTTAGAAAGCCAGCTGTGTGCTTCCCATGCAGCCTAGGGGCATGCCCCAGACTCCTAAAAGAGTTGGGCTCAGTCCCTCTTCCTATTCCTGGTCCACTCTGCACCATGGCTTGGCATTTGCCTGGCAGCAGGTGCTTGATAAATGCTGAACCTCAGACGCTGGGGCCTGGGACGGGGAAGCGGCTCTAACCTAATGACACTCTATTGCAAACATCAGCTGAGTAGTCCCTATTGCTCCTTCAGCCAGGTGGGGGCTGGGCTGTTGGCTCACACAGCTGGGCTGCACAGCCAACCCACAGCCCAATCTCACCAGTTTCCCACCTCTGGCTTCTGACTCAGCTCTACAGAAGGCATCCTTACCCTTGCTTCTGACCTCCACAAACAGCTGCGGCTCTGGTCTGCCCCCAGGCTAAGAGCCCAGCTGGCTCCCCCATCTCATTCACAACATCTTGGCTGTTGAACAGAGAGGGGCCCAGCCCACTGCATGCCCTCTCCAGCCCCTCTGCCCTTGGTAAGGACTGGCAGAACATCACAGCCAGGCTGGGAACCTAGCCCCCACCAAGCACCTGGGTCAGCTGGAAGACACCCTGTAGAAACTCCTCAGGCTCCAGCAGCAGCAGAAGTTCCTGCTCATCTGCAGCCAACACCTCAGCAGGCACCTATGGGGACATCCAGGGGTACTGCTGCCCACCCTCAGCTTCAGCCTCGGGCTGCGCACCACCAGCAGCTGTAAGGCTCATGGCCACAGGCAAGTCCATGGCCACAAGGACTGCTCCACAGAAGCCAATGTGGTTTCCTGCTGAGGCCAAGACCAGGGCTGGTCCGTGGGGCTGGCAGGAGCACTGACCACAGTGTCAATGGAGGTGGAACATTCTTCAGCACCAGCTGAGTTCAGACCCTGGACCCAGGCCAGCATCTGACCAGCAGAGCGGCTTAGGCATCACCCACTCCGCATTCCCCGTTCTTAGCTTACACGCATGCTTAGAGCAGCTGCCTCGGGAAATCACGGAGGTGAAGCACCTAACCCAGGAAAGGAGGCTACTGGGACACTCACACTCTTGGGGCAAGGTTCCGGCTTCACTCTGCTCCACCTGAGGCTCCGGGAGGGAAGCTGGGGCTCGATGTGGTACTCACAGCCCAGAGAGCCCAAGGCTTCCATCAGGATGTCAGCACCTGCATCTTCCAGAATGGCTGGGATGGGCAGAATTGACAGCTGTCACTACTTTTTCTCCACGAGGATGCTACTCACAGCAGACCCAGACCCTGGGCGGCGTGTTACAAACGCACTGATTCCCCCAGCTCCAGGAGCGCAATCGGGTCCAGATCCCGGAGTCTTTTCATCAAGTTCCCCAGTTGGAAAGCCGGAGCCAGCCCCTCTCACCCCACAGTGGGCCGGGGACTACCTCCCAGGAGATTCCAAAGCCCGAGGTTCAGCGGAACTGCAGCTTCTCACAGGACCCCTGCCCTCACCCTTGGGCGCACCTGGGTCCACGCGCACTGTAAGGCGCCGCAGCGCCTGCTCGGGCCGCAGCAGGCGCAGCGCCTCGGCCTCCGCTCTGCGCTCCGCCGCCGGGTCCCGGGTCTTCGTGGCGGCTTCTGCGCTGGCGGCGCCCTCGGTGTCCGAGTCCGAGATCTCCCAGGTTGGGGGCCGCCGCTGTCCCCGGCCCCGACAGGAGCCCCCGGCCCTCTGTGGCCCAGCTTTCGCCATGGCCTTCCCGGTCCCTCCTCCACTTCCGCCCGCACCCGGACGCCTTCACGGAGAACACCAGCCACTTCCGGCGGCGGTTCCAGGTGGCGCACGGAGGCACGGACAGACCATGGCGCGCAAGAAAGTGAGGCCGCGGCTAATCGCGGAGCTGGCCCGCAGGGTGCGGGCCCTCCGCGAGCAGCGGGAGCGGCCGCGGGACTCACAGCGCTATTCCCTAGACTACGAGACGCTGACGCGGCCGTACTCGGGCCGCCGGCTGCCGGTGCGGGCCTGGGCCGACGTGCAGCGCGAGAGCCGCCTCCTGCAGCTGCTGGGCCGCCTCCCGTTCTTCGGCCTGGGCCGTCTGGTCACGCGCAAGTCCTGGCTGTGGCGGCACGACCAGCCGTGCTACTGGCGCCTCACGCGTGTCCGGCCGGACTACACGGCGCAGGTTCGTGCGCTGCTCGTTACCTCCCGACTCCCGAGCAACGCGGGGCAACACTGCCCCCTCGACAAGCGGCTTTGCGGGACGGGGTCTCCTGCGTCCTGATCCCTGGGGGAAGGAAAGCTTTGTGAGCTTATGCCCTCCCTCTTTGCTTTGCAGAACCTGGACCACGGTAGGGCCTGGGGCATCCTGACCTTCAAAGGTAAGGAGTCGGAGATGCGTGGGGTGGCTGTTGGCAACAGTGTGTGCCGCGAGTATGTGCAATAAACCCCGTCCTTCTCAGGAAAGACGGAAGGCGAGCCCCGGGAGATCGCACAGGTCATGTACCACGACTGGCGGCTGGTGCCCAGGCACGAGGAGGAGGCCTTCACCGCTTTCACGCCGGAGCCAGAGGACACTCAGCTCTCTGTGCCCTACCCTCCGCTGCTCCGGGCTATGATTCTAGCAGAGCGACAGAAAAATGGGGACAACAGCACCGAGGAGCCCATGCTGAATCTGGGGAGGGTACGCATGGATCCCTGGGACTATCCTGTGAAGCAAGAGGCAAAGAGTAAAGCTAAGGGCACTCCAGTCTAAAATGCCAGAACCGGCAGGCTGCCTGAAGGTGTAAGGCAGTGAGCACCATTCTGATGAAACAAACTATCTTTGGGTTACACCTGAATCTGTTCCGTGGGTGCCGATGATCTTATCTGACCTCCGCGACTTGTTCTGAGACTGCACTGGACAAAGGTTGGCGCCAGGCCCTGCACCTGTGTCTCTCCTCGTTCCTTGTTGCCCAACACCCACACCTCCCTGGGAGCCCCACAGGGGGCAGCTGCTGGGGAAAGCTGAAAGCGGTGCTTGTGGAGCCCCAGCGCCGGTACCTGTCACTTTCAGGTCGGGTTGGCTTCCCTTCCCTAGCAGTGCGGTGCCTCAGCCAGAACTGAGGCTTGAACGCGAATAAAGGCAAATGAAACAGCCCCGGGTTGTGGTTTCTTCGAGTTTGAGTTGGGAGGCCGCAGCCGATGGGCTGCGGGAGTGTGGAGAGAAAAAACTCCTCCCCATGGTGTGTCTGGTCTGAGGGACAGAGAGATGAGAGCGGACTGGAGATGGCACAGATATGGTTGTCGCATAGAAACCTCCGGGCCCCGTGGCCTCTGGGGTCCTGGGGTAGGCATGGACGCTAGGCAGGGTTCACTGTCTCACCTGCGTTCTCCCGGCCCCCGCCCTCCTCGACGCATCCGCTCCGGAAGGCCGCACGAGGGGGGTCGGACCGCGGCCCCTTTAAGCGTAGGCTCCGCCTCCGCCCCTCCCCCGCCACCCCAGTCTGCGCTCCGCTCCAGCCGCTGTCGCCATCATGATCTGTTTGGTGCTGACCATCTTCGCTAACCTCTTCCCAGCGGGTAAGCAGCGCGGCCGGGTCCTGGGGCTAAGCTGGGTGGGAAGGGGCTGCAGCGGGATGTGGGGAGGGGCTGCAGCGGGATGTGGGGAGGGGCTGCAGCGGGACGTGCCACTTCACCGTCCCGCAGCCTTCTCCGGCGTGAATGAACGCACCTTCCTGGCCGTGAAGCCCGACGGCGTGCAGCGGAGACTCGTAGGCGAGATCGTGCGGCGCTTTGAGAGGAAGGGCTTCAAGCTGGTGGCTCTGAAGCTAGTGCAGGTGAAGTTGGGGGCGGGGGTTCCCAGGAAGGTGCAGGGCGGGACAGGTGGGCGCGGGAGAGGGCAGTGCCTCGGAGCATGCTGCCGGACCCCCTCCCTCCCCAGGCCTCGGAGGAGCTGCTGCGAGAGCACTACGCCGAGCTGCGCGAGCGCCCGTTCTACGACCGCCTGGTCAAGTACATGGGCTCAGGGCCGGTGGTGGCCATGGTGAGTGCAGGAGGGCGGGAGGTGCGTTGGATGGCGCCCTGGACCGCGCTCCACTGATTCTGTCTGTAGGTGTGGCAGGGGCTGGATGTCGTGAGCACCTCGCGGGCACTAATCGGGGCCACGGATCCAGCGAACGCCCTGCCTGGCACTGTCCGCGGGGATTTCTGTATCGAGGTCGGCAAGTAAGGCCAGCCCCCGGGGACGTTCTTATCCCTGGTCCCGACAACCCGAACTGGTCATCGTGGGAGTCCTTCTGGCTCTTACTGGCGCTTTTCCCGCGCAGGAACGTGATTCATGGCAGCGACTCGGTGGAGAGCGCCCGCCGTGAGATCGCACTCTGGTTCCGCCCCAGCGAGCTCCTCTGCTGGGAGGACAGCACCGAGCACTGGCTGTATGAGTAATGGGGCAGCGCGCCGGTCCTTAAGCGCAGAGGACCCAATGCCAGGCGCCCAGGGTCTCCTGGGATAGACCTGCTGCTATGGGTTGGGGTTCACAGTGCTCCTGTAGGACCTTCAGCAGGGGAGGTGGGTCTGCCCAAGCCTGGCATGCCACTGTTTACGGCATGCCTGGAAATGCACCGGGGCGGGGACCCTGGCACTCAGCTTGGACCAGTGTTTCTTTTTATAATAAACTGAGGAAAACCTGGAGCTTGTATTGGTGTGGGTCCAGGGACACAGAGGTACCATGGTAAGACATTTATTACATACAGAGCAGATACATAGGTTTGCTTGCAGGGCCAAAGCCTGAGAAAAGTCACCCAGCCCCTTCCCCCAGCTGCACCCACCCGGACAACCCCCAGTCATTCATGGCCCTGTGGGGACAGACGAGGGACCTGACGTACATCACAGTGGAGAGTGGCAGGGCGGTGGGGAGAATCCTGCAGCTAAATGTGGCTGCAGCAGCGTCTGGCTGGGCTGTGGGGTGGCTGCCCGAGATCTGTGCTTCTCTGGTGGGAGGTGGGTGGGCAGCAGGGCCTGGGGCTGCCCTCATCAGTGCCTTTTGGAGCAGGAGTAAGGCCTGGGCAGGTGGAGAGGCAGCAGTCCAGGGCAGGACCCTTCAAAGCAGGTGAATACATGCTCCTAGAGCTGGGGAGGTGGTCCCTGTCCTTAGCCCTTAGGGCCTCTGCTGCCAGCCTGTGAGTTGCCCTTGAGGGAGAAGGCCACACCACCAGCCCGAGGCACTTAGTATCGTGTCTTGGGAACTGGGCTCCTTGGAGACTGCTTGGGAGGCAGGCCCTGGATCCCACACCTTCCCCCATCACCCTGAGGCTGAGCCTGCATCCCAATGGCCCCACCTTTCTGCTGAGGCCTAGGCCTGCCCTGACAGACTGAGAAATCCCACCCTATGGTACCCAGGAGGGGCAGGACAGCAGGGCCTGCTTGCCCAGGACAGGGAGAGGGCACATGGGTCAATGAGGGCTCCGGAGAGCCTGCCACACAGGACAATGGGGGCTTGAGCAGGGTGACGGCATCTGTCTTCTCAAACAGCTGCCCCAGGGAGCCTGGATGCATGCTTTCGTGCCATTTCCTAGGGTGGCAGGGAAGGGGCTGGGAAGAATCCAGGGCAGGCTAGTGGCTGGGCTCAGACCCACACCCTCATGGACAGCAGGCAAAGGCGAGTGAGGCCCGGAGGAGGGGAGAGTATTTGGCAGACTGAAACCCCTGCTTCCTGTCCTGGGTGTCCTAGGAGTGAATGATGAGAATGGGGAGCCCAGGGTGCAGTTGAGAGCTACCTGGGGACGGCTTATTCTGGAATTCTGGACCCTGGGCCAGGAACTGCTGGGAAAAGGGTGTTCCCAGAGGCTGCCCCTCCCACCCACATCCCCGCCCAGCCAGACCTGCTTTGCTGCTTCCTGCCCCTGTCAGCTCCCAGGCCGGACCTAAGGTGAAAGCTGCAGGTTGAGAGGTTAGAGAGGGGCTGGTGGGCTGCCCCGTGGGGCAGGTGAGCAGGGCGTAGCGTATGTACAGGGTGATGTCAGGCAGCGGGCAGTGCAGGCCATGCCTCACTCAGGGGAGTAGGACACCTGCCACACGATGATGTGGCTGCGCTCAGCCTTGGACAGCATGGGCTTCACCTGGCTCACGTCCGCCGCATTCTCCTCCGTCTCGTCGTCTTCTCCGTCACCTGGAGAGAGCAGACGGCTGTGAGGGGCAGTCCCTACCTGAGAGTCCCTGGGGCCTGAAGGCAGCACCCACTCACCGATGCGGAAGTCTATGTAGCCCTCCCCACCGCTCAGCACCAGCACGTTCTTCAGCTTCTGGCCCTCGGCATCTGAGGCAGGGGCGGCGGGCCCAGGGCTCTCGGATGGGCTGTCCAGCACACTGCCATTGAGAGTGGCCAACACGTTCCCTGTCATGGGGTACAGGGACCTTAGTAGGACTGCCAGGGCACCCACGAAGGCTCCCGAAGGAGGCCACAGGTGCTAGCCTGCAGGGAGTGGGGCCCAGCCACTCACCTGGCACGGAGACAAAGAACTTGACGGCATCCCGGTGCCCGTGGAAGCAGAGCTGGGCCTGGGCCATGGAGCAGTATGGGATGAAGCTGCTGGCCGATTTGTCAGTGCTGTCGTCGCCGTACACGTGGATGACGCCCCCTGGGCGGGGCCCCTCCCCAGACGTAGGGGATGTCTTGTTGGCTGGAGACAGGGAGAATGCCTGGAGGGCCTGAGCTCCGCGGCTGGGAGGTTTCCAGCAGGGGAGAGCAGAGAGTAGGGGCCCCCGGGGAGTCTGGGGTAGGGGCTTCTTTCTGAGAGCAGGAGGCGGGCCGCTGCACTTACCTCGCAGCCCCAGGAGTTGGCCTCGGTGCAGGACCACAGCTGGGGGAGGTGAGGGGCACGGCATGGAGGGGAGAGCAAAGAAGCAGTCACAGCAGGGGCCTGGCAGAGCATGCCCGCCCCAGGACCCCGCCACACGCCCTTGAGCAGCTGCCATCACCACCTGTGCAGATGTCTGGGGTCACTCACTCTCGGTCAGTGGGATAGAGATGACAACTCCGTTGCCGGTGCCCACCCAGAGGCGGTTTCCCGCAATGAGCAGGGCCGTGATGCGCACAAAAGAGAAGCCCAGCTTGCCTGTGCCTGGGGCGGGGGAGAAGTAGGCAGGGTCAGCGCCTCTGGGCCCTCCTCTCCGCCCCACTAGGCCCAGTCAACACAGCCTTACCCAGCATCTTGCTGACATAGGGCTCAATATCCACGTCCTGCAGGTGCTGGTGGGTGTGGGCATGGTACAGCCGCAGGGTGGAGTCCAACCGGATGGACACCCATACCCCATCGCCGATCCACGCCAGCTGCCTCACCTGGCTCTCCCGCCGTGGGTGGGCGTCAAATGACTTCTGCAAGGTCACAGCAGCCCATCAATGGCAGCAGAGGAAGGGGAGCTGAACCTGCCACAGCCAAGGCTTCAGCCTGAGGTCCACCCAGCTCAATGTAACCTTTGCTCTGATTGGCTGCCACAGGTCTAGGCTCCTAGGAGGGCCCCAGCCAACCACCCCACAGCATGAGCCTGCATCCAGGTGACTGAAGGTAGATGTGTGGATCCCATGCAGGTGTCAACCTGACTTGTTTCAGGGTGAAGCAGCAGGTGGGCTCCAGACAGTTCGGCATTCACAGCCCAGCCGCCTTCTGCCTGCCTGTGACCTTGGACAAATGAGTCACTTCCCTGAGTGCAGTCTCTGACCCCAGCATCTATGAGGTGTGTCAGGAGAAACGCTGGCAGCAAGAGCCCCTCTCCCTCCCTGAAGCCCCAGCCGCGGGCACTCGCCTCTATCTGCATGGTCTTGGGCTGGATGACGTGCACCTTGTTCTTGTACCCGCACCACACGCGGTCGTACACGACCGCCATGCAGCGGATGGAGTGGTGTGGGTGGCCCAGGTCCATGAGGTGGTAGTTGCTCAGGTCCCACTGGCCATCTGCAGAGAATGCACCAGACCTGCTTAGGCCTGGCCAGATCCCAACAGGGGGGGTGGTCCATGCCCTGCTGGGACCGTCAGGTGTCGCCCACCTGCCCACGGCTGCGGGGCCTCACCTTCACCTCGGTGGAAGATGGCTAAAGTCCCGTCTGCCAGGGCCACCAGCACTCGTCCCTTCACGTGCCTGGAGGGGAAGGTGGTGAGCCAGGCTCAGGCCGGGCCGTCCAAGACCCCCTCCCAATGCCGGGCCCTTGGCTAGGGGTCACGTACACCAGGCTCAACACCGAGTCCTTCAGCTTGATGGAGTGCAGACACTTCTTCCAGTTGGACACGGCCGAGTGCACATACAACCTGTGGGAGGAGGCGAGGTAGGCGGGGGCTCGCCCAAGGGGACCTCCCCCACTCCTGCCCCCGGAGCCCCACCTACCAGCCATTCTGGGCTCCCAGCCACATGGTGGGCAAGGCACTGCTGCTGGCCCCCTTGGGGTCTCCACTGGGCTCCTGCTCGGGCTGCACACCGCTCGAGTTGGCCTCTGGCCCATTTTCACTGCAGGAAGGATGATGGCTCCAGGGCAGCCCGTGGAGGCCCCTCCCTGTCACCTCCGCCAGCCTTCCCCTCCCCCACCCGGTCTCTGCCCGTCTGAGAGAGCCCACCTGCCAGGCTGTGCACTCGGGGGCGGGGCAGGGGCCGGGTCCGTGAAGACGTGTTCTGTGAGGGGCCCAGGCCGCACCGCAGCTGCCTCTGCCTCACTGGGCCCGGAGTCAGGGACCTCTGTGGCCTCCGTGGCCTCCTCCGTGGACTGAGATGGGTTGACCTTCCCATTGGCGACAGTAGCCACCTCCCCTGTGGAAGAGAGGGGTAAGCTCGGCCGGGCAGGCGGAGGAACAAGGGAGAGCAGAAAGATGGCTGCTCTGGGGCTCAGTCCCACGACTCACCCTGGCCCTTGTCTAGCACTGGGGTGTCCCCTCGGGAGGAGCAGTTGCTCCTTGGCACATTGCAGCGGGTGGCACAGCCCACCAAGGTGATGCCGGCCAGCACTCCGTCTGCACCAGAGTCTTCAGGGTTCACGTCGCTGTCCAGGAAGATCTCCCCTGGAGGGTAGTCACTGTCGCTGGCCGCTGCAAGACCACACCCAGAGCTCATGTCCCCGCGGGGTGCAGGGGAGGAAATGGGGGGTCACCTGCTGAGGCTGTCCCATCTACTTCTAATCAGGGGAGCATCACACTGCATCTTTAAGACTAAACAGGATGAGACCACCAATGAAGCCCTCCTTGGACACTCCCCCAGCAGCTCCTGTGTGTCCACAGCTGGTCACAGAAGGCAGGTGCTGCTCCGCAGGTCTCCTTACTTGACATCCTAGGTGTCCTCCGAGCAGCACAAACCCCGCCCTCCTGAGCGCTGGCCTCGCTGTGGGGCGGCACTCACCGGGGATGCTAGAGATGCACAGGACGTGGGCATTGCAGACGGTGAACTGATCCACGACGGTGCCTGGCTGGTTGGCATCGATGATCACCACTTTGCTGGTTGTCAGGGTGCTGGTGAGGATCCACACCCGGCTGGAGGTGGCATCTGTCTCGGGAAGCTCCTTTGCCTGTCAGAACACAGGAGACCAGGCTGGTGCCCAAGGGTGGGCGACTCCAGCAGTCACATGGGGTCCTGGGAGCCTCCTGGAATCTTTAGGATCTAGCCTTGCCCATGGCCTTAGGGGACATGGCTGTCCTGTCCCAGAACCAGGACGGTGAGTGCTCAGGAGGGTACTTTGTGTCTAGACTGCTGGGCAGGCAGTTCACCTCCACAGGAGGAGAGCATGAGCTCCGAGCCCTCAGGTCGCTGGCTCCCAGATCAAGCCAGAACATAAAATGAAGCCTTGGACTCCAAGTGTGAAGCCTTTTCTGCCCCCCTCCTTGCTGAGCCACTTCCGCTGCTCCTCTGCAGGTGGTGAAATGTGTTCCTTTTCGAGGACAGAGAAGGTCCCAGGGGCCCTGACCCCTCCAGCCCCACTGCCTGCTGAGTCTTGATGCCTCTGATCTTCCCCAACCACACGCTCCTGCCTGCATGCTGGGCTAGAACCAGTCAGCTCAGCCCCCGGCCTGCCCTGGGGAGGGGAAGGGAACTTCAGATGAGCTCAGTCTTGGAGGACGGTCCCTAACTCTCCTGGTTTCTGTCACTGCACCCAGATCCTGGTGCTGAGCACAAGCTAAGCTTGCGAAGCAGAGCAGACACAGTCCAGAGTCCCCCGCAGTGCCAGCGCTGCTCCCTCCGGCCGCCCTGACCTTCTTTTTCTCGGGGGATGTATGGTTGCTCTTGGTCTCTCCTTCCACTTCCTGGTTGCAGGTCAAAGGGTCAGAGCCTGGCTCCAGCTTGACTCCATTCCCAGTGTGGTCCTCGCTGGGTTTCCACCCACTCAAGTTGACACCCGCAGCACACCACAGCTGAGAGAACAGGGACATGAGCGCTGCTGCAAATGTGTGACAGGGCCTCCCCTGGCTTCCCAAACCTGCCCGGGACCCAGTCAGGCCAGGGCTCACCTTCATGGTCGGATCTTTCTCCACCAGAGGGCGGCAGTACACAGGGACAGGCACGTTCTTCATCCGCGTGTCCTCCTGGCCGCCATTGGGACTCAGCTGCAACCACAGGCAGAGAGGCGCTGTGGGCACGAGGCCTGGGGTGGCTCAGGCGCGTGGATAGTGGTTCGGCTACTCATCCCTCCAGAATCGGGGCTGAGGCTGTGGATCTGCCCTGCGCCCCCACCCCACCCTGCGCATGCGTATTGTGCCCCGCAGCACCTGCTTGTACTTGGCCGGCAGGCTCCAACCGCAGGCCTGCAGCCGCCCATCGTCGTTGCGCACGTGCTCGCGCACCTGGCGGTACTGCTCACGCTTCTGCTCCCGCCTGGCAGAGGAGGTGCAGTCGCTGCGCGGGAGGAAGGATGGGGTACTTCTCAGTCTTTGGTGACCCACAGGCCCACAGGCCTGCTCTGCAGGGAGCACACGATGCCCCTGGAACTCTTCCCCTCTCAACTTGTCCTGTCTTTTCCTAGCCACCCAGGTAGGGCTCCTACTGCCCCAGTTGGGCTGTGATCAAATGGGAGGGTGGCTCTCCCAGCACTGGACTTGGAGACCATACCCAGCACATGTCATCATCCAGATTCCTGTTTTGCTGTCCCTGTCACTAAGGGCCAGCAGACAGAGACCTACAGTGTAGCCTCCCACCCCCTTGGGCATGTCAGGGAAACCTCCACAGCTCTGACAAGGCACAGAATTCCCCAGTTCTGCCCTGGAGCCCTGGATTTCTTGGTTTCAAAACAAAAGAAAAACCAAATTACAAATAGGAAGAAACCCAGCCATGCAGGAAAACCTGTCAGCTCCAAGAACCCTTGCAAAGCCCAGGTGTGCAGGATTGGCTTGCTGCAGTGAGATCCTCAAGAAAGGGTGCAGCCCACTGGGACTAAGACAGGGACTGTGGGGGGAGTGCAAAGGCACAGCCAATGCTCCCACCAGGCAGCAGAGGGGCGCAGAGTGTTCTGAGGGAGGTTATGGTCTTTGAGGTCTCAGCCAGTGTCCTTCCACCAGGGACTCCATGCACAGCCCCAGAGCATGGAGGTGAGGCAGCTCCTGCTTCAGTGCCCCTGGGCCACGTGGCTTCCCCTGTGCTGGCCAGGAGGGAGGTACAGGGGAAGGGTGCGACACTCACTCATCTGGGAAGAACTCCAGGGGCCGGCTGCCGGCTGAGATCTGGCACAGGGCATGGCTTCGGCGCTGGCTGAAGCCAGCTGTAGTGGGCGACTTGTAATGGATGTTCACCGAGGGGTAGGACCGCTTGGCCGGAGGGGGGCTGGACGAGGAGCTGAAGAGGCGGCTGAAGCTGCCGCAGGCATGGAAGGTGAGGAGGGGGCCTGGGGTTAGCTTCCCTGCCGCCTCCTCAGCCCAGCACCCCAACTCACAACTGCCAGATGGTGGACTTCTTCTTCTCCTGGACAGATGGGTGCTCTCGGGATGCTCTACAAGAGAGGGGCAGAGAAAGAGCCCGGCTCAGCCACTGCCCACCCTGTCACCGCACACCCCACCCAACCTACCCACCTCACTCTGTCCCACCCACTGCCCAGCCAACCACCTTGGCCAGGTCTGGCCCACCCAGTCTGACTAGGCCCCACTCTTCCTAGGTTCCCTCTTGCCTCCCTTGCAGAAGACCTTCACCCCAGACACACTGGGAACAGAGCAACAGAGTAAAGGGGGCCCTGGGCAGGTCACTCAGAGCTCCCTAGAGGGGCCGTGACACACCAGCCCCAACATGTGCCCTCCCAGCTCCAGTCCAGTTGGCATCTTCCTACCAGGCCAGGGTTGCAGTTGAGGCCTGGCTCTCCTGGCCCCCTGCAGGCTCCCACCTGAGAGCCCCCTCACCTTTCTGATCCTCTTAGAAAAGAAGGAGGTGGGTGGGGTAGAGATCAGCGCCACGCCCATTGCCAGGACCTCTTCCAGTGACCATGTCTCACATATGGAGACAGGAGCGCATCTCTGAGACCCCGCGGGCAGCCTTGGGGACCCACCTGATCATCTCAGTCCACCGCACGGCCTCCTGAAGCTCCATCAGCCGCTCCTTGTACTGGTTGCGCTCCATAAGCACACGGGCCATTTCCACCCGCGTGAAGCGGCGGCGCTGTGCCATGGGGATCTTGTCCTGTAGGGGAGAGGCACCACTACTCAGCCAGTGAAGGACCAACTGGCAGGTCAGTCCAGTGCCCTCCAAGGCCAGGTCACACCTAGATTCCTCTCGGGCTGGCCTTCAGGTGTGGGTGAATCCAGGTGTGGATTCCCATAGACTCAGGCAAATGGGTGTGCAGGGCGTGGGCAGGGGGACAGTAGCCACTGAAGTTGACCCACCAAAGGTGCCACCTTCTTTCCAGAAGGTCACAGGATACACTTGAAGGGCACAACAGTGACTTTTCCTATAAGCCCCCAGACACCGTGGCAATCCCAAATGCCTCCAGAGAAACCACTAGGTAGGACTGGCCCAAGGTGAAACTGCAGGGAGAGGCTCGGGAAGGAAAGTCCAGAGAGCAGAAGGAAGCTGAGTTCTGGAAGTTTTGGTGGATCTGTGAGGGGGCTGCTATCGGCGAGTTCTGTGGCAGGACCAAGTCCACTCTGAGAAGCTGTGTCCCCAGTGGCCCCAGGCTGGTGCAGGGATGAGGGGGCCCAGGAGGGGGCTACCAGGTGAGTGAGTACATGCACCCTCCCGCTGTGGCCCCACCACATGCAGCCCAGGCCCCACACAAATGGGCAGCTCCTTCGCCAGGTGGGAGGGGCCTGGGGGAACTCCACCATTCACCTGCAACTTTGTTTCTCTCCTAGAGCATTTGGGGTGAAGTGCTGCACAGGAATAGCTATTGTTCCCAAGTGCCTGATGTGTGAACTGCATCCTGATGTGAGCATCATATATGACTAGGAAATTAACAGCTAATGAGTGGTTAGGTCCAAAATTCACCTGGGGTGAAGACCCGGGACAGCCTCCTTCAGGTAGCACAGGAGCCGACTTTCCTCAGAACATTCTATGCACCTCAGGGTGGAGGTGGGGGCAGATGAGTGGTCTGAGGGCCTCACAGCGCCTCAGCTACTAGGGACAGTGGTGACTGGCGCTATTTCTGCAGCCTGCTCTGTGAACTGGAGTGTACGGGCAGCGGCTGCGCTGCATAGGCAGGGAAACCCTGCTTGAGGCTGCGCAAAGTGCATCCACTAGGACCGGGGACTGAGGAGGGACTGTTCTGACTTCATGATGTCCCGAGTCAGGGAGAGTGCTGCTAGGCGCGGTTGTCATACAGGCTGGTGAGGGCCCAGAGGCCCAGAAGAATGAGTGCACCCCGCTAGCCCACCCACTGCCACCCCCATGCCCCACATGTTAATACTGGAATATACCAGTTCTGTACAGAGGTAGCTGCTTGCATCTTCCCCATCTTCTCTGGGTTCCCGGCGTGCTGTGATGGCCTCGGACTTCACTCTGCAGGACCAGAAGGAAGCCAGGTAGAGTAGGGCCCCCAGGCACCAGCCCACAGACTGTCCCGCCTCTGAGCCGGGCTCAGGACTCTTCCCTCAGGTTCTACGCCCTAAGCATCCCTGCCAGTGCCCTGAAGCCCACACATCTGTCCTCGCTGATCCAGCCAAGGAACAGGACCTCCCCTGAGCAGTCAAGTGCTGATGGGAAAGGCAGAGCCAGCTACACTTCAGGGCACAGGCAATGCGGGCTTCAGGAAAGCCCAGAGCAGATCTGCCTCCCACTCCCACAAATCCTGCTCAGGTGCCACCTGCCTGGGGCCCTCCTCTCCCACGTCCCCTTCTCCATCACCACTCTGGGAGAACAGGGTGGGGATCAGGCTGAAAGAAAAAGGCCACAGGGAAGTGCAGATTGCTGGGGAGGAGACCCCAGAGCTTCCCAAACGGGCTGCGTGGCTGCACCTTGGCTGATCAAGGGCTGGGGAGCACTGGGTACGGGGGGCAGCTAGCCCTCAACCCCCCTTTCCTCCTCCAGAACGAACGTAATGGTGTGAGAGCAGCAGGAAGGCCCAGGTTGGCCACTAGGAAAAGGCACGAAAGAGGGGACCATCATCCCTCCTGTGGGATTCCAACAAGGAAGGAGATGAAAGGGACAGGCTGATAGGCTGATGGACAACTCAGGAGCTGGGTGGGTGGAGTCAGACGTGAGATGCACCTGAAAGAGGACTTGGGAGGCTCAAGTGAGCACACAGAGTGAGCCACTTTGGGAAGGAACGGCCTCTGAGGTGTAGCCGGCAGGCTGGGTGGGTATCTCACCCCGCCCTCCACGCTTGCAGCCCTTGTCCCTCCGGCGAGCCCCACGCCCAGCCCCGCTCACCTCCTCAGCTCTTCTTCCAGGTCCTTGATGCGGCTCTCTAGCCTCAGTTTGGCTTGCCTGGCAGCTTCTAAATCCCCCTTCAGCACCTCCTGCTCCCCCGACAGCTGGTCCACTTTGGCGATGAGGTCATTCTTCACCACGTTCAGAGCATTTCTTTGAAAAGGCAGAAAGACCAGGGCCTCGTGTGAACCAGCATGTACATCATGTGATGGGAGGTGCAGAGGGGTCTGCCTGCACTTGTGTTTCTGAGAAGGCACAGCCTGGTCCAGAATGTGGCTAAAGGTGGCAGCCACATGCCCCCTTTAAAGGCAGTGACCACTCTTCCGAGGAGGGGTGGGCTCAGCCGTGTGCCTCCGGGTCCTCCTTTGGGGCTGCCCTCTGGGCTGGGCTGACACAGCTGTCACAGGGAGGCCCTAGTAGGGGGCTATCTCAGCAACTGAGGCACTGGAGAAGGGCGTTCTTACTTGGTTTCTAGAAGCTGTGAGTTCTCCAGCAGAAGATTCCCCACTTCCTTGCCCATTCCTGAAACAAAAGGTGCAGAGGTATTGTGCCTGGCAAAACCAGCCGCAGATGCTGACACACCTACTTCGGAGTAACAAACATCCCCCAGGGGGCGGCCCGCTGCTGGGAGGGCTGAGAAGCGTCAGGACAGAGGCCTGACCTGCAAAGGGAGGCGGAGGGACTATGGGAAAGGCCTCTGCTGGTCAGGAGGGCTCTCCACCCAGTAGTGCAGTCAGGGATGACCCTGCTGGGTGCAAGCCCCAAGGGGGGCCCAGAATGGCCCCTGGAAGGCGCTGAGCAGGTCTCCACTGCCTTAATGACGCAGCAGCCCTGAGCCTACATTCTGGACCTCGGGGTTGGGTTCCTACAGCTTCCTACCCATGTGAAGTCTGTATACCGTGAGGGCTGAGACAGCCACAGCCCGAGCAGACTCTGAACTGTGTCTGTGCATCCACTTTAATCTCTGTGTCCCCGCCGGCATCACCCCTGCGACCCCACAGAGCTGCTTCCAGGGGAATGGAGGTTAGAGTCATGGTGATGGGAACAGAGAAGACAGCACAAGATACAGAGACACCTAGCAGAGGAGATGGGATGGCCCCATGGCAAGCGCAGCCCTCTGCTGGGGCGAGGAGCAGGACTGGTGAGGCCTGGCCCGGTTGGTGGGGTCAGCAGGAGAGGAAAGAGGGAGTGGGAGTGAGGAGAAGGACAGTGCCCAGAGGGGCTGACCTGGCTGCTCTGTGAGCAGGCCCCATAGGGGACCCTGCAGACCGAGCTCTCTGCGGGCATGTCACAAGCCCCCCACAGCACTGAATCTAACCCTCTGGGACAGCCCTGAAACCCAAGCCTGCTCCTATTTTCACTCCCCGCCCCATGGTCTAACAACCGGGGACGGGAGATGCAGGCACACCCTGTGCTCGGCTTGGGCTCTGCCCATCTCCCTTCTCATGTCCTCGCCTCACATGCGGCCCGCCACCCCTTTGCACAGGACACAGCAGGCCCCAGGCCCATTCACCCCAGAATGCTCAATAGCACCCCAGGGGCCGGCCTGTCCTAAGCTTATGGGGGCTCAGAGAGGCTAGGGCCGCCCCTCTTCAACTCCCCAGGGTCCGCTCTGAGGGAGGCAGTTGGAGCAGCAGGGCAGAGGCCTGCACCCCTGCCCCCACCCCAGAAGTCCCTGCTGACCCCACCCCGGCCCCACCATGCAGAACAAACAGCTCATGAGCATGAGAAGGTGTTGGGTGCACAAAGGAAGCCCGAAACGGGAGACACACACACTGGAATGGGGCCTTGGCCTTACCAAAAAAATCATCACGCACTACGGGAGCCGTCCCGGTCCCACAGGAGATGGGCACCCAGGGCGGAAGGAAGGACCGGGAGAGAGGAAGGGAGAGAAAACAAGCGCATTAAGCCTGTGCGGACAGCAGGTGGCAGTATTTTAGGGCTGCTTCTTATTGTGTTGGAGGTAGACACAGGAGCAGGATGGGAGGGAGCCAGCTACTCCTTCTGGAAAGTTTATCCTTAGGCTGCACAGACCACCAGGCTGAGAGCGCTGGCCAGTGAAGTAGAAGGTCAAGGCAATGCACTGACACCTGACTCCACAACCTAGGTGGTGAGGGGTGGGGTAAAAAGTCACTTGACAGAAGAAGTCTCTACGGGGAGGGAGAGCTGTGCCCAGGACCCTCTGCCTTTGCATACTTCTGGGCTGCACTTGGGTAGGTGGGGGCCTCAAAGCCCCCTGCTGCAAAGCAAGAAAGCAGGATCTCAGTCCACCTGCCACACGAGGAGGAGACCCCTGAGCTGCACTTGACAGGGGCCTCACGGTGCCCCTGACTTCCGGGATACACCAGGCAGGGGGGAGGCGCCGCAGAGCTGGGCCTGCGGGCCTTGCCCAGGCAACTGTCCCACGCTTCTAACAGCTCTGCTGGACCTTCACAAATGACTGTGGGGGTTCTCAGCCTCCGAGAAGACAGGGTCAGGGCACAGCTTCTTCCTCAGAGGTCAAGGTCGCTGTCAGTGGGCTAGTGGAGCAAACCAAAGTAAGCTTTTGAGCAGCAGCAGGCTGGTGAGCAAAAGCACATGTGTCTCAGTGACCTGGGACGGAATCGGGAAGGACAGGCTGCCCAGCCAGCGATGACTGGAGTGTGACAGCAGCAGGGAGAGTCCCTGGGGCACCACCCCACTCCACCTGGACTGCGATGTGGGGAGGGGCTACAAACAGGCCGGGGAGATACACACCTGAGAACTCCCCTGGGGCCATGTCCAGCGAAGCACAAAAGGAGGGGAAAGGAAGTGACAAAGATCAATTGGTGACTGGAACCGACAAAATAAACTCTTATTAAAGAAAAGACAACAATGATCAGCCATTTCCATGTGAAAAGCATGAAAGAATACCAGCACATGTCCCCAGGCCTGAACGGCAAATCCCACTGGGGGCAGAGACGGAGGGAAAAGGGAGCCCAGCACAGAACATCCCTCAGTCTCCAAGGGGCCCAGAGTGCCCACAACATGGGGCAGGCGTGGGAATCTAAAGCCTGCTCACCCCTCTAGTCCCATTACCCATCCGTCAGGAGGGCCATGCAGACCCAATGGCTGAGGCCTGTAAAGATGAGTGTGAGTGGTTGTGGCAGGTACCTGTATGTGGTTGTGTGTGTGTGCTTGCGTGGCGGTGTATAAGTGGCTGTGCACGTGTGCACAAGGTGTGGCTGAGTGTGCAGGTGTCTGGTTGCCCCAGGTTGCTGGGGGCTGGGTTGTGGGGAGGTGCCAAGGGGGTCCAACCACAAAGACGCCCCTCAGAGCGAGTGACTCTGAGTGAGCGAGCAGCAGACAGGCACCTGGCCTTGCAGAGTCCCCGGGCCAGTCTTGTGGGAAGGGGACGACCTCAGGTGAGGGGTGGCCAGAATGCAGGGCCCCACTGTGTAGGGAGGGACATGCCGAGTCAGAGAGCAGAGACAGGGACGGGTCAAGCTGGCCTGTGCCATCCTTACGTGGGTCCAAACCGCTCTCTGCTGTAAAGCCGAAGATGTGATGAGACAATACTGTTCCACTTGGTTCCAAATAAAGAAAACGGTAAAAAAATCACTTAATTTAAATGGCAAAATAACGTGAATCATTGTAGGAATTCAAACACAGAAGCGCCCTCTCTCTCACCTCTCCTTCCCAGGGCGACCACTGCTAACACTTGACACTCTTCCTGTCGGACCCCTTTCTGGATGAACACCCGCTTTTACAAAACAAGATCACAGCCACACCATCCATCCTCTTGGGCACCTCACGTCGCTTCACCTAACGGTGCGTCGGGACTGTCCGCGCCAAGGACCTGCGATCGCCGACAGCTGTCATAGTCCTGCACAGCACCCTCTCACTCACCACGGCACGCACCCCGCTAGCGTTTAGGGCGTCTGTGGGTTGGCGTGACCACGCAGGGCACTGCAATGCAAAGCCGCACGTGGGGCAGGTGGCGTTCCCTGAGAACTTGTGGCCCTGCGGGCTCTAAGTGTGTGGCCCCTCCCTGAGGTGGGCGGGACAGAGCCTGCGCTGTCCTTATCAGCCTTTTAAAGAAAAAGAGAGTTCTCATTTTCATTTTCTGTGTTATTCCTGAAGTTGAGCATCTTTTCACGATTGTTCGGTGTCTTCTGTGACTACCCTATTTTATCCTCTTCCCGTTTTTCATTGTGCTCGCCTTCTGTTAATTTTAACGATGGAACTCATAAACACACATTCTCAATTTTCAGGGGGCCACACCTGCCAGGATTTTCCACCGTGGCCACGGCTACACAGAGAGAGACCAGATTTTACAAAGGTGCTTTCCAGTGCTCTCCTCCAGTTGCGTTACCCTTGTATTTCTATGTTTAGGCCTTTAATCCCCCTAGATATTCCTTTTGTGGATGATGTGAGGTTGGGAGCAGACATCCCTTTTCTCCAAGTGGCTATTCACCTAACTCGGTATCTACCGTCCACCTGCTTGCCAACGGCTTGAACTGCTGCATTTGTCATGTGGGACTTCCCACGTGGCTGCGGGTCTGCCCTCGGCTCTCCCACCAGGAGCACAGTCGCCGGTCACTGCTGTCCCAGAGCTGCCCCCTTTTCCGTCACTGTGGCTTTGCAAAATGCTCTGGAACCTGGAGCGGCCATCCTGCAACCTTGCTCTTTCTCAGAACTTTCTGGACTACTCGCACATTTATTCTTCTCGATGACCTTCGGAGCCCATCAAGTTCCAGAAAAATCCAGCTGTGTGGGTCCTTGTACCGGGGTGAATGAATTCACAGATGGCGGCGGGCGATCCATGTGTGATGCCACCCGGCAGCTTTCCGAAGCCCATCATTAGATCCAAGAACCTGTTGTGGTTCTCCATTTACATGAGACCTCTTTCATGGTCTTCGGTTACACGTTTTAATTTCTTTTACAAAGATTTTTCTATTTCTCAGGGTTATTTACACATTGTTAAGGTCTCGTCACTAAGTGGCCGGGACCCGCCGCTGGACTGCAGTGCGACGGAACAGCACAGAAGTCGGGTCCGCCTGCCTGCACAGGACTTCAGATCCCACGACGTGATGCGGGCACGTTACTTACTGCCTCTCCTGCTTCCTCGTCTGGGAAGTGGAGACACAATCTCCTCGGCGTGGGCTCACTGTGAAATTCCCTGCTAGGTGCTCAGTGAGTACAAACCCCTGCTCCACACTATGTCAAGTCTGCAATGCCCGTTTTCATGCTGTGACATTTCTGAAATCGTAAATGGGTTTTATAATAATGAAGTGTTATGGTTTAATTTGCATTTTGTTCCTTTCTTGGAGATTTCTACAATAATGGTGTGTCGCATAGTCAGTGGTGTATGGTTTTGAGGAGGTGTAGTAAGATATGCCTACCTGGGGGCCTTCTTCTTCCTTCTGTACTAAAGGGCTTCACAGCCCTGCCAAGGGCGGCAGGAGACAGCCGCTCCGGGCAT
This sequence comes from Macrotus californicus, assembly GCA_007922815.1. NCBI lineage: Eukaryota > Metazoa > Chordata > Mammalia > Chiroptera > Phyllostomidae > Macrotus > Macrotus californicus. Next base: position 291,964 of record VMDR010000192.1, on the reverse strand, counting down.
TTAGAGCTTGCGGCCGCCGCCACCCACTGGGCTACCTGCCTCCAGAACCACCTGTCTCACCGCTTAGACAGAACATGAACCTGTTTCTGAGATTACAAGACCTTCCCACTGTGAAAACTGTCACAAGACCAAGACTGGCAGAACCGCCCCCTGCCCCAGTCTCTTCCCAGATTGACAACCACACCAGGAACCTAGTCAGGTGCTCACTCCCGCAGCACGCGCCTTCAGAAATACGGGGAGTGGGGGACCAAAATTCCCGTCACTGACACTTCCTGCAGCTGAGCCACACTCTGGTGATGACGGGGTCCCTCCGGTGAAGGGACTGGAGCAGACGCCGGCTCGTCCCTCCGCCCAGCCAGACACAGAGCGGGCCGCCCGTGTCAGCGCCCCCCCCGACCGACTAACAACACTCGACCCCCCTCGGCTCCCCCAGGCCGCCTGAGGTCCACACGCTCCCTGTGCTCAGGGCCCAGAAGGCACCAGAAGGTCTCCGCAAGAGCAGAGCCTCGTTCCAACCAGAGCCAAGTGGTGCCCATGATGACCACTGTCCTGCAAAACAAAAAGCACCGCAGAGGAAACGCTGGCCGCACAGCAACTCACTCGCGCCCATCACCCTGTGAGGAGGGCTTTGGTTTCCGGTTCCTCAGCACAAAGGCCCACTGCGCGCACCGGTGCGGCCTTCCTGTGGGAAGACTGTGCTGACCTCCCTGTGCTAGTGGACTGGCCCCGGGACACTGATGAGGCATCGTTACCCTCCCAGGAACCTACCACATCTGACTAAGAGTTAGTGACCTCCATCTTTAATTACCGATTCGGTCAAGGTGGCCTCCAGGTAAAGCTCACTACTGTGCACTTTCTGGTCCACAGTTCTCCCTCCCAGAGGTTTTTGTATGAGGTTTGCAGAGGTTTTGTATGAAGGTGGCCTTTGGAGTGACGCCACCTAAATCAGTAGTCAACGATGACCACAGGGGGCGGTCACCTGCTAGAGCATCCAACAGCCCTGAGGACTCCGAGGCACGAGGGAGGACACGGTCACATGAAGAGGCCCACCGCCTCTTCAGCCCATAGCTCTGCAACTTGGGGCCACAGACAGACGGACAGACAGGCCACCCGGAGTCACCGGGTAGTGAGGAGGCTGGTTGGCTCGTGCGAGGGGCCAAAATGTGGCAAGAGTACGGGTAACAAGGGGCAGAAGTGGGATGGCCCACGTGTCCGCCAGTGGGTGAATGGGTGTGGAAGTGTGATGCACCGACAGCTGACCATTACCCAGCCGTAAGAAGGAATGAGGGCCTGCTATCTGCTGTAGCCTGGAGGAACCTCGAAGGCATTACGCTAAATGAACCCAGCCAGACAGGAAAGGCCCGCTGATAGGAAACATCAAAACCTGGAGAGAGTATAGGCAGGAAGTGGAGGAGTGAGTGCTGCAGATGGGGGAGGGGCTGGGAGCAACCGCCAGCAGGCACAGATCTCCCTTGGGCAGTGGGGGGGGGGGGGGGGGAGGCACACGTGCTGGGTACGCACTGAAGGCTGTGCATCTCGGAACAAGCTCACAGCCTAAAATACACTTTAAGTGGGAGAAGGCTATGGTGTGAAGCTCCATCTCAACGAAGCTCTTTAAAAAGAAAGCGTGGCGAGTGGTCGGAGTCAGGGCTGCCCCTCTGGGTCAGACCTGGGTTTGACTGTGGCTCTGCCACTCTGTCTCACCCTCGCTAACCTCGGTTTCTTCATCTAGGAAACGGGGACACGGGCAGTACGGTGGATTAACAGCAGCCACAAACATAAAATGCTGGCGTTACTCTGGAGATAGGTACAGATGTGGTGGGCTCCCGCTCCACCCCTCCCCACATTCCGTTCCCTGCCCCCCCCACCAGGTTGGCCTGCAATAGCCTCAGACCCCCTCCAGAGCCCCTCTGGGGGCAGCAGGAATGCCTAGCTGGGCCCTTGGACCCTGACACAGAGATGCAAATGTCACCTGCCTGTGTGCTTTTCTAGGGAGGAGGCTTTCATGTATTTACCAAATTCTCAAAAACTCACCCTGGCCAGTGTGGCTCAGTGGACTGACCACAGGCCTGCAAATCAAAAGGTCGTGGGTTCAATTCCCAGTCAGGGCACATGCCTGGGTTGCAGGCCAATGTTTCCCTCCCTCTCTTTCCCCTCTCTCTAAAAATATATAAATAAATAAAACCTTTTTACAAAATTCCCAAAAGCTCAAGGGCACATCATGATCTGCTGTGTCAGTTCTCAGCACACACAGCACCCTCACCAGAGAGGCCCCCTTCCAGGACGTGCTCGCCAGGCCTATAGGGGTGTAGCCTCCAAGCTTGGCCAGGGCAGAAAGGTGCTGCCGCAGGGACACAGTGTGCTTGACTATATAACGGCCTTGACCCTGTGCCTTCTAACTCTGCAGACAGGTGGCCTTCCCACGGCAAGCACACCTGCCCGAAGTAACAGCCAGGCTCCACCCCTGCTGGTGTGAGTGCAAAGCCAGGGGGCAGCGTCTAGGAAAGCAACATGTCCTCAAGAGTCCGCACTGTTCGCCTTGGGGCTCCCATGCCTAGAAATCTGTCCTACAGAAATCATCAGATATGTGGGCACAGAGGTACACCCACAGATTTCCATAAACAGTATTCAATCAGCAAAAATCAGAACCAAGAGAGAACTGATTAGGTAACTTGCAGCCACACACAGGAAGCTAAGTTAAAACGTGTAGATGAGGGGTCAGGGAAACGGTAACGTCACCCGCAGAGACAAGGGCCAGCCGTGAGCTGACACGACAGTCCAGGCCCGGGGGACCCACACGCCTGGAAGGCATCGCCGAGACAGGGAAACACACGGCACGGGGTTCTGCTGGTTTTTCCTCTCATCTTGGCAATTTCTGATATTATTTGAACACTATAATATGCACATATCATGGCTCCAAAATTAAAAAATGCCTAAAACATAAGATGTGCCACATTACCTGAATTAGGTAGAGTGGAAGAATGTCAAAATATTAAAAGCGATTGCCCCTGATTTTTCTGAATATAAATAGTTTCTGTACATTTTATATATAATACTTTTTACAATGCTTACGAGAAAGACCCCATTAAAACGCCTACCGCCAAAAGTGGGCGTTGTTCCTGGTTTTGGGTGAAAAGACCTTTCTCCACTCCGTCTGTCACCACCGCACATGAACGCAGTTTACAGCGCTGGACGGTGCTCTCGAGCTCTGAAAGCTGGCTTGAACACCCCCCGTTTTGGGTGCAAGGCGGTGCTGGCGCTGACACCCCAGGATGATTGGCTCGCAGCAGGCGCCCTGCCCCAAGCCCACCAGCTCCCTCCCGAGAACCGCCGAGAGGTTAGCCACCCCGGGGCAAAGGAGGCGACGACCCCTAGACTGACCCCTAGACTGAAAGAACCGACTGGAGCCCTCCCTGCAGGCCCGGCCCAGGCCACGGCTGCAGCCGGAAGGCTGGTCCCGTCGCTGGGGACGGCACTGACCACACAGAAGTACTGAGCATGGGAGCCCACACGCATTTTGGAACGTCAGTGCTCGTCAGTGAAGTGACATCCACAGAAAGACAAGCGATAAAAAACTCTTCAATGTGAGACCGTTCTGTCTCCTCGGGCAGAAAACAAAACACAGATCCCCAGGTCAGAAGGCAGCCCTCAAAGATTTTGGAAGTAAAGTGGTTCCCACCCCAACTTGCCACGTGCGCCTGATGGTCACAGCACCAGATGCTGCTCCTTCTCAAGTGATGAGGACAGAGGAGCCCTCTCCCTGGGAGCCACGTCAGTGGAACTGGGTGTGGGGAGAGGACCGAGAACCACTGTTCCCCGGAAACAGACATACTCTGCCCCCAAAGCCCACCTTACCAGGGGGTTAAGCGGGGAAGAAGCACTGAGTTGCAGCCCCTGAGGCCCTGGAGCTCTTCCGACAGCATGGATTTAGGGACAAGGCTGCTTCTCAAGACTCAGGCTCTGGGCAGATGGTTGGGGCTAGGGGTCTTCAGGGGTTGGGGTGGAGGGACACATGGACACATGGTCGGGGGCAGGAAGTTTGAACCCCACTGAGAGTCTTCTGAGGTGACACCTCTGACTTCCTGCCCGCCACACCCGAGGGCCCAGCCTGTCCTGGAATCGGTATGAGGCAGTTCTTGGCTACCAGCAGCCACAGGTGCTCTATGTGGCCGACAACCACCCCAGGACGGAAGGGACGACCAAAAGCAAGTCTGTGCTGGTCCGCCAGCTCTGCACCCACATCGGACCCAGACACAGGGAGCTCTGCGGGAGACCGGAGGTGTGGACTGACCTGGCGTGGAAGGCACTCAGCCTGCCTGGGCACTTTCCTTTCGGAGTAGAGGAGCTGGCAGGAGCCGCACCCAGTGCGTTCCTAGAGAGCGGACTGCTGTGGGGGCGGGGGCGGGGGTGGGAGGGGGTGTTTCAGCCTGAGTGCTACCTGGCACGGGTCTCCTTCTGGGGGAGTACCTGTCTACAACTACACAGAGGCACAACTCTGAGTTCTATGGCATGTGAATGATGTCAAAACTGTAAAAAAGAAGTTCCTAGCTCACAGCTCACAGGACTTTGCTTTTATTACACACCAAACCCACAGCCCCAGGGCCCTAGGGTCACGAGACAGCTCAGGTTTACCTAGCAGGTCGGCCCCTTCATCCACGTCCCCGATGACCTCGGACCCTGCAGTCGACAGCTCGTGGTACAGGGAGTCAGTGTTGATGCCAAACGCCTTGTTGACGATGCCCTGGGTCGGGCTGTGAGGACATGCAGCAGAGTGGCAGAGTGAGTGGGCAACAATGGGCCAAGTACAGAGCCTCTCCAACACCCTACACAGGCACTCAATGTCAACAATTCTTGTGCAGGTGCAGGTGCAGGTACAGGCGCAGGGGGAGGGGTAATGGGCCCGTGCACCCAGATATCATCCCACTGTGAGAGGCTGCCAGGGCAACCTCACCAAAGGCAAGGGCTCCTGAGGTGAACGCTGGGCTGACCAGGACCTGGGCCCTGGGCCCAGCGAGTACCTGTTGCCAGTGCGGTCTAGGCGGGGTTCCCGACCCATGTCCAGCTCTGGGGTGGAGTCAATAATGTCTTGAACATCAGACCACTCATCACTGCTGCCCATGCCTGGGGGACAGAAGGACCGAGGTCAGGAGGGTGCCCAGCAGTGCACCCATCACTCATGGTGGTCCTCCTGCCTGATGTCTAGAGACCCCTGCAGACTACTGCCAGGCAGAGACTATCAAGAAAGGGTTTTTCCACCGTGGCTGGTGTGGCTCAGTGGACTGAGCGCCAGCCTGCGACCCACAAGGTCACCAGTTTGATTCCCGGTCCGGGCTCGTGCCTCGGCTGCAGGCCAGGTCCCCAGTTGGAGGCGTGCAAGAGGCAACCAATCAATGTATCTCTCACACATCGATGTTTCACTCCCTCTTTCTCCCTCTCTTCCCTTTTCTCTAAATAAAAATTAGTAAGTAAGTAAGTAAATAAATAAATAAATAAAAAGTCTTTTAAAAAAAGGGTTTTTCCCAGGCTGGTGTCCCCCAAAACCGCCTCCTTCTCATGATCTCATCTGAACAGGACAAATGTCCTAAATGTTCCCCCCCTTTTCTCTGGATGATGGTGGTCCATTTTTAGATACTGAGTTGTATCCCCCAAATTCACATGTTGAAGCCCTAGTTCCTAGGATCTCAGAATGCGACTGTATTTGAAGAGAGGGGCTTTAAAGAGATCGGGGTAAATGGGGCCACATGGGTGGGCCCCGATCCCATCTGACTCTGCCCTTATGGAAAGAGGGGATTAGGGCGCAGACACACATGGGGTGGCCGTGCATGGACATAGGGAGGGGGAGGCATCCGCACGCCAAGGAGAGGAGCCTGAGGAGAAACCAGCCTTGCTGACACCCTGATCTCCAACTTCCAGCCCCAGAACCGGGGGGGGAGATAAATGTCTACGGTGCACAGCGCCCAGTCTGTGGGGTTTACTATGGCAGCCCTAGCGGAGTGACGCATGTACCCCAACTGTAATCTGTGGGAAGAAGGGAACTCTCCCTGGACAAGAAGGCAGGGAGGGCAAGAGAGCAGGTGGCAAGAGGGTGGGTGCTGCCCGCCCCCACAGAGCCCAGCCCGGGGCGCGCCCGAGAGCCGCAGTACCTATGCTGACGTTTCGCATCTCCTGCGTGACCTGAACCTCCATGTTGCGGCTGTTGCGCTTTTCCCGGGCCCGCTTGCTGTTCTTGGTGCCGGTGCCATAGTCCCCCAGGGGCTGCAGGCTCTCGTTGAGGGGTGTGACTGCAGCCGAGGGCACAGAGGATGTGGGCGTGTTGGACTTGGTGCCCGTGGTGCTGGGCGTGGCAGCCGCTGAGGACTGGCCTGACTCGGACATCTCATCATGTGGGCACTAGGGCCAAACACAGGGACAGGGCAAGCTTGTTGTGTGGGTCATGGCCCCCAGGCTCCGGATGAGGCCCCTCGCTCGGCTTCTTTGCCACCTGACCATAATAGAACAGCATCCGCACTGGAAGGGACAGCTAGACCCCTGCTCTCCCGTTAGGCTGACTCCTTGTGGCCTAGTCACTTGGCTCATCTAGCCACTGCCTCTGGCTTTCCAGAGGCAGCTGTCGCCTCATTTAAATGGTTTAGATGGGGCTTTCAGCTTGCACGCTCCCCGATGACGCCGTGTGTGATGGGCATGGAACCACACGGAGACGGCAGGCAACCCTTTGCAGCCAGTGGTGGAGGCGGTCAGGGACAAGCTGCAGTCCGGGGAGCAGAGGGCTCTAACAGCGGGGCCAAGGTGGAGGCCCTCTGACCCAGACCACTCTGCTGCTCGGCACTGGCTGGCTCTCCCACCCACTCCTGTGCCCTGCTCCCTGCCCTGGGCGGTCAGGAGCTGTGAAGGGGCCATCTCTCTGGCTCTGCCCATCGTGGCCTCCCAAACAGACACCAGGGGACATGCAGTGCTTAACCTCCACAGCTTGGCTGGACCAAAGGCTACTCTACACATCTACGTAAACACAAGCAAGCTGAAGTTCCACTTCCGCAGAACGGGACATCCTCAAAATATTCTAGGAGTGAAAAAAACCAGATTATTAAAAACTGCAATCAACAGTGACCCTTAAGAGTTTCGTGGAGGACACACATGCCGCCTGAGTAAGTCCGGGACGTGAAGCACACGCCTTCCCCTCCTGCAGTCGTTCCGAAGGAACCACTCCTCTTGGCTAACGCTCATAACCCGTCACCTGGGGAGGGGCCTCAGAGCCTCTCCAGGCCTGCGGGCGGCAGTTCCCCTGGGCGCCTGTCCCCTCTTCCGTGGTGCTAAGAAGGGGCAGTTTCAGGAGGGGCTAAAGCTCCTGGGGTGGGGGTGCCGCTGAGAGGTGTCTCACGATGCACATCCCTGTCATCCTACAGTGCCATGTCACACAGTTTCCCCAGAGGGCACACTTCCACGGAAACTTTCTAACAGGGGAGGGGCTGATGAGGGGGTGTTCCGCCCTTCCATAAGGCTGGATGAATGCTGGGACCGACCCATACCCGCCTGTAACGGGAAGGGCTGACCTCCAGGGGACCAGGGGCCAGAACTGGTTGGGAGACTTCTGAGGCCTCTTTTCCTGACCAAGCGGGTCACAGCCAGGCCCAGGGCAGGATGCTGCCCCTCTGGGAAAGTGAGTGAGTTCTGGCTCCATCTAACAGGCTCCTGACACTTCCCTACCAGGCATCTCACGATTCCCTATCTTCTTCTAGGGAGGGGTTCTTGACCTGGGAGGCTGTGTCTCCAGGTGACACCTGCCATGTCTGGAGATACTTGTGGTTGTCGCATCTGGGAGTCTAAGTGCTCTTGGCAGGGTGTGGATGGGCCCGAGGGTGCCGTCAACACCCCACAGCCCTGGACCGACGGTGTACAGAGGAGAGAGGCCCTGCTTGAGTGCCTGTCCTCACTCCCTGGAAGCGCCTCTGTGTGAGCGTTTCAGTTTGGGTGCAGGTTCCCCCGCTGAGGGCCAAGCTGAGAAGGAAACACCCTTTCCTTTCCATGGCACCAGTGCACACCAGAAGCCCTGTGGTGGCTCCCCGAGTGTTCTGCCACTCTGAATATCAGAGGCCCCTGGGCGTCCTGCGGGGGGGACACTCTGCTGCCACCTGGTCCCAGGCTAGCACTTGAGGGGGAAAGGGCACAGGACCCGAAGGGCACAAGGGACTGAACGCACGGAAATTCTGGGCCGACCAGGGGAGGCTAGGTGCGGGGCCCTCTCGGGGAGCCGCAGCTTCTGCTCCTCATCAGCCCACTTCCCCGCCTACCTCTGACCCTTACATTGTGTCTGTGGCTTTTCTGTGGGCGTCCTTGACCCTGCTAATCATGTGGGAAATTCTGCGACGTGACCAGGACACCCCCAAGCTCCCTTAGCTCTCCGTTTCCCTATGGTCCACCACTTACCCGCGGACACTCCCCCTGGCCACCACTTACCTAAAGGCAAACCTCTCAACCTCCTAAACATCAACGTGTAGCAGTGACCTCCAAATGCAAAGAACCCAAACTCTTAGCGGTCTTTCCTCACCATGATAGTAGCCACAACTGTCTGGTTAAAACACTGAAAACACAGCACATAAAAACAAAAAACAGAACAAAAACAATAAAAAAATTAAGAAATTAGAAAAACCTTCAAACCTAGAGCATGAAGCTAAAAGAACTTAAATAACTTTAAAAAAAGAAAATCAAATAAAACACACCCAAGAACTAGAACAGAAAACACTGCAATTCATTAAGAGCAAGACTCCGTCAGACAACACAGAGAGAAGAGAGGACGCTGTGAGAGAAAGCCGGCTCAGACACAGGCGGGGGAGACGACAGACCAGGAGGCCAGAGCGAGCGAGGAGCCCCGAGACTCTCTGAGGCTCATGCGGCTTCTTCCAGAGCTTCCAGGGAAGCCCCAGCTACGGGCCCAGTTTTTGTCCCAGAGAGAGTGCGTGTGAGCAGTCAGCTTAAATGGACAGGCCTGGCCTGAACGGCGGGGATAGCTGGGACCCTGCAGGCCCATGCCCTCTGCCTAGCCCCCACCCAGCCCCCACCCACTGGCAGGACAGCTCGTAACTGGCAGGTGAGCACTTGGGTCAAATGTCAGAGACATGCTCACACCCCAGAACAAAAGCCGAAGCCACTGGAGTCACAGCTGGCAGCTACCTCCTGCAGGCAAGCCAGACCCTGAGAGGCAGAGGACAGTCAGCAAGGAGCTACGGCAGAAAGGAAATTTCTGGGACACCTGGACCCCATGTCCACAGCCCAGCCCCGCCCAGATGCCAAGGCCCTTACCTCCTGCAGGCGTCTTCCAATAGCCTGTACAGGAAGTCCACCAGTCCCAGGGTCACCTCCTCCACCCGAGGGTGACATCCTTACCTGGCAAGGGGTCAGTTTCCTGTCCAGCCACAGGCTGCCTCCGCCACACAAGCTGAGCTCATAGACCAAAACTGGCTGCAAGTGACCGGGGAAAATCCCTGCCCTCGGCTTTCTCGGGCCCCCCACTCCGGGTGCACACCCAGGATGTCGCCTTCTCAAACTCAGAGGTCCAGAAGCCATTAGCATGTACGGGCAAGTGAGAACAGCCCAGAGAAGAGAAGTTGCCTCCTGGCCTGACTCTCCTGGTTGCTGAACACTCTGGTTGCTCAGAACACTCTGGGCTAGCACCCGGTCTAGCCGTGAGGCTAGTACTTTGGGGTTTATTTGGGGGACAGTCGCTAAGCCCAGTCCTAAATGGACACGCCCTAACTGCAGAGGGGGTTAGCCTGGACTAGTAGGTGCCAGTGCAAGACCATGCCCTCCTGAGCTGGTCCAGTGTCTCCACTGTTGCCGCACCTCAGGGAGGGTCCCACGAACCCAGGAAAAGCTGCAAAGGCTGGGCTTCCTGAAGGGACATGGGGCGACAGGGAGAAGACCCTCACTCCACGGCACGGCTACAAAACCTGGTAGGTGGAGCTGAACTGCAGCTGGCCGAGGTCACTCAGATGCCAGTGGTCCCCCGAAGGCACGAGCTTGCCCCCCATCTGTGCACGTACCATGCCGTCGGTCAGGGGGAAGACATTCAGAGAGGTGGGGCGCTCCTTCCTGCTGAAATGTGAGGAAGAGGACAGGAAGCGGGTGGTCAGATGCCGGCCCACGAGAGAACTGAACACGTGCAGGTGCCCGCTCCGCGGACGGCACTGCTCTGCACGACGTCCCTCGCCTGGCTCAGGGCAGAGGTCAGCTGAACCTCCCGCCCCTGCTGCCCACAGCCACCCTTTCATGAAAGGCACTCGCACGTTCAGGGCCATCTCTGCTTCACTGTGACCCTGTGTTAACACTTCCCTGTCCGCTATGTCGTGATGTGTCATTTTTAGTTTTGATTTTTGCACAGGCACCTGCTGTGGAAGCTAAGACACCCCGCAGCAGTACCGGCGAGAGGCCAGCACTGGACGGCTGTTACGTTGAGCCGGGCAGGAAAAATCCGTTGTCATGGCTTCCGTTCTGTTATTTGCCTCTACCCCTCTAGGCCCCCGTCCCCATCCTTTATTGTTTTTCTCATGGGACCCCACTGAAAAAGATGTTTGAACAGAGTATGGAGTGAGAGGGCCCTGCCCTGGTGCTGGGGTCACCCCCTCTACGGCCCCTTCTCTGGCCCTGTGCGCTGTTCCCGTTGTCATGGAGCACCGACACCAGAGAGAGGTTCTTTCAAAGCTACGCTAGGAGACTGGGACTATCTGTAGCCTAGATGTGGGCTCGTCCCTGAGAAGACACTCGTGGACCTTAGTGCCAATGAGGGCAAATCGGGCACCAGGCGGCAGAGACGAGGCCAGCTCCCACCCTACCCCAGAGCAGACACACTGCGCCCGAGACCGTCGTCTCCAGGGCCCATGCTCCTCGGAGCTGTTCTGGCTAAACGTTACGGCACCTCACACCTCAGCCTGTCATGCTCAGAGCTCATCCCCAGAGAGGGAGGTGGAAGGGGTATCCTCAGGGGTTGCAAGGAGCTGGGTACAGAGGCTAGAATATTCTGGAGAGAGAGAACAGGTTTCCTTGTGCTGCTCAGTGGATGCAGGTGATGAAGAAGGGGGGCAGAGCAGCCCCTGCTGGCCAGAACTGACTGTGGCCAGGCAGATGGCCTCAGGGAGTCCAGCTTTGGGAAGGGGTCTCTCTAGCTGGGGCTGCCACACAGGATGAAACACGAAACCTGTGAATCAAGTCCTGCTTTAGCCCCTCTGTGGCCAGCTCCTCTGTCCTGTTCAGGAAGACGCTGCCTCCCTGGACCCACTGCACCTGGCTGAACCATCACAGGAGCTAGTCTGTGGCAGGGACAGAAGCTGAGGGGCAGTGGGCTCCCACAGGGCTGGGGCTACTGGGGCCCGAGGGAGCCACGCAGAAGGGCATGCTCAGGGCTTAGGCCTCTCAGGAAGTGCCTCACACAGCCCTCATCACCTGTGACACAGGACGCTTTCTCGGACATGTCAATTAAAAGCTGAAAAAACTCAGACTCTAAGAAAGACATCAAGTTGGAAAGCTGAGTCTGCAGATTCAGCAAGACATCAGTGGCCCACGGCTCAGCACTCACTTGGGCTCCGATTCAGCCCCCAAGGACTGAGGCATCTGGGAAGACAGCCTCTGCCACATGCTCAGCAGGTCCCTGGAGAAGGGGGCCAGGTGAGGACCGGCTGCAACTTCCCACGGCTCCCTTGGGGCTCCCAGTGCTGGTATGGGGAGCCCCTCTCCTGGTCTGCTCTGACCTTGGGTGAAACGCTCACAATGGGTCTCTTGACAAGTTCAATCCTAGCTGTCACCAGATGCTACAGGATAATGGCAGGGGCAGAATGTGGCATTCTCAAAGGACAGGGGACACTTGTCCATAACCTGCTCCCACAGCTCTGTGCACAGACACATACCACACCTGGAGAGAGCCAGGCCCCTACGCCCCAACAGAAATCATCATGAGGAATTCCGTCTCACCATCTTTCTGTTGTTCCCCCAGAATCACAGATGGGCCCTGTTAGCACTCGCTGGGCATTGCTGACTGACAGCCCAGGGCTCTGCCCAAAGCCTGGCCAGCACGTCCTTGTCCTCTCATTACAACCCTGCAGCTCCCTCAGGGGATACCTGTGCTCGTCCCCTGCAGAGGCTGCAGCCCAAGGGAGGCATGCTATCTGCAAAGGTCATACTGCCTCTGGGGTCACAGTCACACTGCTGGCCGTGGGTCCAGGGGCCTTAAGTGACTAAGCTAGGCTGTCTGACACTATAGCACAAGGTCTCCCCACCCCCACCACTGCCAACTATGGCAATGCCAGCCCTGAGCTTTGGACGCGCGGTCCCGTCTATGGGTGGGTGGTCATTTGCCGAGTGGAGTCCCTGTGCCAGTGTCTACTCTGGGGCTGTCTTGGGGATCGTGGGCCAGCTGGCTGCCTCCTCAGTGGCATGGCCCAGAAAATGCCCCGTCAAGAGCTGGTGGTCTCTAACACTGCTGCAGGAAAGGTGTTCGGTGGGCTTGGAAGCCTCCTGTGCTTGTAATTACGAGCCACAAGAGTCCTGACCTTCTCAACCCCACAGGCCCCAAGCACCTTGGAGGGCGGCCCAAACACCGCGCGGGCTTTACCTTTTCCTCCACGACTGACGAGGACTGTGGACAGCGACGTACACAGGGCCGGCGAACGGCAGTGACGGCACAGAGAGCAGGACGAGAAGACAGCATTAGAGAGCACGTCCAGAAGCACATCGGCTCGCACAGAGAACGTGAATGCAATGACACAGCAGACGCCCCCTCTGCACTCCAGAGACAGATGCTGAAACATGCAAGCATCTACACGTGACAGACACACGACACACAGACACAGGACGCTCTTAGCTCGGATGAAAGGTCCCAAACGAGGCCTGTGCAGCAGGTCAGCAGGTCACACGTGTACTCAGCACAGGGTGGTGGGCACGTGTGCTCTCCAGGTGGCTCAACACACATGGACACATGGGCATGCAGGGATGGAGCGCACAGCCACACGTGTTCATGAACCGAACCGTGTGTTTCAAGCACACAGCGATATTACTCTGAAGACACACAATTCCAGAAACAAAGCCAGGAGTGAAGGAAAACGCCTGCCTGGGGTCAGTGGTAGCCAGAGGCTTCCCAGCACTAAGGATGGGCCCTCATGGAGGGAGCTAGAGAGCCTGAGTAAAGAGCCTGTGACCTACACATGTGTCCCCCAAAGATCTTGACTCGTGGCAGGAGAGGCTGCACCCCAGAGCAGAGTGGTCCAGGATGACAGGCAGGGACTCCCCCGTAGCCCACCAATGTAGCAGCACGGGTTGCACAGGAATGTCTGACCCCGTGAGACCCACGAAGGCCGGTGGTCAGCACAGTGACAGAAAGCTCACACTTTCTCTATGTCCGTGAGTGTTCCTTATGAAAACATGAGGCAGTGGTGGCCGTCCACGTCTGTTCACCTGGAAATCGGTCCAGGGGCAGAGTCAGACGCACATGGTGGCCCTCAGAACATCTCACTCCCAGCAAGTGTCTGGGCCCTGGAGGAATGGCTGCAGGGAAGGCTGGAGCCCCTGCAGCTACTGCAGCGACCATGAGCCGCTGATGAAGCTAAATGCCTCCAGTTGGCTGGCAGGGCCATGAGGGCACCCCAATGCACTGTGCCCTGCCCCCATTTCCTGTGCCCTACTTCCCAAACAAGTGCTGTTCCAGCCACTACCCCACAGGAGCATGCTCCTCTTCACAGCTGGGGACCTCCTTCAGGAGGATGATGGCTGGCAGCCCCAGGCACCTTCTTCCTGCAGTAGGCATCTCTCTGACAAGGTGGCAACTCTGGATCTGGAAAGTCTATTCACAGAGAGCACTGAGGGCCTGGAGGCGACGGCAACACCCGACACAGCGCACATACACACCTGGGCCCCAGCCATCCCTTTCTGGAAGGGTCAGATTGGGAGGCAAGGCTTGCAGAAATCTGGACCAGAGCCCCACCTCTCCTGGACAGCCAGGGGGTCTGCTTTACAAGTGAAGGGGCTCCTGTGGGCCACGGCTTGGTGTGGAGAAAGCCCCTGCCCCGCACCTCCCCGCCACAGGCATTGCTCCCTACTCTGGGCCCCAAATGCCCCACTCACCCAGAGGCTACAAATGGCTAGGGGCCAGAAGCAGGACCTGGACTTGCTGGCTTGGAGAGAAAAGACCCACAGACCCATCCCTTATGAAACAGGCAGGTGGGTTTCTTACGACCAGCCTGTTTTAATTCCCTGGGGAGGTGGAGGCCCAACAGAGTGTCTTCAAGAGCTGCTGAGGGGCCTCAGAGGGGACCCTGTGAGCCACCTCATACAGAACAGTGCCCGCCACAGGACCAGGGGCTTCTCCAGGGAAAGACGATGCCAACTGCCCACAGGCCTGCCTACCACGGGACTGAAGCATAACGCCGAGAGGCAGGGAAACCGGAGGGGCCAATGCTGCCCTCGTCCAGACTGCCACATGACGTATACCGACGGCAGATTCCCAGACAAGGTCTTGCCTCCACCATGCATGGGGACTCCCACGAAAAGCACAGCCCACACTGCAGTCATGGTGCCTCTTCCACGCAGAGGAGGAATCGGAGGCTGGACTCAGCCCCTGATGAAGACCGGGACCCTCAGGACCCAGCCATGGAGTACAGGCAGCTTCTGCTTTTGGCTGAGCTGAGCCTCCATCAACCCTGAGGTTCTGAGGACATCTCTTTCGGTAGCAGCCCAGAGTGCTGACCACTGTGACTAGGACCCTCCATGTTCACGGCCTCTAAGTCCTGAGTTCAGAGGTCATGCCTCCCTGGCCCCCAGGAAAACCGCACCCCTCTGCCTGGGCCCAATACTGCATGGCCATCGAGGGGCTCCTGCCTTGAAGAAAGCTGGCAGAGAAACGGCCTCAGAGTCTAGAACACTGCAGCTCTGGAACTGGCCCAGTGCCCTGCACTCACTGGTGATGCCCCAGCCCAGACTGCCCTGCCCAGCATCCCCTAAACAACACGAAGACCCCTGATTCCAGGATAGCATTCCAGTGCGGTGTTTAGGAAATTCCCTCAGCAACCGACGAGTACCGAGGGTGAGGATTTCACGGGGTGCTCAGGACAAAACGCCCACAGCCATGAAGTGGTAGCCTGGAGTCCTGTATTCCACACTCTCACACGTACCCGGCCCAGGAACACTGCCTGCAGAGTTCTGTCCTTTAATGGTCTTGGGTCCACACCGCTCAATTCCCACAGGGCCTCGGAGTGGCAAGGGAACAGCTCCCATACCCTTCTCTAGGGCGGGAGCATTTCAGCAGGAACACCCACAGCAGCTGCAGATGCTGCTCCTCCCTTGTCGCCCCCCCTTCCTGGGCCCTGCTCGGCCTTTGCGTACACAGTATATATTTCTTACTTTTTCTTTTTTAAGTTACACTTTATGGATTATGCTATTAGAGTTGTCCTGATTTTTCCCCCTTTTGTTCCCCCCACCCAGCACCCCCATTCTCTCAGGCAATCCCCCCACACTTGTTCATGTCCATGGGTCATGCATGTAAGTTCTTTGCTTTCCATCCCCATGGCTATCCTGTGACTACCTATTTGTACTTCTTAACCCCTCGCCTCTCACCCGTTCTCCCACACCCACCCTTCGATCTCTTTATCTTTAACCTTTGGCATTTTAATTGTGATGTGTCTTGGGGTGGGCCTTTTTGTGTCCATCTTTTTGGGGCTCTCTGTGCTTCCTGGACTTGCATGTCTATTTCCTTCACCAAATTAGGGAAGTTTTCTTTCACTATTTTTTTTCAAACATTTCCAATTTCTTGTTCTCTCTCTTCTCCTTCTGGCACCCCTATGAAGCAAATGTTGGGATGCTTGTAGCTGTCCCACAGACTGCCTACACTATCCTCATTTGTTTGGATTCTCTTTCCTTCTTGTTCTGACTGCTTGTTTTTTGTTTCCTTATGTTCAAAATCACTGATTTGATGCTCAGCTTCACCTACTCTACTGTTGTTTTCCTGTAAATTTTTCTTTATTCCAATTAGTGTTTCCTTCATTTCTGACTGGATCTTTTTTACGCCGCTGAGGTCCTCACTAAGTTCCTTGAGCATCCTTATAACCAGTGTTTGGAACTCTGCACATCTTATCTCCATTTTGTTTAGTTATTTTTCTGGAGTTTTGATCTGTTCTTTCACTTGGGCCATGTTACTTTGTCTCCTTATTTTGGCAGCCTCCCTGTGTTTGTTTCTGTGTATTAGGTAGAGCTGCTTTGACTCCCTGTTTTGGTAGTGTGGCCTCATGTAGTAGGTGTCCTGTAGGGTCCAGTGGCACAGCCTCCCCTATCACCCAAGCTGGTACTCAAGGTGTGCCCTTTGTGTGGGCTGAGTACACCCTCCTCTTGTAGTTGAGCCTTGGTTGCTGTTGGCAGGTAACTGGGAGGGATTTACCCAGGCCAGTCAGCTGCAAGGACTGGCTGTGATCACTGACCACCACCCTCTGCCCTCAGTGGAGTATCAGCTGTGCAGGGGCTGGGATGTGGTGCTCTGACAGGGTCTGTAGCTGTCCACTGGGTGCGCTGGCCTTGGGGTGTCGCAGGTAGTGCAGGGCAGGATCAGCCCCACTTGTGTTTTGCCCAGAGCCATCCTGCCTGAGCTGTAAAGCAGTCTGAGATGGTTGCTATCTGTGCCAGGCTTGGAGATTTCCAGGCAGAGCCGGGCCTGAGGCTCAATGAGGCCAGCTGCTGCTTATTTGAGGATTTAGGAAGTTGTGAAGCATGAGCCATTCACATGGAAAAGCACCTTGGGTGGGCTCATACACTGGATGGGGCGGGATCTCTGGGGATCTCCAAGGCGGGTCAAACAGTGTTAGCCAGGCTGATGGAATCTTAGATATGGCATCAGTCCATAGACCCTGTGGGGGGAGGGCCCAGAAAAGGGACAATGGCCTCTGCTAGCCTTGATGCCAGACACTTCAGCCTCCCCCTGCGCATTACTGTTGCCCTTCAAGCTTCCTCCTCGGCACTGAAGCCCAGAGGGAATGAGTCTGAGTAGGTGAGTCCATGTGTGGGTTCTTTAAGAGGAACTGCTTGGGGCTCCAGCACTTTCTTCTACCGACTCAATTCCCACTGGGTTTTTGCAGCCAGCAGTTGTGGGGACTTATCTTCCTGGCACTGGAGCCCTGGGCTGAGGGGCCTGGTGTGGAGCTGAGACTACTCGCTCCCAAGATACCCCTCCCAATTTTTTATCCACCACATGTGGATATGGGACCAGCCTGTTCCATGCCTGCAGCCCTCCTACCAGTCTGGATGGATGTGGTTTCTGTAATTCCACAGTTGTCAGACTTCCATTCAACTTGATTTCTGTCAGTTCTGAGCAATGGTTGTTCTATATTTTAGTTGTAATTTTGTTGCGGTTGTGCAAAGAGGCGAGCCTTGTCTGCCCACACCACCATCTTGACTAGAAGTCCCAAAGTACGCATTTCTGTTTTCACATTTGAAGACTCCAGTACAGGGATGCGATAGCTTTGCCCACAGTTACCCAGAGAGTAACTGAGGATGCCCATGGGAAGGGTCTGAGTATAGCTATTTACAGATAGAGCTCCGTAAGGGTGCAGGACAAAAAAAATGTTTGTAGCCAACAAGACATACATGTGACCTGACTAGAGGCTGTAAGCCTTTGCCTGCAGGAACGAGGGGCCACAGCTAGAAACGGACCAATGGCTGAGCGCAATCTGAGCGCAATCTGTGGATGCCCACCTCGGTCCATCCTCCCTCCTGATGGAGACTTAGAACATTGGTACCAACCTCCCCAGCCCAGGTCAATAACCCTGGTCTCTCATGGGCCAACTCCCTGAAGCTGGCAACAGCCTGGAGATCTCTGACAAGCTGCTCCCTTAGGGACTGTGGTCTGGTTTTACCTGACCCAAGGGCACAGAAGATGGAGAAGGAGCCTGGCCTCTGCAGGTTTCTCCCCACTCCTCTATCAAACCAGCGCTGAGCTCCTGAGCTCAGACAAGCCAGGGCCTCTCAACCTGCTGGCACCAGCAATGCCCCTCCCTGCAGTAGGAGCGCAGCTCTCGGACTCTGGGGCTACTGAGCGAGACTTGCACAACATTGCGCCACCCTCCATCTCCATCCTCTGGGCATCTCTTCATGAAGCTGGGACAAGCAGGAAGTGATACCTTGTTTGACCTTAGTGGGCATCGTGTATATTGGGTGACTCAAACTTTTCACTGCTCTGCGCATGTCTGTAAATAACTTAAAAGTACTGCAAGTGTCGATTCTGAGACTACAAGTACATTTTAGTGAGTAGGCGAACTCACAAACATGGAATCTGCAAGTATTAGGACTGACTGTCCACAATTTCCCCTGGGCATTCGTGCCAGCACGCGGGCCAGCGGAGGGTCACCCATGTTCCCTCACCCCTGCTCAGCGCCTGGGCAAGTCTCTGCATACACTCTTGGCCTAAGCCACACACTCTGACCAGACCCCTCTTCCCGAGTCAGGAGGACACAACTCTCTGGCCTCCTCTGCGACAAAGCACCACTGTGCTCTGCGGGCTCTGGCTCGGCCTACCTTCGCCCAGGCAGGCTGCTCTCCGTCTGGCTGTTTCCCCCGACCTGCTGCATCTTGGACCTCTCGATGTGCTCCACGTAGGTCTGTATCATCTGTGGAGAAGGCCACCTCTGTGTGAGTGAGTCAGGCCTGCTGACCAAGGCCCGTCCGCATCCCCTCTCTCACTTGCAACGTTCTCGACTTGCTGTGCTCTGACGGAAATAACGACAGAACTCAGCAACATGGAGCTGACCAGCACGAGGCCGGCAGCTTTCCTGCTTGGCAGCAGAACACCGGGAAAAGAAAGGCCAAGGAGGCAACCCAGGGTCCATGGCCGCCCCATGTGTCTGGCTGTGGCCGCTTTCTCGTGGTTTCGCTCCAAGTGTGGCCTATGTAGGCTGGAGGTCATGGCGGGGCACCTACCTCCGTGTGTCGCTGGTGCAAAGCGTTGTACTCCTTCTTCATCTCTGATTCCCGCTCCTCCAACCGGGAAACTGGAAAACATGGCAGCTGCTTGTCAACCACACAGCCCAGCTCTCACAACTCCATCCTGCTCTAGGCTTACTGAATGGAGGGGAGGGTTCCAGGACAAGCCTGGTACAGACCACTGAGCATCTGAAGCTCAGAGGTTGTTATCAGCAGGAGAGAATGCCCTGGGGATGCTAGAATGCAGATTCTGACTTGGTCTGGGGTGTGTGCTGCATTATCTGAGGCTGTTCAGTTCTGCTACAAAAGGTGCAGGACAGGTAAAACACACAAAGCATTACTACCTAAGTTAAGTTAGCTAGCAGCTTCAGAGATGCAGGCCAGACTCACAGGATGTGTGAAGTGTGGACCAGACGTGAGCAAGTGGCTGTGGAGAAAGGCAGAATTCCTAAGTGAGTAACCTCTAAGGTATGGTAAAGAGCCAAAGCATATCCACATCTGAGACACACGGCAGACACACAAGTGTCCCTTACATGGGTGTACCAAGGGCTAAAAAACCAAGGCATGATTATACTACCTTCAGGCTGGCAGCTGTGTCACCCCTACGTTGGCAGCCCCTGTGACATACAGGATGGTCCCCTCTGGCCTGCCTGTGTTCTGCCGCCTGACTGCTCCAAGGCCTCACTGGGGAGCTACAGCAACAGCTGGTGACCACACCCCTATCTCTCACCAAGAGGGCAAGCGTGCCACTGGACTCGAAACCCTTCCATCTGTGGTTCTTTGTTCAAAATGCAACTCTGTCCTTGTAGTCCCACCAAGAGGGAACAGCTGATATGCAGAGCCAGGGACAGGACACATGACAGTCATGGGCCCAGGACTCATGTGGCAGTCCTCCCAGCACCCGCCCTGTCTAAGCCTCTCTGTCTGCCCCACTCTCTGGTTTTGCTGCAAAGGGATTTCACAGTGATGCTATTCAACACCGCACACGGTCCATGTGCTCTCCTGTCCCACGGTTTCTGGTGCAGCTTTCCCAACAGTGTCCTTGGAGGCTACACTGTCAAGGTCATTCCCTACGTACAGGTAGGGCCTCAGAGTCTGCATTTCTAATACTCCAAGTGATGCTGATGCTGCTGGTCAGAGGACCAAACTTTGAGGGGCAACAGGTATTTGCACAAAGCAGAGTAACAGCTTGGTCATCCTTGGAGGAGCACGAGGTGCTTACAGACTCTGGCACGTCACACACATAGAACTGGCTGCCAGAGGAAGACCCCTTCCCGCCCCCCCCACCTCTGCTCCAGCCTCGGGAGGGGCTGCCTGTCTGTGCATGAGTCCCTGGCGGGGACTTCAGGGTCAGAGCCCCACGACTTCTGCTGACCTCTCTGCTGGGGCAGGTGTGCAGACCACTGGCTGGAGGCTCGTCGTCCTCTCCCCTCTGGCTTTCACCCCTGGCACTGACCAAGTGAACAACTTCAATCTGATTTTGGTGTTTACATGTTTTCTTTCTGAGAAGAGCTGAAAAGGTTTCACTGTGAAAAGTATTCTAAACAAAGCGCATACTAAGGGGTCTGCGTGATTACGGGAAAGGGTTTGTCTGTGCATGCCTAAGCTGGGCCTTTTCTTTACTTCCAGTGTGCAAATACGAGCGTGTTTGCACATCCACGCCACCGTGGCCTGCTGGTTGCCCAGCACTCGCCACCACACTGTGGGGTACTGGCCTTGAAGTCTTGGTTTGGGACAGGGATAGACCCAACACATTCAACCATTTTTCTTCCCAATTTCATCTGAACTTTTCAGGGAAATGAAAGCGCCCGCCATCCAAAGGAACAAGGTAAAGCAGAAAACTAGGTCTCCCATCAAAACCTCGAACCACAGAAAACTGAAATCACGCAGATGGTTTTAACTGCGACAGTACAATTTCAACAAAGACCTCTGAAAAGAACAATTTTTATCCCCCAAATAATCAAAAGTCCCTTTCTTCCCCTCTCCTTGCAAGGAGGAGGGCATTCCTACAGGGACCTTAATCAGGTCCTAGGAACTGTCACTCCAGGGGGCCGCATCCTCCAGCCCCACTTCCAGGGCACAAACCAGCAATCTTTCCTCAGTGGGGTGCAGACAAGAGCCTCACAGGGCGGGCAGGCAGCTGGGGAGCTCTGTCCCGAAGGACCACACGAGGGTCACAGATTTGTGGTTTGGGGTCAGACTGCAATACGTGCAAAAGTGCCATGTCATCAAAGGGGCCTTAATTCTTTATTTTATTTCCACAAAAAACTGGAGGCTGATGACAGAAATACATAGCAGCGCAATGGTTGAAGGAATCACAGTGAAAATAAAATCAGGCTATCACGAGGTTTTCTCACAGGCTCTCAGCATCCTGCCCAGCTGGGGCAGGTCTGAAAACAAAAACCAATGCGATTTCAACCCTCAGGCTGGCCACTTACTCTGATCTGCATAGTTTTTGGCCTTCAGCTCCAGCTGGCGGGTCTGAAACTCATAGTGTTCCACCTGGATTTGCAGCTCCTTCTTCTCTTGTTCCAAGGCATCTTCAAACTCAATGAATTTCTACACACGGAAGGGAAAGAGCCGGCGTCACGAACGTGGAATGGTCGGATGGCAGCGGCCCCTCTCCGAAGGGCCACGGGCTTCAAGGACCAAAGCGAAAGACCAGGCTCAGGCCAGAATTCAGGGCTCCCTGACCTAAAACCTGCTTCCCTCTACATCACATCACCCGTCACCCTCTTCAGGCAAACCCTGACACAGACCACAGGGACAAGAGGAGTGACTGACTCTGTAACCTTGTAACCAGCCATCCGAGAAGTCAACGAGGCCCAGAACTTAGAACACCCCATTCTTGGTTTAATTTTGGAACTCGGTAAATTTTTAACAAGGCGCCCTGCGTTTCCATTTTGGCACTGGGCCCCACAAATTCTGTAGCTGGTCCTTGTGCTAAGTTTCTGAGCAAAATTATCAAACCAAGTGAAAAGAAAGCTCTTTGAAAAATAAAAGAAGCCCTTGAAAGGTCATAGGAGGAGATCTAGCTTCACAATGAGAGCAGCTTGTGAAGCCCGGCGCTGGTGGGGGCAGGGATGGGCACTGGCTGCCACGCGGATGCCACCGGCTACAACTCCTGCCACAGCCTCAAGGGGGCGCTGTTAACGCCTCAATATTACAGAGCAGAAAAAAGACTACCACTGAGAAATTTCATTTGTGGTAAGAACTAGTATCAGCTGGGTTAAGGCAGAAAGAGTTTCTCAGAAGATGGCAATAAGAAACCTCGCTGATTTCAGGTTTTGGGTATCCAGAAAGGTCAATTAACTTGGGCAGGCCACAGCGGCGTTTCCCGTAATACCTGCACCCAGTCCCCCCACCCTGACTCTGAGCCCCAGGGACACATCTGACAGCAGAGATTCAAAGATTAAAAATCGCTGGGGGCGGGGGCTCCTGTCTGGAGGATGACTTACTCTGTCCTGGGACTGAGGGGGTGGGAATCTCAGAGGAGGGGTGGGCAAGGGAAGACTTAGCTTCAGGAAGAAAGTCTGCATTAAGGACATCCCATATCACTTAAGTAATGTGAATTTTAAACAAAAGCCCCGCAGCCAGGAAAAATAAGTGGTTTTGAAGGACCGTAACCAACATATGTAAAATGAACATGTGCTCCTGATTGACTGGTAAGAATATTTTTTAAATTGGGCAATTTTAATTCCTATCACTTAAAAAAAATTAAAAGAATGGCATAAACAACATATGCTTTTGTAGAAAAATCATATGAGAATGTTAAGTTAAAAAGGAGAGTATTTTTTGAAAGCCATAATTCTACCACGCAGTTAAAACTGGGCAAATCTGTGTGTGTGAGTGAGTGTATGAGTGTGCAGGGCGGACTGCGATCATTTTGCACACAGTATTTTGTGACCGATTTATTCATTCATTCAAACTGGAGCATCTTTCTACATCAAGAGACAGATTCTGCCACTTCCATTGTTAATAGGCGTGTGTTCCACTGTACGTGCATGTGAAGCACGGTTCAGTCATTTGACGGCCTACGGTTCTTTAAAACGTCCATTCTCATCCTCACTGCCTGTGTACCTGCCCAGTGACTTCCTGCCACCTGACGCTGCGGCTGCACACTGCGGGCGACTCTCAGACGGGCACCGAAGCCTACGGCCCGCACGGGGGTGGTCCCTCTCCCAGGGCTCTCACTGCCTCTCCACAGCTTAACAACACGGCTGCCGATCTGACCGGTGGGAAACAGCCTGGCATAATTCAGCTCCTTGACTGCGAGTAAAATTTAACATCTTTTCATAAACGTACGGATCGTATATAGTAAGTTCTCACATAATGCCGTCAACAGCTTCTGTGACTTTAAGTGAAATAACATGTAACGAAGGCATTTTACCACAGGCTGATCGATACAAACAAGAGTTAAGTTCCCACGGCATCTTACCAATATTATAAGAAAATGACTTTGAACAAAAGGATGTAACCTGAGGACCTGAGGACCTGATGGATATTACTTCTTCTGTGAACAGCTCCTATGTCCTTTGGGCCATTTCCCACCATATGTTTAAATTTTTCTTAATGATTTGTAAGAGCCTTTATTCTACATCTATTTACAAGTTTGTCGGTCTTCTGTGCTGCGAGCACTCTCCCCAGGATGCAGTTGGTATGCGTATATACAGAAGTCGATTTCCTGTTGAGCGATTTACTTATGTAATCGGTTATCTTTTCCTCATTGTTTGCAATGCCACCTTTATCACATGCTAAATTCTAATATATATTTCAAAGTCAGTACCAAAGGCTTGTAGTTACATCTTTTTTTTTTTTAATTTTATTTATTTTTTAGAGAAGGAAAGGGAGGGAGAAGGAGAGGGAGAGAAACGTCAATGTGTGGTTGCCTCTCACACGCCCCTCCACTGGGGACCTGGTCCGCAACCCAGGCATGTGCCCTGACTGGGAATCGAACTGGCGACATTTTGCTTCACAGGCTAGCGCTCAACCCACTGAGCCACACCAGCCAGGGTGTAGTGTTACATCTTTAACAGCTGATACATATTCACCCTCTTTAAGTCTCCTCTTAAACATTCTTTCTTGGTTATCCCCACTGGTTTATCCTTCTAGATTAACTTCAGAATCGTCCTGAGTCACATATTTATTTTTTGAATTAGCATGTGGCCCGTCAGAAAGCACCAGTTCTCTGGAAAAGAACCGGTCCTCGGGAAAAGGCTCTATTTTTGACCACAAATGCTCAAGGCTGGATGTGGCAGGAGGTGAAAACCCATCCCGAGCCAGTGAAGAACTCTCTGATGGGGCAGCTGAAGCTGGAAGATGGAAAGTTTTAAAAAGTGATCACTGTCCTACCTCAAGGAGGTTTTATACAAACAAAAGGGTTCTTTGGTGCTACTGCCATTTCACTGTAAGCTTTTCCCACCTACATTTCATCCTATTACCTGATATTTGGGAATCAGCTAAAAAAGACTTTCAAACTAAAGACAATGTAAGAAAACCCACCTCCAGTTTCTTTAAGTCAGGCAGACTTTTTAAAATATTTTACATATTTTATTTTTAGACAGAGGGGAAGGGACAGAGAAATGGATGGAGAGAAGCATCAAAGTGTGGTTGCCTCTTGCACACCCTCTACTAGGGACCTGGCCAGCAACCCAGGCATGTGCCCTAACTGGGAATCGAACCAGCGACCCTTTGGTTGAGATAGGCTGGTGCTCAATCCACTGAGCCACACCAGCCAGGCCCAGACAGATTTTTCTAAATCTACCCAGATAGGTGATCATTAAAATCCAACATAGGAGACAGTGCCAAAAAGTCTTGAATTGCCAAAAAATCCACATGCCTATATATTCCTGATGAAGTTGGCCCCAAACCAGGTCACATGCAGAAATCCTCTGACTATGGTATTTTAAGGCCTTTCAGCATCAGGAAGTACAGAGACATTAACCTAGAGAGATAACATCTATGTGAGCTGTGCACATGGACAGCCTCAAGGCCAAAGGCAAAGACACAGGAGCTGGACCCCACTAGGGTGGGTTGACATACAAGGTATTTGTGGTTTCTGGGCCATATGGAATCCTGGTGCCAAAAAGATGGTCCCACGGGGTAGGAAATGCTCAGACCTTGGTAACTGACATCCTTTCCATCCTCTAGATACTACCAGCTGACCAGGGGTATGAATGCTCACAGGGAACAACCCCCTACATGAACAAAAAGCCCCAAGAAACCCACAAGCAACTACCAGAAGACTCAAGAGGACCCTGGCCTTGGCCAGCCCCACTCTCCCTGCTGGGCTCCAAGGGCACCTGAGCGGGGTGAGGACCACTGCTGTCCAGTGTGAGATCCTTCCCAGTCTCAGATGTCAGCATCTTACCTGAGCCAATGACGAGGGACCCTTAGGGGCTTTGAGTTTAAGAAAAAGTTCCAAACTAAATAACGGTGCTCTACAGCTTCGAAGAAATCCTCCTCTTTCTTCCCCTCTTGAAAAAAAATATTTCAATGTCATCGAGGTCATTTTAGTTAACGAAAATGCAAGCTAGCTACTTAACCCTTATGGAACATGCAATGCAACCCTCATCGAGTATTATCAGGAATAAGTGATGTGAAGGAACAGTGCCCAGCCAACTCTAAACACGAACTTAATCTCTGCTTTTTCTGAGGCCATGCTCAGGGCTAGAGTTGAGATGAAGTAGAAATTACCTTGACAAGTGAAGAGTAGTTGACGGGGCCGGAAATAAAGCAGAAGCTTCGCGTCGGCGGTTAGATACACGTATAAGGAAAAGAGGTGGCAAATCAAAGTTCTCTTCCCACCCAAGGGAGGGAGCGGCCGCAGGTGGGGAGATGTGTCAGTGGGGAATTTTTAAACTGGATTGAAGTGAGAAAAAAATTCAAGAGGTGTTTTCAAAGAAAAAAATATTTTTATTTACAGATCACTTACTTTAGGTTTAAAAGAATCAAGAACTTTCTGCAGTGGGGGCCAGTGTAGGGTAGAAACTAAGTTAAGTCTACTAAGGAAGTCTTCTGTAAGAAAAGTAAAAGAGTAAAGTAAAAGAAAGTAGACACTGACTACGACAAAACGTGAATGGGACTGAGAGGGATAAAAATTTAACTCTCGGCTTTTGGGTTGAGCAGGTCTGCATGGCGCTCACTGGGTTATAAGAGGTATGTCTCGTCCTGACCGGTGTGGTTCGACTGGTTGGGCTTCACCCCTAAGAGCAAGATGTCGTCTGTTCGATTCCCGGTCACAGCACACGCCTGGGTTTCGGGCTTGGCCCCAGCTGGGGTATCTACCCCAGGTAACCCATCGATGTTTCTCTCACTTGGATGTTTCTCTTCCTCTCTTTCTCTCTCCCTTCCACATACTATGGATCTGAGTTTATCTGGAATTATCATCTCTCTAACCAAGTCTATTCAAAATGTCACGTGGTACATGAAAACTCATGGATGTTTAAGGCGACTTTTAGGACAAACCTTTAAGTGCCCCCAAAAGCAATGACAGGAACCACATGGTTGAAAATGCACCGGCATGACTTATCCTTAACATCTAAACATGAAATACCTAATTCCTGCTTCGAAAGACCAATAGACCACAGGAGTCCCTTTTTATAAGTACCGCGCACTAACCGATTGAGCCACTGGAGCTCCAGGAATCCCTTTTTAGATTTGTTTTTAAGATATAATTCCCTCCCCCTACCCATTAATAAAGCGCTGCTTTAAAATTAAATTCAACCTTGGTTTTCAGAATTTGCTTTTTGGTGAATTCAAGATACAAACTGAAATAACCTGAGTGTGGGCTCCTCCAAGATCTAGGAATCAAAGGAAGCTTTTCTCGGTATTGCAGGGAGTAAGACCATTCTTCCCATCTTACATATAAAAGCGAAGTTAAGAAACTGACTTTTCACGTCAACTATAAAATTATGACAACAGAAGCTGGTATTCCCAATTCCCAGAATGCAAGAGAGCTTACTAGGTAAACACTCTCCAAGAATGTGATCATTGGAGTGTGGGCGACTTTTCTAACTCAAGGTTATTTAATAGCGAAGTAAATTGCCATATTAAATGTAATTCTTCCCTCTTAGATGTCCCTGAGGCCAGGGTCACACGCAGGGAAGAACTCAACTCTGGCTTGTTAGAAACAAACCCAACAGGAATCAAGGACTTGTTCTTTTGGACTCAGTGGGTTGGGCATCACGCCACAAACCAAAAGGTCACCGGTTCATTCCTGGTCGGGGCACGTGCCTGGGTTGTGGGCCAGGACTTCCCGGTTGGGGGCATGAGAGAGGCAACTGATTGATGTTTCTCGCCCTCCTTTCCCCTCTTTCTAGAAATAAATAAATAAACAAACAAATAAAATCTTTTTAAAAATCTTGTTCTTTTGCATTATTGATCATTTAACTCCTTCCTGGGAGTGAGGGTGCAGAGTGAATTTCCAGAAGGAAAATGCTTTGGGGCATCTTTTACGTTAGGGCAGGCAGAGCAGTAAATACGGGATGCTTGGTACAGGCCTCTGCCTGGAGGAGACGCCCTTCTGATGGCCAGTTCCGGATGCGGACAGTGACTTCCTGCCGTGATCAAGCATTTACCCAGGGCTCCCAGGGCGTGCTGAACTCCTAGAGCCTCAAACCACAGATGATCCTCTACAGCGCCCTTTTCCCATTTCTCACACCTGCCTCCATTTAGATCCAGAACGCAAGTGAGTGGAGGACATGTGTGGGGGCCCTGGAATTACCAGAGCTGTCCCCAAGGCCCGCTGGGTGACACGCAGGAGAGGAAGGGCATTTCTGTAGTCAAGCATTAGACACATGTCTGAGAGACCAGGCCAACAGGCAGAAATCCAAGAACCTGGCTGAACCCATCAAAAAACGCAAAGGTTCCTCACGTTCCTGTTAAAGGGATACCTGCCTAATAAGGATCCCAACAAATGGCACTGGCTTAACTCACACTGACTTCCAAGAATTAATAAGACAGAAAAAATATATGTGTGAGTATGTAAAATATTTATATATTATATACTTACTTATATACTATATATTAAATACCAACACATACTTTATACACTAAATATAACCTACATATTATGTTATATTTAACATTGGTACAAGGGGAAATGAAAAAGAAAGATAAAACTAAAACTGTAAACCCTGGCTGGTATAGCTCAGTGGATTGAGCTAGTGCCTGCGAACCAAAGGGTCGCCAGTTCAATACCCAGTCAGGGCACATGCCTGGGTTGCGGGCCAGGTCTCCAGTAGGGGGCATGGGAGAGGCAGCCACACACTGATGTTTCTCTTCCTCTCTGTCTCCCTCCCTCCCGCTCTGTCTAAAAATAAATAAATAATTAAAAAAAAAAAAATGTGAACGTCGCACCCTGGAACAAACTTCCCCGGGAGAAATTATTCTCAAATAAACTGTGTTCTCCAAAGTGGTCGCAGCAGTTTACAGTGGCTTCCTGTGCAATTTAACAGGAGACGTGCTCAGGATGCTTGTAGCGGGCCTTTCTGCAGACAAAGGCTCTTGTCCAGAACGGAACACTGTAAACCTGAGACAGGCCCACAGCCACAGGCACAAGCAGGCCCCCAGGGGCTTTTGCCCTCATCTGGGTATTTGTTTCCTGAGAAGAGACAAGTGGTAAGAAGGCTGGTGTGGGTAAGGTCAGGGAACAGGAAGCCAAGATGCAGCAGAGCAGACGGAACAGCACTCGGAGAGCATGGAGAACCCAAGAGCTGGGAAACTTTAATGGAAGGGACTCCTTTGAATATGTCGCTGTGGATAATCGGAATCTACCCTTCCTAACCCCCATCTCCCCTGTCCCAGCTAACTTGGCGTTTCCCAAATCTCTTGCCCGTAGGAGGCGGTCCGCACTGAGACTATGCAGACTCTCCGTGTCTCGGCAAATGTTTCATTTCCTTAGGGTGAGACTTTTTCACCTGGGTAATAAGGATTCTTTCTTAGGACACTGCAGTCCCGAGGCAGGTCACCAACTGATTCTCGCCTCCCCAGAACAAGTTACTAGGGAAGTGCTGCGGGGTATGGGATTGACAAATGCAGGAAGTTAGGGAGCAGTGAGGCTGTTACTCCATCAGTAGGAGAACGGATAAACACCCACACAACAGATAAACACCCACACAATGGATAAACACCCACACAACGGACACCTCTCAGCACTAAAGGAATGAATAAAAGGATAATTAGCAGCTACCTGAATGAACATCAAAACCATCCCGCTGACTGAAAGAAGCTAGAAGAACAGAAAAAAGCATACACTGAATGATTCCATTCACGAAAAGTTCTAAAAAATGCAAATTAACCCACAGTGACAGAACGCAGGTAGGTGATTACCAGGCGAGAGAAGAGAGATCCCGGAGGGGCTCGAGGAAACTTTGGGGGTAATGATGACCATCGTTACCCTGATTGCGGGAATGGCTTCTGGGTGTTAATGCGTCAAAACTCACCAATGTGTGCACGCCTCAAACACACACAGCTTAGAGCACTGACCTCAGTCAAGTTGTTTCCAAGAAAGAAAGAAAAGAGAAAAAGAAAAGGAAGCCAAAGATTTAACTCTGGGTCATAAGCACCAGACAATTTCTAGGCTCTGGGATTTCCCACCAGACCTCTTCTCAGCCTTCCAAGGGTTTTATCACCTCTCTGCTGTTTCCTAAATAGCTGGCATTCTTTATTTTTTTTTTTCCCTCAGTTCATCTCACACATTTTCTTCTGTCTGGTCTCCTGTACCAAAACCCACTGCTTTGAGATCTCCCTTTTTTCTGGAACACGTGCACTCAAACAACGAAAACAACCCATCTTCTAAGCATCTTCCTTTCTTGCCCGAAGCTGAGTAACAGAAATCTTTCCTGCCTGCCCTCACAGAAAAGTGACTGAGTTCCTCTCGACTGGGACTCTCTGTGCTTCCTGGATTTGCAGCACAATTTACAATAGCCAAGTGCTGGAAGCAGCCTAAGTGCCCATCGGTCAATGAGTGGACCAAAAAGCTATGGTACATTTACACAATGGAATTCTATGCAGCAGAGAGAAAGGAGATCCTACCCTTTGCAACAGCATGGATGGATCTGGAGAGTATTACGCTAAGTGAAATAAGCCAGGCAGCGAGGGACAAATACCATATGATCTCACCTTTAACTGGAACCTAATCAACAAAACAAACAAGCAAGCAAAATACAACCAGAGACACTGAAATTAAGAACAATCTGACAGTAACCAGAGGGGAGGTGAGAGGGGATAATGGGGGGAAGCAGGGAGGGCTTCCCCGTGATGAGGTCACGTGAAGGCCACACGGAAGGACATCCTACAGGATAACTGGCCTGTGATGTCACAATCATCAAGGTCGTGAAAAGCAGAAAGTGAGGACCTGACCCAGAACAGAGGAGGCCACGGGTTTTCAGGAACCACTATAAAGGACACATGGACAAAACCAAGGGGGGGTGGGAGCAAGGGAGGGAGATGGGTTTGGCTGGGGTGGAGGCGGAATGGTGGGGGGAAATGCAGACAACTGTAAATGAACAACAATAAAGTAATTAAAAAAAAAAAAGGAAAATGACTGAGCCTGACTGCATTTGGCTGCGATGCCCAGTATGACAGTCCCCACCAGCCACACGCGGTCGTTTGCACTTACATTAGTTAGAGCCACATTCAGAGTGTCCATGGCCCCGTGTGGCCACGGGCTACTGAATTAGACAGCACAAAATGGAAATTTCCATCACCACAGAAGGCTGTGCTGGGCAGCGGCTGCTTCACACTCACACTACAGAGGAGAGTTCCTGACCTTCAGGAACTAAACAGACAGCTCAGTGTAGTGTGCACAGAGGTCATCCCCCCTCGGCCACACACACACACTGAGGTGAACAGCATTTCTTTGGGGGGGTGTGATCAGGGAGAAAAGAACCAGAAGGGCACTGACCCTTGGTGAAGCAGGAAGCAGCTGTGGGGATGCTGGGGCACAAGGCACAGGGGCAGGGCTGCTCCCCGGGTCGGGGCAGTGTGGACGGTCTGGGGTGGGCCAACTGGAGTGATGGGAACTGTTCACTCTCACAGGCACTCACTCACTGAAGCAGCCAGCATCTAAATGCGCTCCAGGCAGCCTCTGTGCCTTGTGTGCACAGGAATCAGTCAGTGGTCTAGGCAGTGGAACAGCATGCAGAGGGGGTGGAAAGGGGCATAAGAGCAGTGGGGCAGGGGTTCAGGCAGAAGGGGGTCCCCTCCTGGAAGTCCCGCTGTCTGTTGAAGTAGGCCCCGTTCCTGCCTTTCACTCTATAATCCATGTCCCCATTTTATCACTATCTGGATGGATGGCAGCACCTGCCCCCAAAATCTCCCCACCTGCGTGCCTGCCCCAGGGCAGAAGGGAGCTAAATCCTGAGAGCCTGCAGCCCAGCCTGGCACTCGGTACTTTGTTGAATGAGTAAATGGATGAGCGAGAGAGGAAGGTGTGATCTGCTTCCACAGAAGCTCACTCTGGCTGGAGAAGGTTTGAGAAGGGAGAGAGTGGCTGGGGAGACTGATGTGACAGTGGCAACTGGAACCTGGATGGCACAATGAAGATTAAAAAAAGACGGCATCCTATCCCGGCCGGTGTGGCTCAGTTGGTTAGAGCATCAGCCCATAACCGAAAGGTTGTGGGTTTGACCCCCAGTCCGGGCGCCAATCCCTAGTCTGGAAGTGCATGGAAGGCAAATAAATGATGTTTCTCACACTGATGTTTTTCTCTCTCCCTCCTTTCCTCTCTCTCTCTAAAAGCAATGAAAAAAAATGGCCTTGGGTGAGGATTAAAAAAAATTTTTTTTTAAAAAGAAGGCATATCATTTAGTGAGCAACTAAATATGGGAGGTGATAAGGATGGCCCCAAGGCCCCGACTTTTAACACAGCACAGGAAACAAATGCCTGGAAAACTCATTTTGTTGCTGTTGACAGCGCTCCCGGTTTGGCCCCCTGCAGTTACCTTTCTGTGCATTACCGGTCAGCTGCCCAGCCTCAGCAATGAACGGAGCTTGAGAAAAGGAGCCCTGTCTCACACGTGTGTGTCTGTCCCCCAACACCCATCCTGTACACAGTAAAGACTTAAGAGATTCCTAGACAAGCTCAACATCCCCTCTGGGGGTGTCCTGAATCTCGGTATGAGGTCACGTGAAGGCCACACGGAAGGACATCCTACAGGATAACTGGCCTGTGATGTCACAATCATCAAGGTCGTGAAAAGCAGAAAGTGAGGACCTGACCCAGAACAGAGGAGGCCATGGGAACATACAAGTTCCCGAAGGTCTTAGCCAAGTGCGAGGGAGACAGAGAAAGTAACATGGAGAAAAATTCGCATCTGGGAATCTGGGTGAAAAGTATGATTTTTGCAACCTTGGTATAATGGTTCCAAATAAAGAACCAGATATTAAATTTAATTTAGAAATCCCAGTTTTGGAAGAGCGAACTTGTACCAGTCCTTGACCTCACTGTCTAACTGCCACCAGAGGGTTCCTGCCGTGGCAGGAAGGGGCAAGGGGCACAGCAGCAGGGAGAGGCGCCCATACCAAAGTGGGCATCTTCCCTACATGTTCGCCCTGGCTGAAAAGTGTCTCTCTTTGCTCTTGTACACCTATTTTTTTTTTTTTTTCCATTTTGGGGGGAGATTTTGGTGTGCTCCTGGTCACTCTGGCACAGCTACACTGGGCCAACATTTGGAAGCAACTAGGAAAGGCAGCTCAGGCCACCAAATCATAATGGCTTCATCTAAAACACACACACAGTGTTTAAAAACTGCTCTTGATATTACAACACGGCAGCAGAAGTCACATACCTTGTCCAAGCAGTGATGAATTTACTATGTGTAACGTGGGCAACAAGAAGGAAAACTTCCGATTCCATGTATCAATTCACTTAGGAAAAAAGGCAAAATGATCATCTCTATGGAGGGTTATGGCTTCGCCCCCGCCTCCACCTTAATCCGATCTGAATGCTCTTCTATGAAATGGATTACTTTTACGTAACTGGAAAACAGTTTGGGGTCAAACCTCCCTCCAGCTGGATCCTTTTCTTACACCGTCCCAAAGGCTACATTATCAGCAAATAGCCACATATACATCTCTTCATTTCTTCAACGGCATCCACTTGGGTTGCTTGTCATAAGTAGCAGTTTCTTCAGGGCAAAGAAGGTTGTAAGGCAAATGATGGCTGCTAAACTCACACCTGTCCCTCAGACATTTCTCCTCTCATCAGCTAAGTCCTTGACCATGGCAAGGAGGGGGGCTCTTTGCTGCCCAGGGAAACAGAGCACGAGGAGCCCTCCGCTCGTTCCTGCCTCGGGTTACTGCTGAGGGGCATCTATTCGCTCTCCAGCTGTCCCAGTCAACTGCCCACTCCCAACCTTCTTTTCTAATGGGAAAGACCTCGGATTTTTTTAAATTTTCAACGTTTTTTAGGCCTCTGTAGAAATTGCAGAAGCCAGCAATAGGTCTGATTAGCTCTGCAAGCTTGAGTGAGATTCGCCGGTCTCAATTACAAGGGTAGTAAAAACCTGCACGAGGAGAGACTAAGACGTCCAGTGCTTACCAACCAAAGCTGCCCAAAAACCCACCAAGGCGCTCCTTCCTGACTCCGCTACATCTGCCTCGCAGCAATTCTGCAGAAACACAAGAGCCGGTGATGGGACCCGGCACTTAAGATGAAAGCGATTTGCCACGTCTGGCAACCCACTGGCTTCACAGAGGTAGCCACTGCAGCCAGAGTGGGGAAGACTGGTCACCGGGTGTGCGGCTCCCAAGGGCAAGGGCGGGCGCTTAAGCTTGCATCTGCGGACTCCAAGGCCCTCTCCCTGGACCCCACTATCTCTAACTTCCATCCCTCCCATGGAATGAGCAGTCCTGGGACCAAGGAGCCACCCTAGGACCAGAGCACACTTGCAATTCCTCACTGCTGTTATCACTGGCACGAAGCAGAGGACAGGGTTGTTTGCTCTGCTCAAGACTTAGGAAAAAACAACAACAAAACCAAACCCTGAGATTCTGTGTGCTCAGAAGGCTGCAGGCGGCTCAGGTTACCCAGCTCTGACTAAGCCTTCTGGAGCAGAGTGGTCGGGATGCCGGAGCTATTCTGTAACATGAACATGCCTGCAGCCTATGACGTGCCAGCTCTTGTGTTATCAGACACACATCTGTGATCTCAATTCCGCCTAGAAAAAGAGGCCGATCCACAAAGTGGTGGTCCTCTCCACAAAACTCCTAAATAAGCTAGAAAGCCAAAATGGTTACAAGATTTGGCCAGTTTTTTTAGTTGTAACATCGCTTGCAGTCTTTCCAAGGGTGGACATCTAATCACATCTAATCACAGCCACGATGCTGGCTAGCCAGGCCTTTGCTTCATGGCTGTCTGCTCACGGCTGTCTGTGCGGTTTCTCCTAATAGCTGGGGCAATGGTGGGGTTTGGCCTCGAAGGCATTTTCCTCCAAACCCACAAGCACACCGCCCCCCAGTTCTTAGTCCAGGGGAGTGGAGGTGAGAGGTCAGAGGCATACTCACTCGTGGTTGTACTTGAACTGCACAGAGCAGAGCAGAGACCTAATCCACGCAGAACTAATCTTAAAATAGAGGTTATGACCCTTAGCCTGACGGTTGTCCATCTTGGTTTTCTCCTTTTAGTTCCTTCTCATCCACTATGTTGACCGCATAGGCACCAATGAGAGAAAACAAACCCACTTGAAACCTCAGTTAGGCATCAAATGGCCACCAAGAGTGGTCAGGGAAGTGGAAGGCACTGCCCAGCACAAGAGAGGAAGCCAGAGCCTCACGGTGGGCAAGGGGAGCCCCAGGGCTCCAGCCCTCAGGGGTGTAGCTTTCTGACCTTCCATAGCAGCGTGACAAGGAAAGAACCTAGGCCAGGAGTCAAGGGCCTGGGTCCTGGCCTGGCTCTTCCAGGGCATGTGACCTTGGTGCAGTCCCTCTACTTCACAGACCCAGTTCCTCCCCCTGAACTCTAAACTATAGGGCCACTCTGAACTCTAAAATCCTGTGAGCTTTTGCATCCCCTTGAGAGTTTTAAATCAGTTTTGGTGGAGCTTGGCATCCCAATCAATAGACAACAGTTTCTTGACAGATGCATGAAACCAAAAGCAAAATAAATCAAAGTAAGACTAATACAAGGCGGTGTTAATTTTTATAAACATGCTTTCAACCGAACTAGGGCATAAACCACTCTGGTTCAAATAAAAGACAAAATACTGAATCAATCTTCTCTTTCAATGCCAAAGTCAAGACTATGTTCAGCCAAATTAATTGAAAAGTTTAACTCATTTAATAAGAAACTGCCTATTTGTCAAACAGCATCATCTAATGGCTCGAATAACAGAATGTCAGGTCTTAGCTAGAGATCATCTAGGGCAAATGACTCACTTGACTGATGGAAAATCAAAATGCAGATGGGGCGGGCAACATGGACAAGGTCACAAAGGCAAAGTGGGGACCGGAACCCACATCCCACATCTGCTTGGGTCTGCCACATCCTGCTAAGTATTTGATGGGGAATGAATGGAGTTAAGTGTATTCCCTAGAATGCACGGTTCTCCTAACTGAGTCACAAGTAAGTGATTCCCAGGTTATGGAGGTATCCTACAACATGGGTATTTCAAGATTCTACTTTTAGCTCCTTAGAAGCCAGAAATTTCTCAGTCTTCTTCTACCTAAGCTAACAACCTTCCCAGCTGGGGGAGCGACGGGGCAAAGAAATCACCTCCGGAAACCTGGAGTCTTCCACCTGGTGCCAGAGAAGCAGCCTAACTGTAGCTTTAGTCATGCCTTTACATCAATTATCTAATTGACCCATGTCACAGACCTTCAAAACACTGGATTAGGGACAAGGAAAAGGTCTGACAACAGACTTCTGCTGCTACAGAACCATAAGGATCTCAGAAATCCCTTTTCTGGGAGGGTTTAGAATTGTAGCAACAAGAGGTAGCAACTGGGGTCTAGTTTGCGAAAAACAAACACAAAAGCAAAAAGAACTGGAAGTCTGGAACCAGAGGTGGATACCGAGGGGAAACCGAGGCTTGGCCCGACGCTAGGGGCTGTTTAGGCTGCAAGCTCCACCGGCGAAAGCCAGTGGTTCCGGGCTCCGGCCTCTGGGCTGGAGCAGCAGGCGCGAGGGGCGAGGGGCGGGGGGAGGGGGCCAGGGCTCATCCCCTAGGCTGGGCTGGGGGCCCCAAGTACTTTGGGAGCAGTGCTGGGAAGGGCTGGCGGGGCAGGGTGCCCGGGCGGGGCGGGGCGGGGAGTACGCGGTCCACGGGCGGGTCCCCGGCGCGGCCGGCCCACGCACCTCCTCGGCCTGCTTGCGCAGCGCCTTCTCGCGCTCGTACTGGGTGAGCAGCTGCTCGTTGTCCTCGCGCAGCAGCTCCAGTTCCACCTCATGCTCCTGGTTCTCGCTGAGCACCGAGTCCAGGTTCTCCAGCACGTTAACCACGAGCGGCATGAGCTCCTTGACCACCTCCTCGTCGTAGCAGTGGATGAGGCGCTCGAATTCGCGGTAGATGGAGCCTGCCAGGCCCGACACCCGCTCCGACATCACCGAGCCGGAGCAGTAGTCGTCCTGGTACACCACCACGCCGCCGCCTTCGTCCATCTGGATCTCCATCATCGCGGCCACCGCTGCCGCCAGCGCGGCCTGCTGTCCGCCGGCGCGCCTGCTGTTCGGCCCCCGCTGCCCTTAATCCGCAGGCCGCGGCCAGTCGCCTCGGTCGCAGCGGCTATCGCAAAAGCCTCAGAGCTCAGTCACCGCCGCCGCTGCTGCTGGTGCTGATGCTGCGCCCGTCACTCAGCGGCAGGAAGTCCCGCCTCCAGGAAGTCCCGCCCACCGGGCTGAGGGAAGGCTGCCCGTCGGTCGCGCCGCATCCCTGCGGCGCCGCGCCGCCAGGGGTCGCAGGGGCCGTTGAGTTGGAGAAAGCCGGCCTCTGGACGGGAAGCTCTGGGGAGCAGGTGAGGGAGCCCTTCCGGTAGGGCAGTCACCGTCACTACCCGCCCGCCAGCGCCAGTGATATTTAGCGTGTTCCCGTCAGCTCTCAGACATTGGCCCGGACTTTTAAGTGACGTGGTACAGGTCCCAGGAGCATATATAGGCGATTGTGTACGATTTAGAGACTCAAACGAGCATCTGTGCGCCCACCCGCCCCTTCAGATATGACCATGGAGCTGACCTGGTGTACTTTGATTTACCATTATAGTTTCACTACACGGGAGTGCACACGCCTACACAGCAAACGTTCAGAGCATCTCTTCAAATAGCGGCTACCATCCATACTGTCCCTTCCGGGCTTCCAGTTAAGTGCAAGTTGCCTGCCATCCTAAAATACAGTTAATAAGCTCTTTCACTCAGTCCTTTCGATGTCCTGCATTGCGTGTAACTCCTTCAGATTCCTAGTTTCACTTCAGCTATGTGTAACCTATCTAACCCATTCATTGAGTTATAAATTGTAGTGGTTATATTTTAAATTTCTACTTCTATATAATTTTATTATCTATCAATTTCGAAAGACTCTCATTTCTTCCACTTTTAGCTACTTATTTTAAATCTCTAGGTTTGGGGATTTTTTTTTCATCTCAAACTTAACAATATCTGCAGCCTTTGCGGGTTTGATTCTGTGGTCTGCTGTTTTGGTTGACTCTTGCCCAGGCTGCTTCTCCCTTCCCTTGAGATACTTACTATTCCTTGGAGTTACATCTGTGAAAATACTTTTAGGCCAGAATTTAAAATGAATTGCTCCCAGGGAGTTTTTCTCTCACAGGCAAGAGGACACCATGAACCTAAGACTTTCAGCCTGGGGGCCCCAGAGGTAGTGTGAATTCTGACCAAAGTCAAACCAAGTAACGAATGGAAAGGATTTTGACTTATTCTAAAATATGTGTTTCTCAGAACAAATTTTCAGATCATACCTTTGAAATAAATGGGGATTTGTAGGGATCCGGAGAATGACTGTGTTTGTAGAGATACTGGCAAATAGTGAGGATAAACAGGAATTGATTATGGGCCCGAAGGAACTGAAAATATTGTCGTGACTTTGTTCAAAATACTCCTGACTTTCAAAAAAACCTGTTTGTGTTCATAGAGCAATTTGATAGATTGTAGCAATAATGAAGCATTTATATTTTTCTCTCTACTTCATCCCTCCAGAATTTGGAAACTCTTAGTGAGTATTATTATTTTCATGGCAATATATTTGTTCACATGAATTCAATAGTAATCTGATTTTCTTCTGGCTTCCAATTGTGGGTTTATTAACCAAGACTGGAAAGTCATGCCTGAGGGAGACACGCTTAGACTCTGGATGACAGCAAAAGCTTTAAGGCTTAAGATTGACCTTGAAGCCAAGAAAAGCCTCTTGGAGAAATAGCCTGATAACTTGCTTATTTACACGGTTCATGGCAGTCTCTCCAGGTAAGGAGCAAAGGTTGCTTTCCTAGGAGATGGCAAGGAAGAACCTCAAGACATTTGGGGGACCTCAAGAACTTGAGTTAACCCAAATGTGGAGGCATTGCAGGCAAAGCCTGATGCCAACTGTGCGGCTTGGCTTTTCCACCTTGAGGGGCTAAGGCTCATTCTGAAAATTCCTTGTAACATTCCAGCAAAGTAGATTTAAGAAGGACTATATGGTCAATTGCTATTCTTGTTGTGTTCATGCAAATAGGCTGAATTGAAATTGGACTTAACATAGTAAATGAATTGGTCTTAATTTGGCTCATTGATAAAAATCAGGGTGATTTGAGGAGAAAAATTACGTTTCAATAAAATCTGTAACACACAATTATAGAAATTAGACTAAAATTCACTGAATCGTCTGTAAAAGTTTTATTTTTCACCTACAAACAAGAATGGA
Organism: Macrotus californicus; assembly: GCA_007922815.1. Classification (NCBI taxonomy): domain Eukaryota; kingdom Metazoa; phylum Chordata; class Mammalia; order Chiroptera; family Phyllostomidae; genus Macrotus; species Macrotus californicus. The sequence goes on along the minus strand of VMDR010000192.1, from coordinate 253,178 downwards.
TCCTGAATTTTTCAATTTTCTTAAATGTTTTGGCTAAACCTTCTAACTTCCATAGAAATGGAAGAAAAAGTGAGAGTGGGGGTCTGTGACGGGAGAAAACTGTAAAGGTGGGAAATCCTAACCAACCCGATCATTCTTTGGACACTGTTGCTGTACGTGCTGACTCCAATACGCAGCTTGCAGCTGAACAGCGTGTTTGCATAAGAATCCTAGGAACTAACTCCGGAAGACACAGACCCCAACCCTCAGGCATCCCAGCTCTGCGAGATTTGCTGACCTTTAACCATGAACCATGATGGGAAGGCAGGATGACTAAACCAGGGTGATGCACACCAGACCATCACTTACCTTATCAAAATGGACTGCTAGTCTGCATATAGAGAACTTTTCAACCCCCTCCCTTGATCTCTTTTTTCTGTTCCCTTCTCCCTCCTTATAAAAAAAACCTGTCTCCATTAAGAGGTGGAGATGGGCTTTGAGATGTGAGTCCCCCATCTTCCAGATGACCAGCAATACCGCCCACTTTTCCTTTACATCAGCACCTGCTTCTCGAGTATCAGCTTTTGTAGCAGCCGGCAGCTGGACCTATGTGCAGTTACACACCCACCCCCTAAAAGACAAACCAGGGTTTCAGTCTTACATTCAGATTTTCTGAGCTTCGGTCCTAGCTAAGTGCCTTAATCATTCCATTTCCAACCCTGTAAAACTGAGCCTGAACATATTACCAACCTCCTAGGAATGCTATAAAGCAAGCTAATCCATGAAAGGGATGTAGCACTATCTCTAGCAAATTGTGAGCATGCAATAAATGTTATATAGAATTGTCCGTTTTATTCTCAAAATGAGTCAGGAAAAAGAGGTGAAATGTTTTTCTTTTTTTTTCCTGGTGAGCAAGTGTGTGGTATGTGAGAACCCGGGCCCCTTCCCATGCTCCAACTCCCCTTCCAACCCTGTGGGAATACGATGAAGGCCAGCCATAAGCAGACTGTGGGACCAACCTTGGGAGCCTGGCCAGCTCCTGGGTCAAGAAAAGCCAAAGAGAAACTGCTTCCAGGTGAGCCCACACTGTAAACAGCTGCAGAGAAACAGCTAACGTTTTGGTCAGTTAATAGCTTGTGTGCGCCAATGCACTTCCCCTCCCCACATGCCCTATTTGCTTTGTGTTCTGTACCCCACATGACCCGGTCCTGGGAGAGCCCGTGTCACAGAAAACTTCACCAGCCAGTCGCCACCAGTGGGCACGTAAGTCTCATAAACCCGTGTCTTTCACAGCCAGTCCCTCTGGGTTATTTCTTTGGAATTGGCAAGCAATACTCTGAGGTTTTCTTATTTTAAAAAATATATATATTTTACTGATTATGTATTATGGTTGTCCCATTTTCCCTTCCTTTATTCCCCTCTGCCCTGTACCCCCCTCCCAAACACATCACCCCTTAGTTCATATCCATCGGTTGTACATATAAGTTCTTTGGCTTCTACATTTCCTGTGCTATAATTAACCTCCTCCTGTCTATTTTTCTTATTCCCTGTACCTCCCCCCCCCCACCCCCCACCCACCCTCCGCTCTCCCTCCTCCCCCTCCCTGCTGATAAGCTTCCATGAGATCTCCATCTCTGTGATTCTGTTCCTGTTGTTTGCATAGTTTGTTTTTGTTTTTATAAGTTCGGTTGTTGATAGTTGTGAGTTTGTTGTCATTTTACTGTTCATGATTTTGATCGTCTTCTTTTTCTTAGATAGGTCCCTTTAACATTTCATATAATAAGGGCTTGGTGAGGATGAACTCCTTGAACTTGACCTTATCTGGGAAGCACTTTATCTGCCCTTCCACTCTAAATGATAGCTTTGCTGGATAGAGTAATTTTGGATGTAGGTCCCTGCCTTTCATGACTTGGAATACTTCTTTCCAGCCTCTTCTTGCCTGCAAGGTTTCTTTTGAGAAATCAGCTGACAGTCTTATGGGAACTCCTTTGTAGATAACTGCTTTCTTTTCTCTTGCTGCTTTTAAGATTCTCTCCTTATCTTTAATCTTGGCTAATGTAATGATGATGTGCCTTGGTGTGTGCTTCCTTGGGTCCCACTTCTTTGGGACTCTCTGAGCTTCCTAGACTTCCTGGAAGTATATTTCCTTCACCAGATAGGAGAAGTTCTTCATTATGTTTTCAGATAAGTTTTCAATTTCTTGTTCTTCCTCTTCTCCTTCTGGCATCCCTATGATTCGGATGTAGGAATATTTAAAGTTGTCCTAGAAGTTCCTAAACCTCTTCTCATATCTGAATTATTTCTTCATTCTGTTCCAGTTGAATGTTTATTTTTTCCTTCTGGTCCAAATCATTGATTTGAGTCCCAGTTTCCTTCCCATCACTGTCGGTTCCCTGTATATTTTCCTTTATTTCACTTTTCATACCCTTCACTCTTTCCCCTATTTTGCAACCATATTCAACCATTTCTGTGAGCATCCTGATTACCAGTGTTTTCAACTGTGCATCTGATAGGTTGGCTATCTCTTCATCATTTAGTTATATTATTTCTGGAGCTTGATCTGTTCTTTCATTTGGGCCTTTTTTTTGGTCTCAGGGCTCCTGTTAAATATAAGGGGTGGAGGCTTAGGGGTGGAGAAAAGGCTTAGGTAATAATTGACTTTAACATCTCATAGAGTTACTCAGAACTAATAAATAAATGTAAATAAAATGAAAGGTTTTTTGTCATGGTCCTGTCTGGCAGGACCGGGTATTGTTGTGGAATGCTTGTCCTATATCCCTGGACAAGTGACAAACAAATTCACATGGACTAAAGGAATCCGGTGGAGAAAAAGGGATGTCGAGCCACTCTCTAAGTGAGAGAGGCTAGCTTGGCCGCTCTCTCAGCAAGATAAAGGGCCTGTGGGAGAGAGAGGGAAAGAAAGGGAGAGAGAGGGAGAGAGAGGGAGGGAGGGAGGGAGGGGAAGAGGGAGGGAGAGAGGGCCCAGACCCCTTGCCTGGACAGGCTTTTATTGACACTCTAGGTACATTACATCCAGGATGGTTCTCATTAACTATGCACAGGTTCGCTTTAGGTGGTTATCATAACAAAAGAAAGAATGTTGCTAATCCCTTCAAGATAAAGGTCATTTGCAAATGTAAAGGGAAAAGAGGTTGAACTGGTAACACCCAAAATTGAGAGGTTTAGCATAGATTTTAGGAAGTTATTTTAAAGATATGCAGTAAACATTTGTTGCCTCAATTCAGGGTGAGGGAGTTTTTAGCAAAAGCAAGTCTCAAAGCAGCCTAGGTACAATGCAGGCCTGATTCCCCATGGGAGACCTATTCACAGATGTTCTCTGTACACCACGTGCATCTGTCTGTGTTCAGAACCAGAGCTGAGACACTAGATCACATCACACATGATAGGTTCCCTATAGTATTTTTTTTAAGATTTTATTTGTTTTATTATTTTTTAGAGAGGAGGAAGGGAGGGAGAAAGAGAGAGAGAAACATCAATGTGTGGTTGCCCCTCATGTGCACCCCACCAGGGACCTGGGCCTGTGCCCTGACTGGGAATCGAACCAGCAACCTTTTGGTTTGCAGGCCCGTGCTCAATCCACTGAGCTACACTAGCCAGGGCAGTTCCCTATAGTTTTTGACAAAGCTTTTCAGTAATAATTATATATACCCAAAATCTTTGGTAACTTAAGAGTTTTACTAAATTAAATAATAAAAATTACTAAATGACTAGGTATTTTGAAATAACAAAATACTAAAATGTTAATTGATCAAGTTTACCTATTTTGGGGCTTCTTATTACAGAGAAGCTAGAAAATAAATTTGGATCTTTTAATGAATATATCTTGCACTTTATTTGAAGTGTGTCTCTTAAAAGTATGAGTGCAGCCCTGGCTGGTGTAGATCAGTAGACTGGGTGCAGCCTGTGAACCAAAGGGTCGCAGGTCTGATTCCAGCCAGGGCGCATGCCTGGGTTGTGGGCCAGGTCCCCAGTGGGGACCATGTGAGAGGCAACCACACATTGATGTTTCTGTCCCTCTTTTCCCCCCTCCCTTCCCTTCTCTCTCTCTCTCTCTCTCTCAAAAAAAAAAAAAAAAAAGTGTGAGTGCATTAGCCAATGGGGGGGAAAAAAAGCCTGTCTCTAGAAGTTATGAAATGTATTCATAAATTTGCCAACTTTAAGAATGCTAATTACTTACTTTTAGTTGTCACCAAAAATTAAAGTTTCTAAGAATTAAAAATTGTAATTAAGTTGGAAAAAGCTGTATGGCTTTGGTAACAGAAGGTATAAATTATAGTAATATATTGTTAAGGAAATAAGGGGAAATAACTGCTCTAGAGTTAGTTATTTCTGAATGAGTCCTAAGAAGAGGTCAAGCTGGAAATGGGCATTATGTTAACCTCTCTTTCTCTCCAACGTCAAGAAGAGTGTGTTCTGTGGGTGGTATTGCACCTAGAAGCACAAAGATGGGCAAGAAACCCCAACAAAGTACAAAGGCCCGGGCTATCTGTCAAGTTCTTGGGTGTCATCTGGTCTGGTAAGACGAACGCATTCCCTCCGGACGTTACAGATAAGACACAAGCTTCCCCCTTACCCACTAGGAGGAAAATGTTGCAAGAACTTGTCGGGTCACTCGGTTATTGGAGAGCCTTTGTCCCGAGTGCAGCCCCGACAATGAAACCTTTGTACGCTCTCATCGGGGAGGACAACAGTGGGGTTGGCAGGAGAGGTGTCAGCCCGCTGTCGAGGAAGCACAGGGAGCGGTTAAACAGGTCCAGGTGCTTGGGATCCCTGACCCAGCCCTGCCTGGAGAACTGGGTGTGCACGTCACCCAGGGGGGTGTCTCGGGGTCTTTGGCACCAGCAGGGGAGGCTCTGCGCCCAGCAGGGTTTGGGCCCCAGGCATGGAAAGGGGCTGAAGAAAGACCCAGTCGAACAGAGCCACAGCTCGACGCCACCTGCCAAGCCCCGCAAGCGACCGAGCCTGGACCCGAGCTCTGCTGTGATGGTGCGGCCACCTCTCCCGTCAAGGGGTGGCTGCAGCACGTGCCTCACGGCCCTAAGGCTGGTGCAGCACAGACACGAACTACAATGAAATGAGTGTCTACCCGCGTCAGAGACATGTCCACGGGACATCCCCTTAGCCAGGAGCTGCAGATGTTGTTGGGGCCAGTCACCTTTGTGTCAGAGGAGATGCTGCAGAGAACACTCAAGGAAGAGCCTGATGGCCCTGCCCCTGGGCCGGCCGGCACAGTTCCAGCACCACCCGAGCACGGCAGACTGCAGGCTCAGGCAAAGGGCAGCCCCCTAAGTGGTATGCTCGGGACTGGACTATCAACAACAGGCCCCTGTGGGGACAAAACAGTGTGGGCTGACATATGGATGGTTGTACAGTCTAAAGAGGTGACCCTGTATCATGTCACAGGACGACAACTGTTACGATGTCCAGGGAATAAGGAAGCGGATGCACCCGTTTGCATTCGATGGCTAGAAGAGGCCCCCATGGAAGACCTGGACACGTGGCTACACAGGAAGACAAAACATATGGAGCAGAAAACTCAATGGCCAACAGCGGAAGCCTTAATATGCTCTGAGACTGTTATGTGTGAGTCTGTTCCTGCTTTGCTGTTACGTTGCTGCTGCAGAGTATGGATACAATGTCCTCCCCAGGACAGAAGCGGAAGACGTAAGAGGCAGATGGTGCACGGTGGAGAAGGGGAGTGGAGAAGAAGGCAGGCAGGCACCGGTGCTGGGATGGAGTGCCTGGTATGTAAAAACTCGGGCCCCTCCCCAAGCTCCAGCTGCCCCTGTCACCCTGTGGGAGTACCACGGGGGCCACCTGGAAGCAGGCTGCGGCTGACTGTGGGAGACGGGCCAGCTCCTGGATCCAGAAAAGGCCAAAGAGAAGCTGCTTCTAGACGTGAGCCCGTACTGTAAACAACCGCAGAGCCATAGCTAGTGTTCCGATCACCCACAGCTTGTGCACAGAACACACTCCCCCCGCCCCTTGGCCGTTTGCTTTGTTTTCTGTGCTCTATGTAACCCTGTGCTGGGGAAGCCGTGTAGAGGGAAAAAGTCACCAGGCAGCCGCCACCCGTGGGAACCCAAGTCCTAACAAACCCATGTGTATCACGGTCAGTCCTCCGGGTCATTTCTTTGGAACTGGTAAGCAATGCCCTGAGGTTTTCTGGAACCTTGGCCATTTGCATCACAGCAAGTTACAGAGAATGCTTTGGGGGATGTTTGATCCAGAAATTTGACCCCTCTGAATTCCTGAAGTAGTAAATACAGGAGGGCAGCTCCTACCAAGACAGGTCAACTGACTTGGTCATCACCTTTATCAGTTTTTATTAGTAACATGATTAGACATATTTGTTACTTGAAATTGGCTAAAACAAAGCGAGTTTTAACACGATGATCTGCTGCACAGCACTTGATGCTTGCGGGAGTGCAACCAGATCGTTCTTGAGAACTCAACCTAACCAGAACTTTTGTGAAAGGACCGACTTCCTTTCAGATTTGTAAAGATAATTTGGTATACAGTTTTTTATCATTACGAGACCCTAATAAAATGCCACATGGTCACACAGGTTTCAGAAGTTCTACTTTCATCTCTAAGTAGCCCTAATGATAGGGATGAAGAGCATAATGAGTTCAGAAGAAAGAACTTGGATAACAGAGGTATAAACATCCTTGCAGGGTTTGATTCACAAAGATAATAGAACAGCTTAACATTCCATCAAAAGAGCATGTGTGTTTCTGGGTAAGTTACAGGACTTGGACGTGGCAACCATTTGATGCATTCACCCCCTCACCACAACACGGGTGAGCTACCGTGGTCCTTGTGTTGATGGGAGAGACCTGGCTCTTCCTGCTGACGCATGTAAAGAATTACAGATCAGCAAATCTATTCGAGTGTAATCAGTTTATTAGTGACCGTTCCCATGGAAGAGAACGGGACTGGGGAGAGGTGGAGGGGGCGGGGGGAGAGGGGGTGAAAGGCAAAGTTTCAGGGCAAAGCAGGGTGGCAAAGTAAGAGCAGCTGAAGACCAGGGTGGCAAGCTCCCGGGCAGCCTGAGGCTGGGTGGCCAGCAGCCCAGTGGCCCGGGAGCCAAGAACGCCAAGAGTGCCCTGAGCCCCCAAGAGAGCAAGCGAGTCCTTTGTCCTGAGGACTTACATAGTTGGGATAGGAGAAAAAAGTTACAGATTGATTAACGGGTAAATGTGGTGCCAGCTTTCCTGGGGGCACGTGACTACCCAACTCAGGTATGTGTGAGGGTCTGTTAGCCCGAAGCCCTATCTTGCCCCAGACCCCATTTGTTCATCTTGTTGTAAAACAGACACGTGACGGAGGCAGTTCATTAAAGTTGGGGCAGTTACCCGAAGTTATTCATGGGCTCTTCCTGTGAGCATCAGGGACGCCCTCGTAAAGCAGAGTGACCAGAGGCAGACAATTAACCAAAGTTGTTTTATGGGCTTCTTTGGGCACCGTGGACCCTCTCCCGCATTCCAGGCCTTGGGATCAAAGCAGTTTCAAGGCTTTCTTTCCCAGGTAGTGGAAACGCTACACAGAACTTCAAGGACTTCCCTTCTTCCTTGCTCACATAGTGTTTCTAGTGATGTTGGCACGCCTGGCAATGTCATCAGACCAGGCTCAGGACTGCTGAGTTAGCGTGTAAGACCTGTCTCCTTCCTCCCCCCGCCTCGGTTTACTATTTAATCTACCTAAGTGGTACAAGGCATTTTCTGGCAACTGGGGTGCTAGACGCTGGCCAGTACAGCAGGGCGGTCTCAGAGCTCTTCTTGTGCTGACCCCTGCCGCACTTTCAGACGTAGCCATTGCCTCGCCTCTGGAGACAAACAGGTTCTGACACTCCGAGACCTCAGTGCTCACCAGTGGCTGAGCGGCTGCTACAAATAGGTGATGTTGCCAGAGCCTGGCCCAGCTCTTGGAACATGCTCCGTACTCCAAAACACATTTCCAGATGAACAAATAAAGACCACCTCAGGCCCTGACTGCTGAGGCTCAGTCGGTTGGGCATCATTCCGCAGAGTGGAAAGTCGTCCCGGTCAAGGCACAGGCCTGGGTTGTGGACCAGGTCCCTAGGTGGGGGTGTGTGGGGAGCAACCGATCAATGTTTCTCTCCCTCCCTTCCCCTCTCTCTGAAAATAAATAAAACCTTAAAAAAAAAAAAAAGCAAAGACCATGTCAGGTAACCCGTGTTGGGTTTCTTTCTGAGGTGCTTGCTGCCCTGGTCGTTGGCCCTGATCCCACAGGCTGATAGTGGGGAGTCTCCTCTGGGGGCGCTGTCCAGATGGGCAGTCTGAGAAGTTCCATCACCTGGAACCCACATCATGCACAATAATCACGGACACTTTGCAGTAGGACACAGGAAAACAGCTAATACACGAGAAGGAAAGACGTTCAATCTGTGCTTTCTCTACCGGGCTTGAATCTATGGGCAAGCCCTCACAGCTCAGCACCTCATCTCCTGATTACAAGGCTTGTCACCGGAGAGTTTCAAAACCAATTCAGAGGCAAGTTCAATACCTTTAGTTCTTTAGCAAAACAAGTGGTGGAAGGAAAGGAAAGGATCATTAAAACTAAAACTCTTGCACATTCCTACTTATTCTACTCAAAGCTAGATTTCTGGTTTTGAAATGAAAAAGAAAAAAAAATTTCACAACCTTAGAGAATATCAGTTTGGGCATCCTCTGGCCAACCCCCCCAAAAAAACCCAGCAGCAAACCCTTCACCAATGAAAAGCTGTAAGGGAAGGAACGGACTGGGCACTGCACAGAACGGATGCCGAGGACAGCGTGCGCATGCACATACACACACAGACACAACAAACAGGCAAAGGCTGTGAGTGCGTGATTACTAGGTTTAATCCAACCGTTGTACCCAGTTCTGCCTTGTGAAAATAACACGTTCCTATCAAAATTACATTGTCATGTACGTACAGTTTTGTTTTTGATACAGCTCTAGAAAAAAGTTGGCACCAAATGCACATAAAGTTTTAAGGCTTGATAAAAATACAGACTGGTAATTTCTCAATGCAGCTTAGAGGTTGAGAACAGGATGCTAACAGTCAATCAATCCTCCAGACACAGACAGCCCTACTGTACAGAGTGTTTTCCAAATACCGATGACCATCCCCGTGGGCTCACAGGAGCAGAAACACCTCTTCTGCTTCTCCCGGTGACCAGTCGAGCAGGCACTGGAAACCACTCCTCTGGCCCCAGGGAGGAAAAGGGGGTGAGATGAGGAGAAAAGGCTGGACTCGTCACTGCTGCCCAGAGGCTCCTGCTAGAGCTCAGGTTCCCCCCACAACCAGGCCTCTTTCCCATCTGTGGCTTCCCCGTCTCCACCCCAGAAACCCCCGCCCGGGGATGGAACTAGGGTTCTTCCTCTCATGGCTGACAGTGGGGGTGAAGCCCCAGGGCCGGCAGTACATCAGGGCTCTTCCTAGCAATCCAATTTGGAACCCACAAACCATTTTCTTGTGTATGAAAATAATGTAGTTATAAATGGCAGCTCATTTCCACCATTAGCACATTTCATTTTAAGTTAAACAAATTAGTGTATTTGGCCTTAAAAGCTAACCACCACGTATGACATTTTCTGATATGGAAAAAAAGCTCTGAGTTCCAAACAAATTTCGTAAAAAATGACGATCTGAAGCACGGAGACAGGAAGTACTTGACAAAGTCACATGGAACGAGTATTTCTTGGCCGCAAAGTCAGCACAGCTGAAAGGAGGGAAGCTCTTTGGTCGACAAGGTCACGTTCAGACCCCTCAGTGTGCGGGTGTGAGAAGCGGGTCGGCAGGCAGCTCCTGCAGGCACTTGGGTCTCTGCCGCTGTGACTATAACTAAACACAGCTGTTTCTTTCCTCAATTTTAAGAATGATGAAGACATTTCCACCACCTGGCATGTGCTCTGTGGGCACCCGTAACAAAGCCACTACCACGCAAACCCTTTCTCCTGTTGACTACTGGTCCAGCACGAGTGGATGGAGACCACACCTTTAGGAGGCTGAATGCGAGAACCTTCTGCCTGGCCAAGGAAAGCAATTCCACTGGCCAGCTGGGGCTTTGCTGCCAAACTAGTAACCCTCCTGGCCTGAGGTTTCCAAGTCCCTTCTGGAGAAGGAACACAGTCCAGAGGGTCTGCGGAGCTTTATAAAGGGCGGCCTAAGCAAACCTTTCTTCTTTGGTACACCTGAGTAACTTGTTCCTAGAAAGGTGTCACAAACAGACCAGTCAATAGTCGCTTATGTAAAGCTGCTGTTTAAGAATAGCTCTTTAGGTATTATTAAAGAATTCAAACCTAAGAGTCCAAGGTTCTCCAGCATCTCTCCCACCCAATGTCAACAGGAATAAAGTAAGACACACAAAGGGCTTAAGTAACCCAATTACCTGGATGTATCTGGACAGCTTTGGTCTTGCAGAGGTCAGTGGGCCTTGCAGACAGAGGGACTGTCCACATCGCTGGTAAAGGGCAAAGGCCAAGACTTAGGGATGAGAGAAAAAGAAACAATTCACAAGTAAAACCAGTCTGTGAACAGACCGAGATCAGTCCCTCGTGAGTGAAAGGCTGATTCCTGTCAGATCACCACAGAGGATCGGGGTAAAAATCTCTCCGTAAAGCATGAGACTTAGAACAACTTTTTGGTTTATGCCCAACGTTGTTTCTGGATTTCTAAGGCTTTAAACTCGGCTACTATGATAAGGATTTCTAGACAGCACTGGGTGGCAGACGGCTGATGCCACAGGGACACGGAAGACCCCACTTCATCAGGCTCCCGTGGCCTTGTACCAGCTCCCACCCAGCCCATCTGAGAGTTCCTCACATCCAAAATTAGAGTGTTCGCCAAGGAGTCACATTTCCCCCACAAAGATACGTCTCTCCGCAGTCTGGAAGGCATGGTCCTCTGCGGCTCTCATGGTGGCAGCGGAACCTCAGCAGTGGCTTCAGATATGCAACAGACCCTCTCCCCACCCCCATTCCTTTGGACTAAAGGAAACTATGTGAAATCCTATCTTTTGAGTTTCTTATCTGGCTACAGGGGAAGCAATAGCTTCTCTAGTAGAAGGAGATGCTGGATTTGCCTCCAGGTGGATTCAGGACTTTGTTGTGAGATCGAGGCCGTGGGCCCAACCTGGGCTCATGGCTGTCAACTGTGGGCGTGGGCAGGGGCTCCTGAGCGTGGTCTGCTTCTCTCCGGCCACCTTTCTCACCAGGTTCTTCTCTGGGCAAGGTGCTCGTTACGGCTGTGGGACAAAGTCAGCAAAAGGTCCCATTAGAGGCCCCCCAACACCTGGACAGTCAAACTACGCACATGAGGTCTGCGATGCAGACCAGCCAGCAAGAAATGCAGCTGTGACGGGAAAGGGGGAAAGCAAAGAGAAAGGCCTCCATCTGTACCAAGACTCAATTATTGGCAAAGGCTCTTCCTGAACTGGTCATAAAGTGGGGCTTAGTGTGAGCAATCCTTGCTAAATTCCTAAGTAAGTTCATTACTTCTTTATGTTGCTGGTTGGACTCCATTTCCCCGTCTTTCACCTCAAGTATAAAAGGCAAACTACCTCAAAGTGAGCATAAAAAAGAGGGAGACAGTCTTAGTTGGAGGCTACAGCAAGGTGAGGCAAGATTTTCTAATACCACTACTCTGGACTTTCTGAATGAACAAATTCCCATGTATCTTGGTCATGAGTTGAGGGAAACGGTGACTGAAATGGGCAGAAATCAGTGCTCAGAGTCAGCTGACAGGACCACGGTGGGACTCAAGCCTGACATCCAGCCCCACCTTGGGGACAGCTCACTCCCTGGGTGATGGATTACGGAGACACCGGCTCTCCCCAGCATGTGCAGCCCCTCACTTCTCACCCTTCCTGTCCTCTCTCCTTCCGCCCTTCTTTTCTATGTTAGTTCTGCCGGTTCTATCCTCCGTCACAAGTATATTAAAGACTTTGGATCCCCTTCCCTTCCCTACACAAATCAGCTTCTAGAGCAGGATACCTTGATCTTAGGCTGAGGCTGATGAGCAATGATAAGAAGTGAAGAAAAACCAGTGGTGGCCAGTTAAAAAGCTTTCATCAGAAATAACTGAGCCCCTTTCCCTGGACTTCTTTTCAAATACTAAATCCTCTTGGCAATAAACACAACCTTCCTGGTTTTTCTCAGCAAGGGGCACAGGAAGTTACCTCTCATCCTCTGGGGTGCACCCGCACTTTTCCAGAGTGAGAGCATTCAGGGGAAGAGACAGGAAACGGAAGCTCACCTTTAAGGTCCAGTTTTGGGTCTTCCTCACACAAGAGTACGTGGTCCTGCAACAAGGCAAGCCCCAGGTCAGTATGCGACTCAGAACTCTTAACCCTCCGTCAGAAGACCAATGAAAATCAAGGCACGGACAGATGACTTGGGCTCATTTTACCTCCTTACGGTCAATGTAAACCACAAACAAAGCAGCACCATGAACCCCCGATAACCCACCATGCAGCTACATGACATCAGCTCACTGCCGCCCCGGCCTCAGCCACCGTTCTCGATTTCAATCCCTCCACCCCCTGAGGAGTTACTTTAAAGCAAACTCCAAACATTTCACTGACTCATAAATAATTCAAGATGTGGCTCTTAAAAATGTCCTTAACACACACACACACTATTCTCACAGCTACAAAAATGAAGGCTTCCTTCCATCTTTAACACCGAGTCAAATTTTAGAACACTGAGACATGTTTTCAAGGCCCATGCATGTTGTGGCATGTGCCAGAAACGTCGCTCCTCCTTAGGACGAGTACCCACCACACGGGCAGTGCACAGCACTTCTGCTGACCGATCACTCCTCTGCTGCTTGGCACTCGGCCGTTTCGCAGCATCACTCTAAGTGGTGCTATTAAAATAGGTGAACAAGTACCGAGTTCCTGTCTTCAGATTTTGGGGATATATGTCTAAGAGCGGAATAGCTGAATCATACGGTAAATTCTACGTTTAACTGTTTCAGAAGCTGTCGAACTGTCTCCCGCAGTGGCTGCACTATTTTATATCCTCAACAGTAACGCATGAGGGTTTCTATTTCTCTGTATCCTAGCCAAAAATAGCATTTGTTATTTTTTTCAAGGCCATTTAATTTAATACCGAGTACGATACAAAAAAGGCCCAAATACAATGAAGGAACACGTCCCCCATTTACACCGACGACAATGCTCTCTCCACGCGTGCCTGTGGAGTGGAATGGGGATCTCCCTGCATTTCACTACCAGAAGTGACGCGGTGAGTCCCATCACAGCTGGGCTGACACAGTCTAGTCTGAGTGCTCACAAAGCTTCGGACAGCCTGACACCACCCCTTCACGTCTGCACGGCCCTGGGGAGGATCGTCTACAGCATCAGCAGCCGTTCACTAAAAACCACACTGACTGAAGGCTCATTCGAGTACAGCTCCAAACTGAATGGTTAAATATATGAACTCCTTGTACTAATGTCTATTACTCGATTCTCTTATAACTGTTGTTTCTTGGCAAATAAATCCTTTAAAGGCAAAGTTCACCACATTTGAATTTTGAGCATGAAGTCCAACAACATCACGAAGTCCACAGTCTACTGGCAAACTTGACAGCCAGGGCCACTAGGTCACTGTGCTCAAGGTTAAGAGTGATGGGTATTCCACTTTCACATTTTACAGGTTCAACGCATGACTTTAAATCTCTAGTTTTCATTCCTCCAAACTGCCTGGAGACAGGGTGCCACGGACTTAAGAATTCTGTTTGTTTCTCTACTGTCTTCCCACAGAAACATTTCTCAAGTGTCTACACGTCCCAGAAGGGGAGTTTTTTGGAGGTGGCCACTTCTTCGTCATAGTCCGACGCCATCAGGACTCCGAAGCACGGGGCGGGGGGGAAAAAAGGTGAAACACAAGGTTCATCTGGTGAGTTCTACATTAACCATTACAGCTGGGCAGGATAAGAACGTGGCTTTCCTGGGCTCAGAAAGTCGGGAGTCTCGGTGTGGTGATGAGGACTCGGCTGTCCCACCACCGCTTTCTCGTAGTGGGACTGTCAGGGAAGTCTTGACTGGGGAGTGTAATTTGTTTACCTATTAGGTGCGAACTTCCAGGCACTCTGTTCATTTTCGGGCTCGTTCCAGTTTGTCTTTAGTCTGTTTCAGCTCACCATTTGTTTTTAGGAAAAGCAAGTTGATCACGGGTCTACCACTGCTATTCTTTGTTGGGCAGGTGGGCTGCTGGACGTGCCTGAGGCACTGTATTGAGTAGCACACTCTTGCACTACGAGGTGTTTTCCCTGCATGCAGACTCTCGCTGTTGCTGCTTTAGTTTTTCTCCCAACTCCCTTAAGCCAGTTACATCATGAGAATTCAGATCTGTGTGCTTGCCCTCCAAAGCTTGCACATATGCTTCATACCGTTTCCATCTTAAAATTAACTCATCTTGGTGCCATAACTTTGAAGTCTGCCTCACTCATTTGAGCCTTTTTGGGAAGAGGTTCCTCGCTGGTCCTCTTGAATCCTGATGCCTCTCGAGGCAGCCGCAACCACCCGACCACCACCAGCACCACCGTGGGGAGGAAGGCAAAGGGACGAGGTGGACCCGAGGTCTCCAGGTGCCAGGGAGGAGCTGAGCTCAAGTGACACCCCCTGAAAACTCCACAGGACCTGGGACAGATGTGGCCTTCGGTGTGGGGTGCACTGTGAAGTTGGAGGTCAGCCACAAGGCACTGTGGGAAGAGCCTGTTACTTTTTTGATAGTAGTCACCCTAGTGAGTATGAAGTAGTACCTCACTGTGGTTTTCTTTCTTTTTTTTATATTTCATTTATTTATTTCTAAAGAGAAGGGAAGGAAGGGAAAGAGGCAGAGAAACATCAGTGTGTGGTTGTCTCTCACACAGCCCCCACACATTCCCCACCAGGGACCTGGCCCGCAACCCAGGCATGTGCCCCAACTGGGAATCAAACCAGCAACCCTTTGGGTCATGGACCCACGCTCAATCCACTGAGCCACACCAGCCAGGGCTCAGTGTGGTTTTCATGTGCCTTCCCCTAATGACTAATAGTGTTGAGCGTCTTTCCATGTGCTTGTGGAAGAAACACCTATTCAAGTCTTTAGACTGTTTTTGAATTGGGTTGTCTTTTTGTTGTCTGGTTGTAGAAATTCTTTACATATTCGGATAGTAAACCCCGATCAGATTCGTGATTTCAAATATTCTATGGGCTGTGTTTTCATTCTCTGGATAGTCTTTTTCAAAACTTTATTTATTTTGCCCTGGCTGGTGTAGCTCAGTAGATTGAGTGAGGGCCTGCAAACCAAAGGGTCGCTGGTTCAATTCCCAGTCAGGGCACATGCCTGGGTTGCGGGCCAGGTCCCCAGTGGGGGGCGGCGCATAGAGGCAACCACACATTGATGTTTCTCTCCCTCTTTCTCCTTTCCTTCCCCTCTCTCTAAAAATAAATAAAATCTTTAAAAAATGAGTATTTACTTTTTAATTTTAATTTTAGTTACAGTTGACATACGTTATATTAGTTTCAGGTGTGTAACATAGTGGTTAGACATCTATCATTCATATCATACCTTATGAAGTAATCACCTCTATAAGGCTACTACCCATCTGACATCACAACGGCTATTACAATATTGCTGGCTCTATTCCCTGTGCTGCACTTCACACCCCATGACCAGTTTCGTAATTGGCAATTCGTACGTCTTCATCCCTTTTACCGTTTTCACCCAGCACTCCAACCCCCTGCCATCTGGCAACCATCACTTTGTTCTCTGTATCTGTGTTTGTTTTGTTTGTTCATTTTATGTTTATTTTTCTAGATTCCACATGTAAGTGAAGTCATGTGGTACTTGTCTTTCCGTTTGACTGACTGCATAAGCACAGCACCTTCCAGGTCCACACGGCCGCAGGTGGCAAGGCTTCCTTCTTTTTCCCACTGAGAAATGTTTGTCTTTACCCATCTATCAATAGACACTCAGGTTGCTTCCACACTTGGCTGCTATAAATACGGCTGCGCTGATGGTGTCTTTTGATGTGCAAATGCTTTTAATTTTAATGAAGCCCTATTTATTTATGTAAGATTTTGTTGCATGTATTTTTGGTGTCATATTTAAGAAACCACGGTCAAATCATTATAAAGATTTGTCCCTAAATTTTCTCCTGAAAATTTTATAGTTTTAGCCCTTAAATGTAGGTTTTTGATCCACTTTTGGTTAATTTTTATATACGGTGCACCCTTCACTTTTTTGCACGTGCACACCCAGTTTCCCCAGCACCGTCTGTTGAAGAGGCAGCTCCCCCCCAACGAAGGACCTTGGGATCCCTGTGGACCTTCCAATTAACCATAAATGTGAATCTATTTCTTGGCTCCCAATTCCATTCCAACGGTCGGTATGTCTATCTTTATGCCAAGGCCACACTGTTTTGATTACTGCAGTAAGTTCTGAAATTGGGAAGAGTGAACCTCCAACTGTGTTCTTCATTTTCTAGGTTTTTTGACTATTAGGGGTCCCTTGAGATTCCATATGGATTTTAAAATGAGTCTTCCTATATTTCCCAGAAAAAGCACTGTTGGGACTTTGATAGGGATTGCATTCTTAAGTGTTTTTTAAAAAATTGGGATATCCAACCACCCTGCCATGTGATTTCCTTTATTTTGGATAACTCTGATTGAATCCCTGTGGTGTTGAGTAAATGAGGTTTGCTCTGATTCAGACATACTTTTTTTTTTTTACAAGAATTCAAAGGTGGTCCATGATGGCCCTCTGTTAGGGGACCCACAGTTTGTGGGTTGCCTAGACCCACAATTTCATTACAAGTGTGCAAAAGGGTGACATCTGAATTCTGTTATTCCTTGTTCGTTCATAGGCTGGAGTACTTTTATAAAGGCAGCGTTCCCTGAAGAAACTGTTATCGCGAGGTACAGTTCATGCGGGAAACGCTGTCTAAATGTTTACTCTATCCCTGAGCACTTTCCATAATGAACTGGCCCTCTGGCATTCTCCAAAGGTGACAAGTAAGACTTTAAAAAGTATAATTAGGGAACTCATGAATTCTGAACACCTGGTGAATTTTAATCCAATGCAGTTGTACTTACTAATAACCACCAAAAACTGTCAAATTTTTGGGAAATGTGAACTCTTCTTTTGTATGTTTAATTTTATAACTATTCTTACCATCCCTCAGTGATTTGCAGAGAAGAGGGGTAGCGTTAAGTGCAGTGAGCAGTCGCTGCTACCCACACACTCGGACCTGCTCCCCCAGCACTTAGTCGTCAAGAGACTGGGATTTATTTCCCCGATGACTCAGGGGAGCTTCAAAACTCAATTACTGCCCTGGCTGGTGTGGCTCAGTGGACTGAGTGCTGGCCTGCGAAGCAAGTGTCACTGGTTCGATTCCCAGTCAGGGCACATGCCTGGGCTGCAGGCCAGGTCCCCAGTAGTGGGGGTGTGAGAGGCAACCACACATTGATATTTCTCTCCCTCCCTTTCCTTTTCTAAAAATAAATAAATAAAACCTAACCCCCCCCCCCAAAACACCAAACCCTCAGTTACTGATGACTGTACTCAGAAAAACTGTCACCTCTCACGTCTCTTCTTATAACACGCCGGAGCTGCCTCAGAGCCTTTGAAGAAAGAACTAGGGTCGATGTTTGCTTTCCTTACTGTCGCGTCTGCTACGTGAATGTAGTCCATACCTTGGGTTTGTTTGGGTGTGCCACAGGCAAAGTGGTGGTCACTGGCGACCCAAAAATGTTACTAGTCTTCCCGCCAGGTGGGTTCAGACGCTGTGGAGCGTGCACAGGGGTTGAGTCCTCAAAGATACCACTTCCTTTTCCCCCTGCAAAGACAATCACAGAACAGTGAGCGATCCACGACACCTGTCTGCTCCTGCCTTCCTCACTCATTATTTCAGAGACCTCCTGTCAGAGTGACACCCTGGTCCCGTCCTAAGTTCAGGATGGAAAGGCTGGGACGGTCAGAGTCCCTCAAGACCTTCCTCTTTACCAGGTGCCTGCTGGGACTTCGTTTCTGGAACTGAGCTGAACGGGGCTGGCCTCTACCGGCAAGAGGGTGGAGATGGCATAAAACAGTATTTTCCCCGTAGAATTTCTTTATCTCTGAACTTTTCATGCTTTTTTTTGAGGAGTCTTCTTCATTAACCCATGAAAAGTTTTTGAGTAGATTAAAAGCGAGCAGCTTCTAAGTTTTTAGTCAGACAGATAGAACTGAACAATATGCCCTGTTAAGAGGCAAACCCGTAATCTGAAAAATAACATTTAGTAGTCATTTTCTGATCTCACTCTGTCTGGAACGTCCAGTGACAAGAAGATATGCCAGCAACCCACACACATTTAATATCTTTGTTGCCAACTCTAAGTGGTCTGATAAGCCATAATCAAAACAGGCATGTAAGCCTTGACCAATGTGACTTGGCTGGTTGGCGCTGTCCTGAAGACTGAAAGGTCGCGGGTTCAATTCCTGGTCAGGGAACATGTCTGGGTAGCAGGTTTGGTCCCCAGTTGGGGTGCGTACAGGAGGCAACCGATTAGTTTCTCACAATGATGTTTCTCTCTCTCTCTTTCTCCCTCCCTTCCCCTCTCTCTGGAATCAATACAAGAAAAAAAATTCATCCAAGACGTAACTTCTTATAAAGAGATGACTAAGGCCCAGACACGAAAAGTAAATGTTTAAGTGCCCTACGTGAAGCAGAAAGATGGCCAGGCCACTCTACAACACCAACAGATCGCCTCTTCACGCAGTGAACACCAAGCGCGCCCCGTCCCACAGAGCGCTGTGCTAAGCGGAGGCGGGGCCGTCACGGTCACGGCCATGGCGCACCAACAATTCACCTCACAGGAGGGAAGCAGGTGCGCTCCACTAACTAGTTATGTGGCTGTACACAGGTTACTTGGCCATTCTATTCCCCAATAAAAGGAACTTCTTCACGGCACTATGACAGCGTTCAACGACTTACTATAGCTCGTACACCAAACGCTTAGAACAGTGCCCGGGACATGAATGCTCAATAAAGGTTGGCTATATTTCCTATGTCCCGGATGTACTGTTCAGTGAGAAAAGGTGCAAAGCAATCTACATAGCACATAATGCCCTAATGTGAAAGAAGGGGGTATTCTTTTTTGCTCGTATCAGAACAAGGAAAAGTGGTTAGTCACTTAGCTATAACTCATACCGTTTGGACACAGGCCATGACCCCTTAAGAACAATATGGAGGACGAGCTCCATGTGAGCTCCGAGGGGAGCAGGTGCCACCGAGGGCTTTGTTCTCTCAACGGCCTTCACATGGCCACTGCTAGAGTGGATTCTAAAGCAGCGTGGCTTCCAGGAGGCCAGTCTTCCAGGGGAGACACAAGAATCACAGAACACAGAAAGGAGTGACTGGGGTTCCTCGGTTTTGGTGGGTGGGGGAACCCGGAGAATGTGTGGACTACTCTGCAGGAAAACATGCACACATGCACACTCATGTAACATCAGTGTGATTACAAACCGTCAGAACACTGGCTGCGGGCTGTGGATACCCCAGGGAGCCACAAACCCCAAGCTGGAAACCCTCAGGCCGGGAAACCAGCACTGCACGGAGCTACGGGCAGCTGACTTGTGGCAGACTGCCGGGTGACAACCTTGCTCAGTCACTTACTCTGTGAGCCCAAATGAGTGACCTCAGCCTACTTTTGTCTCCATTTTCTCCACTCTGACAAGGCATAAATAATAACAGCAGCTCCCTAGGGGGGCTGGTGAGCTACGAGTTGATATGAGTTAACATGTGTGAAGCGGGTAAGGCCTCAGTCACACCACTGGGCTGCTGCTGTAACCGTGTGTTGTTACCGAAAGTGTCTGTAGACCCCAAAGTGAAGACAAACTACTGCTAAGGCCACCCCCTTACTGCACTGTTTCTGGTTGTGCTGAATTAAATTATTTTTACAGTGCACATGCACCTTTTACAAAAATGGAAGCCCTGGCCAGGTGGCTCAGTTGGTTAGAGCATCGTCCCGTACACCGAAAGGTTGCAGGTTCGATTCGTCAGGGTGCGCACAGGAGATGATCGATGTTTCTGTCTCCCAGTGATGTGTTTTTTCTCTCTCCCTCCCTCTTTCTCTAAAATCAATAAATATATCTGCAAGTGGGGATTAAAAAAGGAAATAATAAATAAAAGAGTGGAAGATAAAAGTCACTCAATTTGAAGATTTTGGCTAGAGGCCCTGCTCATTTAAAAACATTTATTTGATTGTAAACATAACAAATAAGTTCGTAAGACACAACCATCACAAACAAAGGCAAAGCGAACACCCACGGAACCACCACCAGACTGTAGATGCCACAGCACCCAGAGACCTGATTATTCCTTCCCCGTCACTCCGGGCCACCGCATGCCTGAATTTTCTAGAAACCACAACTTGTTATTTCTCTTACAGTTTTAGTGTATATGTCCAATCCTAAACCATGGAGTTCTGTTTCAGTATTGTCCCTGAAAGATAAATTCAGTTTTGAAGATGAAAAAGGTGCTTAATCCACCCATAATCGAAGAAAAATAAATTCAAGATACACTTTTTAAAGAACCAAACTGCAGCCCTGGCCAATGTGGCCCAGTTGGTTGGAGCCACCCTGTAAACCAAAAGTCTACAGGTTCAGTTCTCAGTCAGGACACAGGCCTGGGTTGTGGGTTCAGTCCGTGTACTGGTCAGGGAGCACAGGAGATGCAGCCGATCGGCTTCTCCACGGCGCTGTGTCTCTCCCCCACCCCCTTCTCTAAAAATCAGTAAGTGTGTCCTCGGGTGAGGGTCGGAACAAAGCAGTGACCACACCAGAGTGTGGGGGCAGCAGCATCACACACACGTCATGGTGAGCACTGGCTACCCACCCACAGAAGACTAGTTGGAAGTATCCACAGTACTTTAAATCATCCAGCAATTCTATTCTGAGGAATTTACCCAGAAGACACGCTCAGGAGGTAAATTGGGAGCTCCAGAGTCAGGACAACCCATATGCAAAGGCTAGTTCTGCTACCAGTGAGCTGCGGGGCTCGGCACAGCAGGGCACCTCCTTGAGCCCCAGTACTTGCTGTGAAGGGGTCACACCACCTACCTCCCGGGGCTGCAGAGAGAGCCAGCACAAGCAGAGCACCTAGCACACGCCCTGGCCCATATTAAACAATCTACACATCGATCTTTACCGTCAGATCGCCAGGAAAAGCAACCTGTGGACGATCTAAACCAGGTGACCATCAAATCAAGTGAATGAGAAGCAAATGAAACACTGGGTGTGACAGTCCTTGGTCATTTTCAGTGACTCACACAGTGAGTCACACACTCTGCCTTGCATACTCTCTCCAAAAGGCCCTCTCCCTGGAGGGCCGTGGGGCTCAGCCTGTGGAACTAAAAGAGGAACAAGGGCAGGGGTTTAGGCCTGAGGCTGTGGCCACAACTAGCAGTTTTCCATTTCTGGCTTCCCTTGAGGGTACGTCACAGATAATTAAAAAAAATTTTTTTTAATCTTTAAAAAAAAAAGATTTTATTTATTTATTTTTAGGGAGAGGGGAAGAGGGAGAAAGAGAGGGAAACATCAGTGTGTGGTTACCTCTCATGTGCCCCCTACTGGGGACCTGGCCCGCAACCCAGGCATGTGCCCCGACTGGGAATTGAACCGGTGACCCTTTGGTTCGCAGACCGGCACTCAATCCACTGAGCCACACCAGCCAGGCAATTTTTAAAAATATATTTTATCTATTTATTTTTAGAGAGAGGGGATGGGAGGAAGAAAGAGGGAGAGAAACATTGATGTGAGAGCCATCGATCAGTTGCCTCTCACCTGCACTGAACCCGCAACCCAGGGAATGAAACCGCCAATCCTTCACTTTGCAGGACGCCCCCCAGCCAACTGAGCCACAGCAGACAGGGCCATCACAGGTCATTTTAAGGAGCACTTGGCAGGACCGCAAAAAGCAGAACTCGGCACGTGGAATCACGCTGGCTGCTGGCGCCCCTTGTGAAAGCACAACAGAGGCTTTCTCAGCGTCCAGTCAAGAGGGGCCCAGGGGCCCACTGGGCACCAGAGCTGGGGCACCGTAACAGAAATACTCGTAAGAAACAACCATCACAAACAAAGACGAAGCAAACACCCACACAACTACCACCAGACTGTATAGATGCTACTCGCTCCCAGATTCCGTCCCCTAGCTGTCACACTTTCCAGGGAACCTGACACCCCAGGGGTAGCTGCAGGCATGCACTCTGCTGAGTCAGGGCCAAGAGAGCTGGCGTGTCCTCCTTCAGGGGCCTCAGATCTGACTCAGTCTGCCATGTGGCCCAACATCATGGTATGGCTGGTACAACGGACGTGCACGGCTGACCAACCCTAGCCCTACACCCATAAACTGGATGCAGGAGGAACATTACTCATCTGGTAACACTACCTGCTTCTCTACTATAAATGTAGCTACCCCAACCAACCAAATAAAACACTAGCTTTCGAATCTATTACTTTTGTTTTTCTGGGTTTAGTCAAAAACATACAAGGGGGGAAAAAAAACCCCACAATTATCTTCTGGAGAGCAGGCCCCTTGTAGTACAGGCATCCCCCGCTAGGTGAGTGTTCTAGGAACCCATCTGTATCAGCGTGCCAGCTGGAGTTGTTGTGAGAGGCTGTGTTCAGCCTCTGAATTTTTTTTGAAGACTCAGTGTCTGCCCATTTCATGATGGGTGATTTACTAGTGCACCTGCCCACACCGCACTGAGTATTCAGCAGTTTTTGACTGAAAATGGCAAGGTCCCTGTGCCCCACCCTCCCTATTCACCTGATCTCGCCCCAAGCGACTTTTTTGTTTCCCTGGATGGATGAAAAAAGTCCTCAAAGGGAAACGTTTTCCAACGTGGAAGAGGTGAAATAAAAATTGGCAGAAGCACTAAAAGGCATCAAAATCAACATGTTCGAAAACTGTTTTGAGCAGTGGAAAGAACGTCTCAATAGGTGTATTGTCAAGTGGAGAGCACTCTGAAGTTTAAACGTGTAAGAATAAATACACATTTTTAAATAAATAAATTCCTGTTTTGGGGGGTTCCCCCCTTGTATGTATACCTATCAAAAAAAAAAAGTGTACCCAGAATTGAAGTGGAGCAGCAAGCAGCCCTCGCTCTGGCCCCGCCTGATTTTATATGTGTCTGAAACACTGATTCCTGTGTCTGGCCTCTCAGATAAGCAACCCTGTGTGGTCACTCAACTGGACAGCCGATCAGACGAGGAAAGCACTGTTCCACCATAACCACCAGAATGTGGGGTAAGAACTATACAGATGTGTGCCGGACCAAGACACCCTTTCTTAGTTTCAATCCCGTCAACAAGCTGAATACCCTTCCTAAGATCAATGTTTAAAGACATAATCTGTGCACAATCCCAGGAATCTCAAGGAACCCATGGAACAACTGGGAAAGTCTCCCTGGCGGGAGTCTGCACCCTCGGTGCCTACACCTAACCAATGTCTGTTGACATAGAGGGAGAATTCAGGAATGATCAAGCCACCTTCAAGTAAAGGTCTTCCTCACATTCTAGAACTCTGATGGCAAAGGATAGCCTGTACCAGAAAATATGTGAAAGGATTAATATAAATGTATATATAAAGACAATTTTATCAAAAGAGCAGCTAAAAAAGAGCAGGTAGACGCCAAAGAATAAATGAGTCACAAGGGCCCGTACCTGGGGGGTTGGATCTCTTAGGAATGTTCTGAGGTTCTTCAGTTGGTCCAAAAATATTCGATGCCATCCTGTTGGGTCGGCTGGAAGGAACACCTTCTTCTGGACTCCCGAAAAGATTGCTCGATGCTCCTCCCGGAGGCTTCATGGCCCTGCAAACACAGAGCAAGCAGGAGTAGTAATGGATGGCTGACCTGGATCTCAATGCCCAAAACTGGACAGGGCACATGTATTTTGTTTTTCCAAATTTTATCCTTGCCCAAGGGTATGATTTATTGATTTTAGAGGGAAATGGAGTGTGAGAGACAGAGAGAGAGAGGCAACGATCAGTTGCCTCCCACACACACCCCAACTGGGGATCAAACCCTCAACCTTCCGGTGTGTGGGATGACCGCACCCTAACTGCGGGCACTTGCATGTGGAAGGCTCAGACGGGCTACAAGTGTAGACTACACACCAGACTGCAAAGACGAAAAGGCAAAACATCTCTTTAATCGTGTCTCTTATCTTGTTCATATGTTGAAATAGTGTTTTGTACCCGATAGGTTGAATTGTATATTGAATTAATTTTTTCCTGATTCTTTTTACTTTTTAAAATGGGGCTATAGAAAATGCAATATTCTGTATGTGGCTCACCCTTCTATGGGCAAGCGTCAGCGCAGACCATGGGGAGTGACGACGTTTCTCCAGCTGCGCCCTGAGAACCTGCACCAGGACAGTCACCTGCAGCTCCCAAGTCTGGCAGAACCGGTGGAATGCGGGGCACCAGGAATCAGAGAACACACGCGCTGGTGCCACTGTTCACTTCAGATCGACCCATAGGCACCCAGAGTCACCTCGAAGACAGGCCGGCCAGATTCTATGAGGGTCGATTTAATCAAACATCTACGGGCAGCAGTGGCGTTCAGGCGGCAGCAGCATCTGTCTGCAGCCTCCACCGTTGGAAACCTGACTCGCACAGCCTGGAGGCTTTAAGGGGGCCGTTTCGGCAGAGAAAGATCAGGCCCCTGAGTCATTACTGCAACACTGAAGGATTCCACTTTCACAAAGCCCTACCCTGATACCCCGAGTTTGTGTACTTTCACAAAGCAGTAACCCAACGGATTTATAGCGTTGTTTTAGAACACTAGAGAGATTTTTTAAATGATCTTAAAGAAGGGCCTACTGAAATTGAGTTCCAAACTAGTGAGTGGCCCAGGCTCCTCAGGAGTCCTAAGCAGCAGTGACCTTTAAAAACAGACTAAACTGCAGAGCTCAACACGTGAAAGCTCCGATTTGAGGTGAGGCCTCACTGGAAAGCTATACAAACACGTCAAAGATTTAGTTTACAAAAACAATGGGCTATTTAAAATGCTTCCTCAAAGGAGCTAGAAGGGGAGCTGATCATTCGCCGTGATTTAAAGCGATTCCACAGCGGTACAACAGGACTGTGGAAAGCACCCATCTGCTCACAGAGGGCAGACGTGGCAGCCCCGGCCCAGAGAAAGACCCGCCGGCCAACTTGTCAGCATCACCGAAGCAGCCAAGGACGCAACAGGCAGTGCCTGACGTCCCCGTCTGCTCATGAGGATGGTGAAGGTGGGTGCCTGTTCAGCAGTTAGGGTTTCCTTAAGGATTTAATGAAGAAATAAACTTTACTTCAGCTTAAGGGAAAAAGTCTTAAAACTAATCAATAGCCTAGATTAAATTAGAAAAAACTTAATAGGATTTTCGATCGCGTACTGTTAGTGGACACAGTGAGGCCACCTGACCCCCGTGTGCATCTGTAAGTCACAGAGCCCTGGTCACAATGACAGTCTCCATATTTTTCTTGACACGCTGCAGCAGGTCCAGCATGCTTGGGTCTCCAAAGCCATCTCTTTGAACAAGAGGATGGAGACCCGCACTCTTCAGGACTGACCTGGATTTAACACCAGGTCTCACGCTGGCCTGAGTGAAAATTCCCATGTTACTGACTTATTTGTACACGGCTCTCCTTTCAAGCCATCGAGGTCCCTCGAACTGTCAGACCAGATTCGGGGAAGACTCATCTTGATTCAAAGCTCTCAGGACGCTTTCCTGACTCTCACACTCTCCACTCCTGGGTCTCCCAAGTCTCCTCAGTCTCTTGCCCTTGCTTCATCCAGTTCAACTCACATGTTTGCTGAGCACCTATTGCTGGCAAGTCTGTGCCAGACCCTGCGGACAGGAAGCTGAATAAGAGCAAGTCTTTGGCCTAGAGAAGCGTCAGGTTTACCAGGAAAGCTAGAGCTGTGCACAGCGCTTTCCATGTTCCGGGAGTGATGCAACAGAAGCATGAAATGTCACTGAGACTCCAAAGACATGCTTGGAGGAAAGGCCCAAACCGAGCCTGTGGTCGTAGTGAGCAAAGAGCACCTGCGGGGCACAGGAGGTAAGTCACAGCTGTTTGAAATGATGACACGCTGACTTGGAGTGGTGGAAATATAGTGTTTATTCTGTTATTCTCTGCACCTCTCTGAATTTTATTTTACTTTGAAGACAGGGAGGAAAAAACTAATGGTGTCAAGAATGCTGCAGCAGAGACTCCCGTGCACAACAGCCGAGCCATCACGTCCAGCACAAAGGCAACGGGGTCCATAGCCACGCGCGGCAGTGACACAAACTGCGGAGTGCCTCAGCAGGGTCTCAAATAAATCGGACATGAAAGAGTTAAACAGACATGTCAATAAAAACAGAACCCACAACAATGGCTTAACGTGGCTCTACTACCAGTTATCACCCTGACACCGTTTGGGGGAGGGCATGGGAATACTAGTGAGCAGACTTTTGGGGATGAAACCCAAAACACATCTGGGGCTGCTTCCCAGTTATTTCTTTACTTCAATATATTTCAACAAAGACATTCAAAAGACAAAAGAGAAACTAGGGGGCATGTGACAAGAAGAAAAGGCACACACAGCCCAGGGACTATGTATGGCACAGG
This sequence comes from Macrotus californicus, assembly GCA_007922815.1. NCBI lineage: Eukaryota > Metazoa > Chordata > Mammalia > Chiroptera > Phyllostomidae > Macrotus > Macrotus californicus. Next base: position 226,534 of record VMDR010000192.1, on the reverse strand, counting down.
CAGAGAAAACAAGACCTAGGGGTGCGTCTCCATGTTCCTGACCCTCCAAAATCTTGTCCCTGTGTCAGAGAAGCTTGTGGGGATTGGTCAAGTTTGGGGAGAAGCAGTGAAACAGACTTGAATTAAATTCTTTACAAATAGCCCTGGCTGGTTTGCTCAGTAGGTTGGAACCCCAGCCCCGTACACCGAAAGGTTCAGTCCCCGGCTGGGGTGCGTGCAGCAGGCAATTGGTCCATGTTTCTCTCTTACATGGATGTCTCTTTCTCACTCTCAAATCAATAAAAACATATCCTCCGGGAAGGATTAAAAAAAAAGTTCTTTACAAATATACACCTGGGGTATCCAACCTGTGGCCCACAGGCCCCGTGCAGCCCAGGATGGCTGTGAATGCAGCCCAACACAAAACTGTATATTTACTTAAAATATTATGAGGTTTTCTTGTGATTACATGTCACTGTGTATTTAATGTGGCCTAAGACAACTCTTCTTCCAGTGTGGCACAGACACCAAAAGCTTGGACACCCCTGCCAGCTTAAAGGAAGGACCTCAGATTAATGATGGCTAAAGCCAAATGCTTTTATAGCTCAAAATCCCTTTAACAGAAAGTAATTCAGAAAATGAAAAGTACAGGTCGGAGAGAGGAAAACCTGGCTGGGTAATCCTATGCCCACCACTTAGTTCCCTCCTTCCACCGCCAATTAAAGTGTAAAGCCTACAATGCCGGTCTAGCTAGCTAATCAAGTCCTTTAAGAAGGCAGTCAAATGCAAAGCTTCCAACAGATCCCAAGCAGAAGCTTCCAATTACATGTAATTATCCAATTACGAAGACTGCTTTTCCTTCTTCAAAGTCCTGAGAGACTTTTCTCCTTTGCATAATATCTTCTCCAAAAACGAACCTCCCTAGGAAGCGTAGAGACCTACCTTAGAGCACCAGCTCCGCAGCTAAGGATGGCAGCTGGCAGTCAGCACAGCACCAGTGTTCCTCACGGCTTTTATTCTAAAGTCAACCAGCACTTCCTGGGCATCCAGTGCGGGCAGCGCGAACAATGAGGGGTTATACTCAGTGGACACCACTGGGGAAGTGCTAGGAAGAGGCTGTGTGGGTGGTGCGGAACAGCAGGTACCAGGCACTAGGAACTCAATTCCTCCTGAGCACTCCAGGGGAGACTTCCGGCCTCCATCAGTACAGATTTACATGCAAGTGACTCATAGTCATTGTTCCATGGATTGACAACTACTTAATTCTTAGGGGCCTTAATGGATACTAACCTAACTCCACCAACTTTAAAGGTTTTTAAGCAAGTTCAAACAGTTCTTGTATGTAGAATCTAGTATACAGTACTTATCTCAACAGTCCTCACACACGCTGTCTCTACTACAGAAGAGATCATAAGAAAGAAAACTCTTGGGCATCTTACAACCCAGACCTCAGCAGTGCAAGCAGGCTCCCCAGGGGCATGACAGACCTCAGCAGCTCTGGCAACTAATGTATCTTAACTTCCAATACTTTAAAGTTAAAAAGAAGCATGCTCTTTTCCACGGCGCCTTGGACAGCTGCTTCAGAATGAAGCTGAACATCTAGCCACTGGCCGTCAGAAACTCACTGAAGTGGACAATGAACACAAACTTCGTACCTTTTATGAGAAGCGTCTGGCCACAGAGGTTGCTGCTGACGCTCTGGGGGAAGAGTGGGAGGGTTATGTGGTTCGGATCAGTGGTGGGAACAACAAACAAGGTTTCCCCATGAAGCAGGGCGTCCCGACCCATGGCTGTGTCTGCCTGCTGCTGAGCAAGGGCACTCCTGTTACAGACCCAGGAGAGCGGGAGAACGAAGGTGCAAGTCAGTTCGGGGCTGCACTGTGGACACCAATCTCCGTGTTCTCAACTCGGTCATTGTCAAAAAAGGGGAAAGAGATATTCCTGGTCTCACTGACACTACTGTGCCTCGTCACCTGGGGCCCAAAGGAGCTAGCAGAATCCACAAGCTTTTCAACCTGTCTAAAGAAGATGATATGTTGTGAGAAAGCCCCTGAACAAGGAAGGTAAGAAACCTAGGACCAAAGCACCTAAGATTCAGCGTCTTGTTACTCCACGTGCCCTGCAACATACTAAGAAAAATGAAGAGGCTGCAAAATATGCCAAACTTTTGGCTAAGAGTATGAAGAAGGCAAAAAAAAAACCCCCCAAAAAACCCACCCAAAACGCCAGGAACAGATTGCCAAGAGACATAGTCCGGAGAGCTTCTACCTTTGAGCCCAGTCAAAAATGAGGTTTCCTAAGAGCAACAAATAAGAACAAAAAAAGAAAAAGAAAGCGTGCTGTGGTGCGCAATGGGCTCTCCTTTTCTATGACCTGTAATGCGGCCTGGTTCACCCATCAGCAAAGCAGGGAGGCCAGTGCCTTGCCTACTTCCCGGGCTGCGGGATTAGGGAATGGCAACAGCTACATCCCAGGGCTCTGGGATCAGGACAAGGGCGCAGCCTGGCTCCTGGGCCGGGGAACTTAGGGTGGGCACCACCTGCCTCCCCGGGCTGCAGGATTAGGGGAGGGCTCCACCTGGCAACACCGGGCTTCGAAATTAGGGGAGGGCTCTAAAGGATTGAGATCGAGGACTTCAGGACCGTGACCTTCCCCGAGGCCGTCCAGCAGCGCGCCAGACGCCAACACAGGTTCCAGGAGGGCGCCCCGCGGCCCCTCACACACCCGCTTTGTCCGGGCTCCCGGAACCGCCCGCCCTGAAGTAGCAGACCACTCTGCCGACGTCTTTGAGGCGCGCTATGGACAAAAAATGCGGAAAGGCGCACCTCCAGCCCTCAGCCGAGACGCTGGCGGGCGTGGGGGCACATCCGCTCGTTTGCCCATCTCTCCGACGCGGAAGCTGAGGCCGCGGCTCTGTGAGGTCACCCAACAGCCTCCCCGCCGGCCGCGCCCGCACCCACGCCCGCGCTGCACCTGGAGCTGGTTCGGCCACCCTCGCTCTCCGAAACGTGGAACATGTCGCCCGCTGCTCAGCCCCTGGTCATCTGCCGCACAGCGGTTCCCGCCAGGCTCCGCGCAGCCCGAGACTCGCCCGCCAGCGCTTATTGGACGATGCCGACGCTAGTCACACCACCGCACCCTATCATGGCACCGGGCCCCGCCCCCGCCCCGTGCCGAGGGGCTTGTAGAGCGCCACACTCTCAGCCAATTGGTGGGAGCAGGTGCCGCTGATGGTGTCAGGCGTCAGCATTGGACAGGAGGCTGACAGAAGGCGGGCTGCCCCTGAGGTGGGTGGGGCCGTGACGTAGGCCCGCTCAGCCAGCGGCCTGGCCTGAGAACCCGCCCCACCCTCCCCCAGGTCTTTCACCGGAATCGCTTCCTGGGCAGGCGGGCGCGCTACCCTACCAACAGCCAAGAGGGGCTCAACACGTGCCCTGGGGATCCAGATACGCGGGCGTAAAAGGGGCAGGAGGGCCAAGTCTAGACTTTTCTTAGACGGCAACCACTTCCCCAAGGCCACCGACTCACTGCTCATTCTGAAGGGATGGTGGAAGTATTTGTCAGGAGACCGCGGATTTTGCAAACCAGTCAATGGCAGGCGCACTGGCTGGCAAATCCAAATGATCTGTTCAGGGATTCGGCCGTTCCTGTCCTCCCCAGTCCTGGACAGCCTCAGAAAGACATCTTCATAAATAGGGAGCGAGGGATAACGTGCGCCAGTCCCTTCTTTCTGACTCAGAAACAGAAATAACACATGGTCGGCAGTGCTCTGTTAATAAGTTGCACTGCAGACAGCCCTTTCATTCTTCTGAGAGCTCACCAACCAAATGAAAAGCCACCTGAACTATTTTTAAAATGTACTTAAAAAAAGAGGCAGAAACAAAAGTTATTAGATCAAGTATTAGTATGTATTTATGCACAATAATAAAAACATTTACAAGTTAAACTGGAAATTTAAACATAAGAAGTTTAACAGCTTTTGTTTATTATATTAAATAACCAAAACACCTTTTATTCCCAAAATTGGTAAAGAATAAATAATGTAATTTACAATATGGTACAAAAAGTAATCAGGAAGGACAGGCATTCTGCTTTATACATACACTGTATATGTATATTTATTATCTATAAAACAAATTCACATCTCAAACAAGCCAAAAACCTTATATGATATGGCTTAACAATTATTTAAAAGAAACAGCAGTAAGTTCCGCTGCCCAGACCAGAAGCTCTGGAGCCAGTTACCCTGTGACAGACAGGACAAAGGGCACAGGTTGCTGTAGTGCTTCCAAGCCTGAACCTAATGAGACTTACAAATTACTGCGGAGGGGTTGGGAGAGCTCTGACAGGAAAGGTCTGCTGTGGTATTTCCCCCTCCAGACAAAGTGCCCTATTTCCTCACAAATGCGTCTGATAGATCTCAATGCCTTAAAAAAATAAAAAAAAAAAGACCCACAGCAGCTAGCTGGTACGCTCCTCATCCACTTGTTTCCAGTGTTTTATTCGGTAACTTTTTTCTGCACAAGTCTGGGGTCGATGGTGTGATCTCGGTTACAATGCCATTACACGGAAAGAAACACCCATCAGAGGTGAGGCCGTGATACAGAATGATAAAAGAACGGGATTCTGAGGCTGAGAACCTGAAGATGTGAGAAAGCAAGTAGATTAACTGATGAAATGTTTCCAATTAACTCCACTTCCTGAGAGCAAGTGCTCTACACCCAGAAGATACAGAGAAATAAAAAATGTCATCACAAGCTTCATGTGGAACCATAAACTTCAATTTGTCTCCGCGTTTTCTAAAGAAGGGAATGCTCAGCACTGGATAGTCACAATAGGAATCAAGGCCACAATACCAACTCCCTTGAGACCAGAGACAGTCACTCCTCATAAAAGATGAATCAGCAAACAGATGCCAGACAACATTAGAGTGACCAGGAAAACACGTCTCTGAGAAACTGATCTGTTCTTAATTACAACATGCTCAAACAGACAAGGAAGCCACAGGTGTAGGCTGAAACTATTACAACTTCCACTGGAAAGGCAGAGAAAGATGCAGGAGATAGGAGGCTTTTCTATTTGGGTCTTTTGAGAAATTCAGCCTTTAACAGTTGCTTATTTTAATATTCACTTAGGCTGGGAAAAAATGCATCCATCCTTATAATGCTACACATGACACCATTTTCTCCTTAGCACGGCAAGCCAACACTTCCATTAACCATCTGATTGCTAAGGAAGCAGACTTCTCTGGAAACATGTAAGCTTTATTACAGGAGGGAAAAGTTAGTCTGCTCTTCTCTGTAGCCACATGTCCAGTGAATAACACTGGCCGGTCAGCAACTCCCGAATGGAGTCTCTGCCAGAGACCCAGGCAGGAGGTGCTACTAAGTAGCCTACAAAAGCTGATCTGAGTCTCCAGAGTTTTTCCCCCCCGTTTAGGTTATCACTGAGTAGCAGGTGCCAACCTACCGACTGCCTCCAGGTGTCCCCTGATGAACAAGCAGCTCAGGAGCCCTTCCTCTCTGGCACAGCACACACTGCCATTGGCATCTATGCTCTAATGTTACTTGGCATCTCTGGTCCCACACAGTGGAGGGTTATGAGGAAGCTAGTTGTGGCCTAAACTCAGCCTGGTTTCCTAACCTATTGCAGACCCAACAAAGTAAGATGGTCGGAGAAAGGAATGCTGACCTTGTTCAGCTCAATAAGGTGCTAATTTCAGGAAGCTGATATACTGATCACAAAACATAAGTAGTTTAAAGATACTCTGGTTCGAACTACGCTGTCTCTATCTTTTAGTAATGTGGTGCCATGCCCCTTTCTTTCTTATCTCCAGAGCTTTGGAACTTTTCCTAAGAGTGATGTTTATGCCTAGAACCAGATCTGAAAGAAGGAAGCCACATTAGAGGTAAAAACTCCTGGAAAGGCTAGTGGGAGCCTTGTTAACTCTGTTCTGGGGAAGAACTAGATGCTGGACCACCCGCAGTGGTGACAACTGATCGCCCACTGGGATGTGGTTAGTGCTCTACCTGCACCAGGATGCAGTGAAACAGGAGACCACAGGACAAAAGCAGACACAAGGGATTAAACCCAAGCATCATAGTGTTCTCTGCCCTTAGGCTAACAAAGGAAAAAGAGACTGAAGAAGAGAACCATCCCTGCAATCAATTTGTCACAGATGCCAAACAGTACACATCAGAAGTTCAAGAACTCATCAGGAAAGTCTTAACTGTAGGCAAACAAGTGCTTAGGGATCATCCCAACAGAGAAGTAACATTGCAGATCCCCTAGAAGAAACCTGTAGATGGATGCAGAAAGGAAACCAATTAAATTGTTTTACCTCTTCATTGCCCAATTCTTAAAATAAAAAACATTCTCCCACCAGATTACCAGGATTTTTTCTAAAAGTCCATACAATCATGCAGAAGACATGATTCTTTCCCTTTCCTGTTTGGAACACACATCTAGATGGGGAAGCACCAGGCAAGGATCAGTATTTCTGGGGTGATGCCACCAGGACCCTTCTGATGCCCTGTGATCAGGGTCCCCTGAAGTGTCTGCTGTCTATGGGTACAGATATCACCAGGCCACGCCCAGGCCAGGCCTAGCTGTTCCCCTCACCCTGCCTCCCTCCATCACCACTCTGCAGAGAAGCAACCTAAGTGTGGCACAGGTTTGGCGGAAGGAATGCAGCCACGGTCCGGAGCCAACGGCCCCGGACACAACAATTGCACCAGGGCATACCCACCCCTTTCTTTCAGAAAGTGAAACCCCGCTGGACTGTCCAGGACAACAAACAAGGCAGAAGCCTGGGTGGAGATGTGGTCATTACGCAGACCCCAATATGAGATCCCACAACTGGTGAAGAACGAAGAACTGCTCCAAGGCCACAGTAATGTCTGACATTGACCCTTCCAGAACTCAGCCTCATCTCCCAGGCCAGTACTGCTCTATGCCTGTTGGACATGACTTCCAGCATGTTGCATATTCTGGAGTGTAGAGGTGTCTCGATTCTGACCGTCTTCTGGGGGTCCTGGGCTTGATCTGTGTTTTTCTGCTCTGAAGAGGGCTATACCTACCACAGTTGAGGACCACTAGCCCTGTAATGCCTCCAGGATGCCCCCACTACGAGGTACATTCACTGGGATAGGTCGCTGACAGGGGGTGCGCCTCCACTGCCATCAAACAGAACTTCTCGGCGGCTGGGCTCAGCAATGGACAGCTCCTGAGCCAAGTCATTGAACCGAGATATGTAGTCAACGCTGTTTTCGTTCATCATGCACACCAGCTGGGAATCCACGACCTGTGGGCAGAGGACACAAGGTAAGACATCAGCTAGTGGTGTCCTGCCATCTAGACTGGAGAACGGCCACCACTGGGACTTCCAGTCGAAGGCAAATGAACGGGAGACCTGAAGTCTCTCCGCAGTGAAGATGGTAATCTCCCATCGACCTGCCATGAAATAGCAGCCCAGCACTCTGGGAAGAAGCTCGGAATAGCCCATCTTTTTGAACTCTGGGTTTTGAGTGAAGAAAATGCTTTTATTAATCACATCATGAAGTTAACATGACATCCCATTAGAACTGAACCAGGATAAATACGCTGTTAGAAAATTTATATTTCTCATTAATTTCGAGGAAAATAGTATATAGTAGGGCTCTTCTAGGTCTTATAAACTGATTTCAGTAAACTTTTTTTTAACTAGTAAGCGGCATTAACGTATATTCTTAAACTGTGCTAAGGAGTTAGAAAGGCAACTATGAAACCTAACAGTGATAACAATGGGCAGGGTTAGAGCTGTTTTATTAAGAACGTTAAAATGTTAAGAACTGCCTTTCTATTTCACCTGTGACGTCACTGCACCATTTTCCACCCACAAGGCAACCACGTGCTGAGGGCGCCACAAAGACAGCAAGCTTCTTAACAGATGTTTGGTTGACTGGGGCTCAAATAAGCTTCCTTTCCCAACTTTGTCTCTTTTGGAGCAGAAATAACTTTGCCTTTGCAATGTAAGGAAGCTAATATTCTGAAATTCAGCTTCTGTAATCTTCTAGCTCATCATTAGAAGGGGAGATGAATTATTAGGAGTATGTCTTTGAAATACTGCCAGTTTTTAAAATACCAAGGCTTCTGAACAACTTCTCAAGCCTACCTTTCCATTTTGGTACATAACTTGATTACCACACTGAATCTATATTATGGTAATTTCTTCTATCAATTACATTTTGCCCTCAATAAGTATGAGAACTGTAAATTCCAACAATTTTTACATATAAAGCATCTTTAAATTAGTTTCCTTTTCACTGAACTGAGATTTCCCTCACTTCTGAGCCTGTGAAAGGTAATCGTGTGCGCATGCGCGCACACACACACACACACACTTGCATGCATGTGTATATTTACATGTATGTTTAAAGTAACTTGCTTTTACCATTAGAATAAAACTAGACTGTAGGAACAACTCTGCAAAGACAGTTTGGTCTTCCTCAGAAAGCTTCCTCTCGGTTGAGGAAGGCAGGTGCAGTCCGCTGAAGGATGTGACGAGGCTGCAGCAAGTCCGTCCCTCACCGGTTATCCCTGCGTGGCCAGGCCTCACCCCCACGGCTGTGTGTGCCTCTGCTTTCCCAGCAGCACTTGCCTCCAGGCTACGTCTGTCAGAGCAACATGTCGGCTGAGCACCCAGCGCTGTCTGCGATCTTTCAGTAACTCTCACCCTCCACTCCGTGTCCCACCTTGGTATCAAAGTGACCAACAAGCTCAAGAGTGTCTCCCTCGGCAGAATGCCCAAATAACAGTTTCTGTGCCTCTGCACTCTCCGAAGAATATACATACACCTCCCTGCCAGCCTCTCTCTACTTCCTGACTGCTGGAAATACATCTTCAAAAACCCGTTTCCTCAACAGACGGACATCCTGCCAACACTCCTCTTCTTTCCGATGTGTGTGCTAATACTCTTTAACGTTTTCTCTGATGTAAGGACATGAAGTGCCCAGAGGAGGAGGGCCGCAGTGGAGGGCCTGCCCCACCCTGCCCATGTGCTGCAGCCTGAGTTCTCACTGTTTGACACGTGTGCAGGGAGCCCGCTGGGAGCCCAGCGCATCTGGTTGCCAGGATCCGAGTGGTGGTTCCCTGTCTATGAGACCGTGAGGGGAACACAGTCAGACAGACAGACAGACAGACAAATGGCACAGAGTGGAACGCAGACACAGTGGGGTTGCCTGTAGAAAACCTAAGTGGAGAAAGGGGATAGTTTGCCATGGGGGTGGTGAGCACATTCCTGCCTCGAGAAACAGGAAGTGCAAAAGGCGGGGGCAGAAACAGGCTTCGGCTCTGTCATTAGGAAAGCTGGTGGACGTGACAGTGAGTAAGGAAGAGGTGGAGACAGAGAGAAAGCCTCAAGTGCGTACAGAAGGGTCTTAGGTGCTGGGATTTGTTCTGTGGACGAACACATGGAACATACAGTCTCCGGGTCACACGCTGCCCCCTTGGCTGGAGTGGGAGCCTCAGGTGGAAGCGTCTGCTTTACTCACTCAGGGCCTGCAGCAGTGCCTGGCACACGGCCAATGAACTGCAGGAAATAATGAAGTAAGCAGCCCTGGAAAGTTCTCAGTGGAGCTATGGCCTGAACTGAATTCTAAAACCTTTATTATAAGAAACAGGAGAACAAACTGCAATTTGCTTTCAAAGAGTGGAGTACACAGTGACTGTCTTCCCTCTACGCACCTATCAGCAGCCTCATCGATCTGTGGCCAGTCTAGGCCCCCCTCCAACACACTCCTAACTCCATCACTTTTACTCAAATCCCACCATCAGATCATTTCAGCCACATGTTTCAAACTGCACTTCTAGATGATAAGGACTACCTTAAAAACAGTCATGTTTTTGAAAGTGCAGAGTGGCTGGTCAGATCCTTTTGATTAACACCTGCTGTTTCTGCAGGTAATTGTGTGTTACTGGCTATGGATTTAGTAGTCCATGAACAGCATCTGCCTTTGCTCTGTGCTGCTTACCTTCATGTGCAATGTGCCACCCACAGACCTTGTTGGAAATGCAGGTTCGGTTTTATTGGGCCTGAGGTGGGCCCAGAGTCTGCCCTTCTAACAAGTCCAAGGTGTTCTGCGGTGGGTCTGTGGACCACCTTTAAATAGCACAGTCCTGGCATGTCGCCTTGGGGTGCTTGTGCAGTGCCCACCTCCGCAGGAGCTAGGTGCTTATAAACAATGTCCACACAGACACAGGAAGGGAAAGAGACCAGCCTCTTGGGGGACATTAGAGTCACAAAGTGTTCTCTAAATAAAGGTTCTGTGGCCACAGAAATGCCCATCAAAGGGGAGGGAATTTACTATTTTAATTATATTGCTCTATTTGGCTTGTATTTGGGTGAAATTCCCATTCATAGTCAGGGGTCAGTTAAGAATCCTCCAAAGCCTTCCTGTAAGTTCCTCAGATCTTAGTATGAGCCACATAAAGACACCGAGAGCTGAATGGCCATGGGACACCACTGTGAGAGCCTCCTCTGATCCAGGGTTTCCCTCAAGAATCTTACTATAAAACCCTTGAGGGACACTCATGAGTACCTCAGCAACCCAGGGAACCAGAGCATGGGAAACGCTGCCCCAGGACTTTTAACAACAGGACCAAGCCCATCCAATGTCATTCTAGATGTCACTGTAAGCACATCCTCTCTCTCTAGCACCTGTCACTCCATCCCGTGCCTTACAGTTACATGTGCCTGACTCCACCCTTCCACAAGTGTGTACCTTGCAAGCCTTTCTTGCTCCGACACTACTCATACCATGTGGCATGGAGCCTGGGTGGCTACATGAGCAGACAGCCTGGCCTAAGAAGGAGGGACACCGCATTCCGGTCCACAGATGAGGATCACAGACTGAGTCCTGCTTGCACATCAAGGGTCTGCCATAGCGTCGTGACTTCATGGCCACTGCCCTGACCATGAGAGGAGCCCACGAGAGTGTCTGTGCCCTTCCTGAAGAACCCCTTGTCCTACTTGGGGAGCAGTGACAAGTAGTAACACAGGGAGGTGCTGCTCGAAGGCCCCCTCCCGTCAGGCGGTAGCAGAGATGACATAGCCACAACTGCTCTTTAAGGCAGCGTTACCTGCCTGAGGTCAAGCGGCTGGCCGAGGACACAAGATCCAGTTTGCCCAGAGAGTCCCCGCAGTCAACCCTGACAACAGGACTTCACAGGTTTTGACACCTTCAGGGCTACTACTTTGTTGTTTGCCACCAGAGTTTCCCTTCTCAGAAGCCAGAAACCTGGGTATGCATGTGCTTACTCCCGGTTTTGACATCTTGATGAGTAGGTCTTAATAACCAAACAGGTCTGCTGGGGGGACTTGGCCACCTCTGGAATGTGGGTTGGAAGTCTAATCCAGGCATAAGGTGGTGTACTTACCTCTGCTACATCGGCCAAGGACCTGGACACAAACGAGTCTCTTGAGTTTCCATCTAGCAGGCTGGGGCCCAGCAGGGAGGTGCCACTGTGGGTCCCCATTGGAGTGGGCAGCATCTTCCGGCCCTTATCCGAGGAGATGAAGCTTGCTGCCGAGAGAAGGAGGAACAAGCCCTGAGACTGGCTTGGTTAGCCCCAGGCCCAGAGGAGGATCCCGTGGGCTGGTGGTGGCCTCACCAGGACCACACAGGCCTCTGTCTGCACACAGTGCTCCGTGTACAGCCAGAGCTGCCCTGTTTTTTCTCAAGCAGGGAGCCTTGGAGGGCCCCCAGAAGCACACTTAAATTGGCCTCATCTTTCCAGGGGCGCTCAGTATTCCGCTCTCCAGGCACCACTCCCTCCTCCGTGTAAGGTGGCTTCCAGGCTTTCAGTGTGTATTTGCCTTTGCAGTGTCCGTGCTGGTCTATGGGTCGCTCATGGAACAAGAACCTCTCATTGGGTGCTGGATCCCTGAATCACCCAGCTCGGAGCCACATGCTGGGCGGTCAGGTGTGGCATCCACATAGGGTGCTGACCCTGTTCGACATCTGTACAGCACTCTCCTCTCTGGGGCTGCAGTCCAATGGCCATGTGTATGTACTGGCTGCTCTCTAAAAAGGCAACGGGCATGGATCCCAGACATGTCTCAGAAGCCCCTCCTATGGAAGCCAGTGCGCCTCTCCCCAACACTCCCCTCCCATCACAAAAACACCTGCTGCAGGTGAAGGCGAACACAACCTGTGAATGTGCCGAACTGTGCCACAAGACAGCTGGACTGGCCACATCAGAATACTTTACTGAGAAAAGAAAGTGGGAGGCTAAAAGCATAAAAAGCCAATTTCTCCCCACTGTTGACAGCAAGAACAGAAGGCCCTGGTTAGGGAGGGGCCAGGACAGCTGGCTGGACTGCAGAAGGGCAGAGGGGACATGGACATAGGCTACATCTCAACTGTGCTGTGGGTTACAAGGATTTGTATCTGCAAAAGCTCAGTGAACTGCGCACTGAAGATCTGGACATTCTCACATGTACGCGGTGCAGAAAAACTAAACCCTGGAGAAGAAGCAAAGGGTCCTAGTGGGAGCTCTGCCAGACGGCACAGAGAATCCAGACGCTAGTCCCCCCAGCAAGTTCACCATGTGAAGGAGCCCTGCTTGTCCCCTGCCAGTCTAGGACAGACACCTGGGCACCCCCCCCCCAATAGACACTCACCAAACAAGCTGCTGAGGGATGAGTCCGTGGGGTCGCTGGGGCACCACTGGGGGTCATGGGTGGGTGAGGCAATCCAGTCTGGCTGGGGGCTGCTGGACGGGGAGGGGAGACTCTTGGAACTGTCACTGCCATTTAGTTTTGCTGGAGAAAGAGGGACTCCTTCACCTGTGTCAACCAAAATCCTGGGTCAGAGATGCCACGTGGGGTGAACAGCCCTCCGCTTCCCCAACCTGCTACTAAGGCAGCGAGTCAGCACAACTGTGTGCCACTGAACTCTGGAGACCCAGGACGCTGCTAGGACCCCCAAAAAGGATGAACAACACTGGTCTGTGAAGGGGATCCCCCCTACAGCAGAAACACACGCCCATCCTCGGGAATGAAAACAACCGCAGCTATCACTGATGGAGTCCGGCCTAATGCCCAGAGCTTCACCTAAATCCCCTCACAGGTGCTTACGACAGCCCTGTGGAGTGCCCACTATTCCCAGTTCACAAATGAGCCAATGACCTGCCCACAGCCATGCCCTGCCTGGCTGTAACCGCAGCTCAATCTGAATCTATGGCCTGAATCATATCAGCGGATGCCAACCACACTGCTATCTGGCTATCAGGCCAACCCTTTCCTGGAACTTGCAAAGCCCAAAGGCATCCACCCAGCTTCATAAGCAACGAGGACAACGCCCCCTCTAATCTTCAGGCTGGAGAGATCTAGCTGGCCCGCTATCGGTCTCAAGGTCAGGAGCTGTCCCACCAGACCATAAACAGCTGCAGATCCTAGCTAGCCATACCTCGTTGACCTGTGCTGCCTCTGCTTCTGCTGGCCAAGGAAGGTGCTTGTTATGCATAAGAAGAGTGGAATGGGAAAACATACCCAGCAGGTTTGGCAAATACTCAGACAGGAGGTCAAGGGCAAGCCTGGATCCCCTATCCTAATGGGGAACTGATTCCAAGAAGGGTGTGTAGGGGCATTACCATACTGGCCAGAGCTGATGGCAATCTCGATGATAGAGTCGCTGATCTGAGTGGCAGGCTCCCCCTGTGAGAGCACATCCTCAGGCGGGCCAGGCAGGGAGATATCCAGCAGAGCAGAAACATTAGGTGGAGAGAGCCGAGTGCTGGAGCCCTCTGCCAAGGGCGAGGTGGAAAGTCCATTGTGGAGAGGAGCCTTGGACAGCTCTGATAAGGAGAGGACAGGCGAACCCTGGTGGGAGATGGGGAATTGTTCAGACACAATTGATCCCTAATAAAAACAAAAAAATCAACCTCAGCCCCACAAGGTGGTAACAAAGTGATGGGCAAGTCAACAGAGAGGTGATGACCCTAGAAAGCATCTCTCCCTCTCCAGTAAGAAACACAATGGGGGATTTACTTCTCTAGAAACCACTCTAGGGATGCAGGCCAGGGTGGCCTTGGCAGGGTGCCCTGGTACTCTGGACCTGCTTCCCCTGATGGCAAGACAGCTGTAACCCCGGCGGAAGATGAGTGCCAAGGAGTGCTAGCTGCCGGCTGATCACCTCCTCCCCTTGGCTCAAGAAACTGTGATCTTTCAGAGCTGTGTCTGTGGGAAATGTGTGTTCTTCTATCTAGGCAATGGAAGGACAAAGCCACTAGGTGTCCATGTGTCCTTGTCACATCCTGGCAGTCCACAGCAGAGATGCTAGGTCTGCTGGCAGGACCAGGAGGATGGAGACTCGGCACTAGAGGGGGTTCCTGGGGCAGCTATTTTGCTCAGTAGCCATCAGCACACGTTACCTGGAAATCGTCTGTTATTGGCTCCTGCTCAGGCCTCGAGGGGATGCTGATGAATGGATCATTTGTACTCTATAAGAAAAGAACACACTATGAATGCCAACGAGCCCCTACATACAACCTGCCAGACCTCTGCCCAAAGGCTAGCGAGCCATTAAGCTCCTAAGGAAAGATCTGTCCTACCCCCCCAGCTTCCAAAGCTACCAGCGGTGGACCAACACACTGCGGTCTAGGTTGTAAACCTTTTCCTGTGTGCACAAGCACACCCACTGCTTCCAGAGGGCGGGCCAACAAGCTGCCACACTGAAGACTGTAAATTCAAAACCTCACAGTCCCCAGGCAGGGCTGGGCTGTGAGGCCAGAGAAACCTGAGTGTTGACAAGGGCGGGGAGGAGTGCCAATCAGGGGCCACTAGGCCCAATGTTGGCCAACTTGGTTCCCGTTCCTTCTCAGGCCAAGCTGACACAGAAGTCTGTTGACAGATCTTGCTTGTCTCAGTTCTGGATTCTCCATTGTCATCCAGCCATCATCTCACCGCTCTGTCTCCTTCCACAGCTCTCCCCTCTGAGCCATGCGGCACTCACACATGCCACATGCTCCCTGGTTTAACAACTCTCCTCCAGCCTGTCCCCTCCTGAGGCAGAACTGGAGTCCAGCATGACCTCAGTCCCACCATCTTGGCTCCCGTCCTTCTGGAAAGTGACCAACCCACCCCAAAAGCTGGTGGTAACTCAGAGAAGCCCTTCTAAACACTCACCCCCACGGCGGGGATGGGGTCTCTATTTTGCTGGGTGCCAGTGGAGTCCTGACCCGAGAGGGTAGCTGTCGCCTCATCAGAAGACAGTGGAGAGATGCCAGACAAGCCCTCGGCATCCAAGACGGGGAGGGGGCTCCCGGGAATAATGCCAGCACTTGTAGCTGCTAAGTCAACAGCACCTGGCAACAAAAAAGACATTGCTAACCCAAGCTCTCCCGGCACCCCGAAGCATGCTCCACAGGGCACACAGGAACAGCCGCTCCCTCATGCCTCACTTTAGTGAGCAAGGGCAATGACTTGACTGTTTTCTCTGGAGGATGCTAAGACAGTACAGCTTGGGGAAGAAGAAAACATAAACATCACTCAGAACCCTCAGTGGTGTCTGTCTCCATGCTGGTCACAAAAACTTACTGGCCAGGTGGCCTGTGGCCTGGGGTGGAAGAACCTTGGGCATGATTGGCCGAGACAGAGCCGCTTTGGTCAGGGAGGACTGGATGGGCCGGAATGATCCTCTCCCTGCGAGAACAAGAACGGAAAGCAGCCGCATTAAGCCCACTTGCCCCCAGTGCATGGTGGGAGCTACAGAGAGTTTGCCTCACAGCCAGTCAGGACCACAGAAGCTGAGCCAAGGTGCAAACCACACTGAACGTTGAAATATGTGCGAACTTGCAGAAGTCGGAGGTCAAACAGACCCCCACTGAGTAGAAAACTCTGGCATCCGTGATGGCGGCACCACCATGCCCCTTGGGGAGTAACTGCAGTCAGCACTGCCATCCCCTGGTGATGGCCCTTTAAGGGTGATGCACACCTGAGCTAACCTACAGGCTCCTCTGAGGAAGTCAGAGCATCAAATCTTGGACTCAGATCCTGCCTCCGCAATTGGGCTCTTTCCTACTAGGCTTTCTGCAGATAAAAAGGAGGAATGAGAAAAACCAACCAACAGCTGTCTGGGTCTAGCAGTTAAGTAAATCTGAAATGTCAAAGTCAAGACTGAGCCCTGGCTGGTGTGGCTCAGCGGGCTGGGCATCATCCTGCAGACCACAAGGTCACTGGTTCGATTCACGGTCAGGGCACATGCCTGGGTTGTGGACCAGGTCCCCAGTGGGGGGCGTGGGAGAGGCAACAGATAGATGTTTCTCTTCCTCCCTCCCTTTTCTTTTCTCCTTTCCCTCTCTCTAAAAGGAAAAAAATCTTTAAAAAAAAAAATCAAGACTGATTCAAAAGCTAAATCACGGAATAGATGTTTCACTAAACAATTCTCACTGAAGTAAAATTTACTTCAAAGAGCCAGGGCAGTCAGTGACCTTAGAGACCTATGGAAGGCCTAAGCTGTACACCCCACGATCACTTCTATTCCAGAGAATAAAACAAAAAGCCTGACAAGATATCGGAGAGAGAGGGTAGACCAAACTAAGCAAAGCGTTCCTAACAGGGCCACCTAAGCCCACCTGCGGAGGAAGCTGCCTGTATGCCACCTGGCAGAGGTCCACCTCCGCCTGCACTGCAGCCCAGGCCCAGCAGAGGGGCACTCTCAGTGTCAGCTGACAGACTGGACGGGGTACCGCTAAAATGTCATTTCAAGAGCTGTGAAAGCAAACGCCTGCCACTCCCAAAGACAAGGCCACATGCGAGCAAGGAGTGAGAGGCAGCCCCAGCAGCCCCAACACTTACCAGTTATGGAGGAGTTTGACATGATAGAGAAGGAGCAGACGTTGTGGGACTGGTTTTCAGATGGTCTAGGAAGCAGGGTTCTCTGTGGAGGGAAAACTGCCAACAATCAGGTGACAAAAAAACCAACATCAAATAGCACTCAGGAAAGCAGCGAAGAGTTAGAAATGGATATTCTAGTTAACAGCAAGCTGAGTGTGACCAGATGGTTCTGGTCCCTAAGCTAATGACACAAGGGCGCCTGACAAAGTCTGAGGATGAACCTGTCCTATGGATACAGAGCCCTGCACACTGTGTCCTCTCTGAATCCAAGAGACCAAACCTGCCCCCAAGGGAAACTGGAGAAATGTCAGAACCATCCACTGTTAATCCAGAACGTTCTTCCGGATTTGGCTGGAATGCAACTAGTCATATATATCTGTTTATAACCGCTCAATGTGGACTGTTACAAGACACCTGCTTATTCTGGGTCTCCTCAAATTTGGGGTGAAGAAAATAAAGTTGCTGGCTGTAACGCAGACAGGCTAAGGGCCTGCGGCCCTCCACCCCACCTGACAGTCCTGTGCCCATCCCTCCCTATCTGCCCAGGGCTTCTGTGTGTGAATAATTAAGTTCCAATGTGACAAATACCATCTAAAGAAATATTAATTGCTGAAATGGTTACTCTGAAGTAAAACATTAACAAAGTATCTGTCAACCCAAAAGTGTTCCAAGGACCTCCAGCTCTGGGGGCACAGCTGCCTCCCTGCTGCCACACAAAGGACATCTCCATGTCCCTCAGAGGCGTGCCAAAATGCTGGCAAAGAGTAGAGGAAATGCTCCTGGGGCTGCAATCTCGGCAGACAGATCTGCTCGGCCGCTGTGAGGTGGGGGATGACCTGTTAAAAAGGTGAGGAGCTGAAGATGTACCTGCTCTGCTCCAAATGCACTTTCTGTTCAAGAGTCACCTACAGCCTGCACACATACACAAAAACACTTGGGATTTGGAATGCGTCTTCCTTCCTAAGACCCATCGTGAAAGCTTTCATTTCTAAATAAATTAATCTCAAGAGATTTCGAAGAGTCTAACAAAAGAAGACCCATGCACGAATCCCAAAACAATGAATACTAGTAACTTTCTCAGCCTCCAGTCATTTCAGAATTCCAGCTTCAGCTCTTTGATCTTTCTACCTCCAAATAAAACTGCCCTCTTTCTCACATGCAGCTTACCTGGATCTCCTCTCTGGTCTGCGTATGTCACCTACAGGTCCCCGAGTGTTCATCATTGCGAACACTGATGCGGTTTGGCCTCTGACCAATCCATAAACCGTGACAACTGCTTCCACTGACTACGTGTTTGTAAAGAGGTGCTCTGAGAGCCCTCAAATACATACTGATCTGGAACATTCTTGGGGCTCGAATCCCCAGAACTTGGTCTTTTTTGCAAGTGGTTTTCATGTAGTGCAAAGATTCTCTTTAATTTCAGGTATAGTTAGGGATGCGGTTATTACTTTATTTATCCTATTTAGAAAAAGGAAGCAAGGGACAGGGACTCCCCATTTCAGGTGAACACCAAGACACAGGAGGAAAACAGTATGGCAGCTTGGCCAGTGGGAAGCCATGCAAACCTGACTAGGGTTCCTGACCTGGACCACCAGTGGCTTCCGAAGGTGCCGGTTCTGCAATTTCCGGGGCTTTGGCAAGAAGAAATCCGACTGCATCTGTGAGGAAAACAGCGCCCAATCCCTGAGAGTGTTTTCACAGCAAACTCGGGTCAGCGAGAAAGCGCAGGGGCACGGTCCTCGCACTTACGCTGATGGAGTTCAGGTGCTGAAGGAAAGTCAATTCTGTCTCTTTATTGGGAGAGAAGAGCTTCCCATGTCGGCTGTTGGGTGGCAAAGTTGTTGGGACAGCAAAAAGGCCACCATCTGAGTCACTGCTTCCAGTACTGGAGGGACCAGCCACCAACAGGGGTCTTGGAGGGTTTCTCAAACCTAGAAAAGGACAAGGGAAAGTGAACACAGCTACAGTCACCTAGCAACATCTCCACTGTGAATGGAGTTCTACTGGGAAGAAAATCAGGAAGAATCCCTGACAACCTGTTCAGTTTCTTGGAAAGAAATTCCCTGTATCTTAGTCTCATAAAACCTACTTTTCCATCTTTCTGAAATTCTAGTTTCCATGGTGAGCAGATCATAGCTCTCGCCTGACAGGATAAAGGCACGTTCCCACTTTGTGTGGTCCTCAGTGGGAAGGGCAGCTATGCCTTCATTTTTCAGAGCTGGAGGAACTACCAGAACATCTAGTGCAGACCAGAGGTCAGCAAACTCTTTAAAGGGCCAGGTAAGAAATGTTGCTCTGTGGGCTTATACAGACAACCTCTGCTAAACTCAGCTCTGCAGCTACAGCACAAAAGCAGCTACTGACAACACGTGTACACACCAGAGAGCACAGCTATGTGCCAGAAACTTGACTTACAACCAGCAGGCTGTGGGCCACAGATGCTGACATGTGGTCTGAATCTCTAATTACACAAAACAGATTCAGAGATAGAAGACAGAAAATATTTATTCAGGGACCACTATTTTGGGACTCGACTCGCTATTTTTATTATTGTAGATGCTGCTGCAAAGCACCCTTGATTCATGGTAAACTAGGTCTCTTCTCGTATTATTATTTGCAAATCTGTGAGTTTACAGTGACACTCATGGCAGCCAGAGACCAGGTCTTCTCAGCACTAGCCTGGATTCTAGCACTGCAGGTGCACTGGTCTAGAAGCAGCCTCAACTCAGAGAGAGGATGGACATTAAAGAGTACATGGGCCCAGGCTGGTGTGGCTCAGTGGATGGAGCGCGGGCCTGTGAACCAAAGGGTCACTGGTTCAATTCCCAGTCAGGGCACATGCCTGGGTTGCAGGCCAGGTCCCCAGTGGGGGGCATGATAGAGGAAACCACACATTGATGTTTCCCTCTCTTTCTCCCTCCCTACCCATCTCTAAAAGAGTATATAAAGAAAATCTTAAAAAAAAAGAGCCATGGAATTACAAACTTTTAACAACAGAAGACTGCACAAACAGCCCTGCCATCAAGCACCATGCCCCTATCTGTGAGAACAGCTGACTCACAGGAGCTGCTGCCTGACTCACGAGAAGCATGGAAACAGGATAAAGGTGAGGAGGAAAAAAAAACAAGACCCGCAGGAGGCGTTGAACCCGCCAGCGAGGCAGCCCAGTCTTCCTGAAGGCCCCTAGGAAGTGCTCTCAAGGAAACAGAAGCTTCAAGCACTTAGCAGGCAGGCTAGTTGCAACATGGTAAGTCAGAGAAAACACAAAGCTAGTGACATTCTCTGAACGAAAAATAATCCTAGAGCAACAATTTCTAACCGTGCCACCATTTTGAAAACATGCGATACCTGATTATTTAGTCAGGTGCCCTGACTTCCCCCTTAGATTGTCAAATCTGGTAACAGCCAACACAGCAATAGCCATCTGGTGTGAATGAATCAAAATTATACCTATTTTTTTTTTGTCAGACTGGCAAAAATCTTTTTTGGTGTGCTGCAAAATTTTAGTGAAGTTTGTGTGCCACGAGACAAAAAAGGCTGAAAATCGCGGCCCTAGAGAACTGTTAACACACCAGAACACTAGGTCTGCTCAGCCAGAAAGTCACTGCAGGCTTCAGGGCACCCGTCCAGATCAGAACAAGGACAGAGGCAGGACCACCGTGCCTCCTGTATGATGTACCAACACCAGCCATCACTGCAGGGAGCCTGGCCAGTGGGGTCGCTCCAGATGTCCAGGACGGCCGAGCTGCGGTGGCAAGAAAGTCTGCCTAAGGGAGCAGTTACGGCACTCCTCATGCCCAATGTGGAAGACTTCTGGGTCACAGGACATGGAGGAATGTGCCAGCCCCTGCTGTCCCTGCATCCCCAGACATCCCATCTCATCAGGTCTCAGAAACAGTTACAAGACTTTGGTGAGTGAAGGGAAGGAGTCGGGCTTAGGCACACTCAGCGGAGGCTCACGCCAGGGCACACGGGGCAGGGTCGTAGGGCACATGCACGTTTTTTCTACCTTTAAAATTCACGATTCTAGCTGCAATTAATCTGTTTTACTAAAAAATACTAAGCAAAGAAAACCGAAGCCTCAGGGGACACAAGTCACGTTGATGCTGAGTTTATGTAACCAGTAACCCAATTAAGGAGCCTAAATTTAAATGTCTCCCAGATAGCCCTAACAGGCGTGGCTCAGTGGGTTGGACACGGTTCTGCAAACCAAAAGGTCACCGGTTCAGTTCCTGGTCAGGGCACATTCCTGGGTTGAGGGCCAGGTCCTCAGTCAGGGGACCGTGCAAGAGGCAACAAATCGATGTTTGTCTTGCACTTCGATGTTTCTCTCCCCTTCCTTTTCTCCTTCCCTTCCCCGCTCTCTATAAATGAACAAACAGGCGTGGACCCAGCACTGGCCACAGAGCTGCCATGGGTCCGCCCAGCCCCGGGCTCCATGCTGCACAAGTAGTGACCTCGAGCCAGAACTGAAGCTACAAGATGGCCGATCAGGATCCTGGGCGTATTAAACCCCTCCAACAAATGGTGACCTTGGGTGCTGGGGCTGTGGTCACCTCTCTGTGTGACCCCACTGGACAAGGTAACAGTTTGCCTGGAGTCTCAACGTTGCTCAGTGGCTGAGCTTACGCCTCCCACCAGCCTCTGGAGCCTCTCGTATGCCAAAGGGAAGTGCCTCCTGTACTGCAATGGTGTCCTGGAGCCCCTGTGTTTGTGCCCAAATGGTGCCCACTGTGCCACCTGGTTTCAGGACCCCGCTCGCTTCACTGGCACCATGGATGCCTTTGTGAAGACTGTGGGATGTGAGGGCACCAGGATCCTGTGGAGTGGCCTCCCACTCACCCTAGTGATGACTGTGCCAGCCCCTGCCACCTACTTCACTGCCTACAACCAACTCAAGGCCTTCCTATGCAGGTGGGCCCTGACCTCTTACTTCTGTGCGCCCATGGTGGCTAGTACGCTGGCCCGGTTGGGCACTGTGACTGTCATCAGCCCCCTAGAGCTGGTACGGACAAAGCTGCAGGTTCAGCTTGTGTCCTACTGGGAGCTGGGTGCCTGTGTCCGAGCCGTCAGGATGTACTCTTTTTAGCCTGGATTGGTTCAACGAGGAGCTGCTGAAGAGCTGGCTGAGTGGGCTCAGGCCAAAGGACCAGACGTCAGTAGGTATCAGCTTTGTGGCTGGCGGGATCTCAGGGACAGTGGCAGCCATCCTGACTCTACCCTTAGATGTGGTGAAGACTCAACACCAGGCTGCGCTGGGGGTGGTGGAGGCGGTGGGAGTGTCGCCCCTGCACGCTGACTGACCTGGCTGCTGCTGCAGAGGATCTGGGCTGAGTCAGGCACCAGGGGACTCTTCACCGGCTTTCTCCCCAGGACCATCCAGGCTGCCCCGCCCTGTACCATCGCGATCCGCACTTGTGAGCTGGGCAAGCTTCTTTCAGAGGCTCAACCTGGAACAGCCTCTGGGCCAGTGAAAGAAGCAAGGGAATGTAGGCCCCACCTCTTCCACGGATGGTGTGGGGCAGGAGGAGACTGAGCCAAGTGCCTTGTTCTTAGGAGGCGGGCCTCATTTTCCTTCCCTCTCAACTCTGAGCCCCTGGGGTAGTGCCTCACCCCTCTGGGCACGCCCATGTCCCCCTGAGACAGCTTTCTTCCTGCTGGTCCTCATCCCAAGACCCAAGGATCATCACTTTTCCACCTTCACCTTTCAAGTTCAGGACCTAATCTTGAACTGCCCCCTTGCTCATTTCCCTGTGTTTCCTGTAGTTGGGCCTGTCTGTTAATTCCTTGAGTATAAAGATGAAAAAATAAACAAATAAGCAATCTAATAAATAAGGAATAAATAAATACCTCCCAGATGTGCAACTGGGGCAAAGAAACACAGTGGACTGGCAGGTCAGACTCTTTCCAAGGCTTGTGTTGCACTGCTGGAAAGTCCCTGAACTTAGGCACCTTTACTTTTATTTTTAAAAGATTTTTTAAAATTTACTTTTAGAGAGGGGGAGGGAGGGAGAACGAGAAGGAGAGAAACATCAACGTGTGAGACAAACATCGACTGGTTGCCTCTCCCACACCCCCTACCAGGGACCAGGCCAGCAACCCAGGTGTGTCCTGACTGGAACTGAACCGGTGACCTTTCATTTCATGGGACAATGCTCAACCCACTGAGCCACACCTGTCAGGACCACTCTAATATTTTAGATGTAAAGAAAAACATCCTCTAGAAGATTCAGAAAGAACCAAACCGCAGACTTTAAGCCACCAACTCAGCATGTTGTGAAGGCTTCTGCTGACCTCACAAAGCACAACCCCCCAAAGTGAACAAACTGGCACGTGTTTCTCACTGGCTTCTGCACCCGAGGACCCCAAAGCCCTTGGTGACAGGCCTGCGTTCACCCTCCCCTCGAGGAAGTGGCAATTTCTGTCATCTTAACCTTGCCCACTAGAGTGTGACTGAGTGGGGCTGGGCCTCAGGCATCCCTGTGCTTTCAGCCCTGGAGTAGCCCCCATGCCCAGCAGGGTGCCCAGGACGCTGGGATCTGGGTGCAAGGGGCTGCCAAGCCTCACCTGAGGAGGGACAAGGCGCAGAGCTGGGAGGGAAGGTCTTGCTGCTGCGAAGGGCAGACTGGTTTCGAGGGCAGCGGGGGCTCCGGGAGCTGATGTTCACCACCTTCCCAGGGGCGGTTGTCAACTGCTCCTCCTGGGCAGGCCTCACTGACGCCACAGAGCTGGCACTCGATTCTGGAGCCTAGGACAGAAAAAGGCCAAAACAAGAGTCAAACTCAGCTGTGAACAATGGTTCTGGAATGAGTGCCCAGGAGCAGAAGGCGCAAGAAGTCCCTGAGTTTAGAGGGACAGCGAAGGCTGAGAGACCACACTCCTGTGACGGCACAGGTCAGTCTCCCTGAGTAACTCAGCAATGCCAGCAGCCAAAACCACCAGTCAGGGAGGTATCTGGGGGCCCCATACCTCCTCCTGTACCTCCCATGGCCCTTCAGCCCCCAGCCCTGACCTCCTTTCTCCTTTCCATGGGAACTGTCTCCCCCGTCCCCATCCTTCCTACCACCTTCTGCTTGGCTTATTCAATCTCACTATTCAATTGCCTGAGTGCCCAGCCAGCCTCCTGTCAGCACCCTGGCACCGCAGGGAACTTGCTTGTCAGTGCTTCACCCAAACCTCAGCAGGAGGGAGACCACAAGGCCAGACCATCCAGCTCTAATTCAAGGTCCCGATTCTCTGCTGGGGCCTTTGGTCAGTGGTCCTCACCCTGAGCTGCATCAGAATCACCTGGTAGAGGGTATCAAAACATGGTCTGTGGGACCCCAAAAACCTACATCTTTCACAAGTTCCCAGGTGATGCTGAGAATGTTGCCAGGGAACCCACTTTAGGAACCAGGGCTCTGAGCACCCTGCTTTGCGTTCTCTGCAATAACATCAGCACACCACGGATCCCGCTGAGGAGCCCTGGACTGCTTCAACCGGCTATCTCCTGGACAGCTACCCATGCGGTCCACCTGCGGAGGTCTCCGAAGTGCGGCCCCACACAGCTAAGGTCCACAGGGTGCGGCCCACAGCCCCAGCATCCTATCTATTCCCTCCCTCCACTGAGGCTGTGCCACCGCTGTCCTCCCAGGACAACCATTCTAAAGCGCAAACTTGACCTTGTACTACTCTAATGAAACCTGCAATACTCCTGACACAAAGCCCGATTTGGCTCAGCTCCTGGCTGAGTTTGCCACCTCACCTCTGTACAATGTCCCCTTGGCTCAGGGCTCAGCAGAGGCTGGAGCCTGCAAGACCTAGCAGGCATGGCCTGTTGGTCACTGTCCCCTTTGGAACCCTGTGTGAGCCTGGAAAAAAAGGGCTCTCGTCTGGCAAGGAACCAAAGCCCTGACCGGTGTGCTGCACGGCCCTGTTCTACAGAACGAAACACAGTCTATGAGAACCTCTGCCTCATTGGTCACAAAGTCCTTCCTCCTTCCCCTTTCTGAGCAGCCTACGGGACTCCCGGCCACATGCTATGGGGCCATGTCCAACCCTTACTCACCAGCCTGGGGTTGACCTCAGTGGAGATGAGCTTCAGGAGGCAGCTGAGGAGGCGCTGCTTGTGGAAGGCAGCAGGTGGGGAGCCACTGGGGGCCTGGCCCTCGGGACCCAGCACAGCCAGCCAGTCGTACTCCAGCTGCAGCTTGCTTGGCTTTCCCATCATGAGGTAGACTTCGGCCAGTGTCAGGCTCTCGGAGGTCTGCAGGTTCCAGCCCTCCTCACGGAGCTGCTGGGCCAGGCGGCTGGCAGGGATGTCCTTCGGGGGCTTAACAGAAGGCTGTCCCTGAAGTGGCGGGGGGTCCAAGGGGCTGGCCTTCTCCTGGGGTTCCTCTGAAGGAGCATCTACTGAGTCTTTAGTGCAAACATCTGGCTGGGGCCCTGGGCTGGGCTGAGGCTCCAGGCCAGGTAGGCTGCGGATGGGGGATGGTGCCCTGGCCCGGGCAAGGTCAGCCGCCTCTGTGCTGCTAGGAGTGTGAGTCTCTGGGGAAACGCATGCTGAGGGCTGAGAGTCTACGCAGTGGCACGGCTCAGGGATGATGAGGTCCTGACAGGACTTCATGTAGCGGGGGAAGGGGTCCAGGAGAGAGAGCTCATCCTCCAGCTCTGGGAGCTGGCCACAGGCACATATCACGGCCCCAGGCTCTGGGACTGGGCCATCTCCGCCCTCTACAGGAGCTGCCATAGGAGTCTTCTCAAGCCGTACCCCAGTGTCTTGGAGCCCAGGGGGAAGCCTGTCGGGAGCATTCAGGCTGCTGAGGCTTAGGGCAGCCCCCTCCCCAGGGGCACTTTCAGGGGAACTCTCTCCGGAGCTCTGCGAAGCATCTGTGGCAGGAGGAGGCCGCCCCCCACCCTTGCCTTCGGCACCGCCCCTTGGGTACTTCACCTGGCCCCTGGCTGTACCCTGCCCGCTCTGGATGCCCAGGATCTGGGCTGGAGGCAGCGTGTGGGCATCCTTGGAGCTCTGCTTACACCGGCCACCCTCCTGCCAGTGCACCGTGCAGAAGGCCTTGGAGTGCACCACACGAGCCACTCCTGGAAGCGGGGTCAGAGTACAGTTCTCTCCCGGGAACAGGTGCAGCACTACTTTCTCCTGTGACGACTCCACAAATGAGTCCTGCAGCTGCCGCTCTGCAAGTGTCTTCCGCTGAGCGCACTGTCAAGGAACCATGTGCAGCAGCAGCACCGGCCTGTGGGTATCACAGGGCCTGGGGAAAAGCATGACTCAGGCATTTCCTTCTTTAGGAACTTCACGCCTAACACATGCTGTCCTGGATGGGGACTGGACAGGGCTGCGAGCTGGCTAAGGAGGGGAAGTCTGGAGCTATCCTTACCCATTTTGATCAACCTGCTCACAGGAATGCCTGGGCCACACCCCATGGGCCAGATGGTGGCTACTCACCACGTGGAGGGCTGCTGTGACAGTGCTCCAACACTGCAAGAACCAAAAGGGGGCTCATACCCAAAACCCAGAGGACGAGGGGCTGTGGGTTTTAGTTCCGGTTCTACACCATCTCACGGCATAGCTGCTATACCACACAGGGACCCAATATAATCCTGGGAGTGAGAAGCAGGGCACCATTCTAGACAGGAGATGCTGTGGAATTTTAGGGGGTGGGTTGCTTTAGTAGGAAAAAGATACAATTCGCACTTCATGGAGCTCCCACTTCTGCTTTAAGAATTCAATGAGGCTGGAGACCTTCCGATGGAGTTCCACAATCATCCTACAGGAAACATCAGATGGAAGAGGAAAGCTGTTACTACAGAGACAGAAGCTCCTGCACAGCCTCAGAGGCTGCTGGCAGCAGGCAATGCCACAAAGAATAAAGGCGTCTGGGAAGGGCACTAAGGAGGGGCCACCGATTCTTTTTCTTTTTAAATTGATTTCTACTTTATTTCTTTTAAAAAAAATATTTTATTAATTATGCTGTTACAGTTGTCCCAATTTTTCCCCTTTTGCCCTGTTCTGCCCGGTACCCCCACTCCCTCTAGCAATCTCCCCCACCAGTTCATGTCCATGGTCTGTACATGTAAGTTCTTTGGTTTCTCTATTTCCTGTACTGTTCTTGTCATCCCCCGTCTGTTTTCTGCCTGTTTGTACTTCTTAACCCTTGTACTTCCCCCCACTCTCCACCCTGCCCCTCCCAGCTGATAACCCTCCAAACGATCTCCATATCTATGATTCTGTTCCTGTTTTGCTTGTTTGCTTAGTTTGTTTTTTAGATTCAGTTGTTAATAGTTGTGAATTTGTTACCATTTTAGTTTACAGTTTTGATATCTTTTCTTAAAAATTAACCTTTTAAATTGAGGAAACTAGAGACTCACATGAAGCTGCAGAGACTTGTGTATCCTTTACAGTGTAAGATCCCATCCAGGATACGGACCTTGGCACAACCCACCCACCTATTATATGAGCTGCCTTCTGAGTTCAAGAAAGGAGGTCTGGCCAGCCTTAATCCCAAGAATATAAAAATACACAAGGAAGGAATGAAGTGCGGACACACCACAACACGGATGAACCTCAAAAACATGATGCTCAGTGAGAGGTCAGACAGAAGGACCACAGTTTGAGACTCTACTTATGTGTAATGTCCGCAACAGCCAAATCCATAAAGACAGAAGGTAGACTAGTGGTTGCCGGAAGCCGGGCACCAGAGGCAAGGGATAGGAAGTAACTATTGAGTGGGTACAGGGTTTCCTTTTGGAGTGATAAAAATGTTCTGGAACTAAATGGAGGTTGTACAATACAGTGAAAGTACTCAAATGTCCTGAATTGGACACCTTAAAATGGTAACGGTTAATTCTATGTTACATGACTTTTACCTCAATCTAAAAAAAAAGTGTAATTGCAAAATGGTCTGTACCGGAGTGATGCCCTGCTCATAAATCAGGCACAAATCTTTAGGGAAATAGAGAAACAGAAAGGGGCGTAGGGGGAAAGATGAGGGAAAGGTTCTATAGTCATCAACCTGCTAACCATGACATCTTTCTACATCCAGCTCTCTGGGCCCACAAAACCCACACTGCCAGAACCCCCAGAACAGGGCACTGCCCCCACACATACTCCCATGTAACTCTGGAGCAATGGGTAACATCTGTTCACCCAGGGATCCACAAAGGAACCCAAACACCTTCCCCTGGCCCCACCTTTGCAGCTGGCTCCCCACCAAATGCCAAAGGCAGTTACCTGAGCCTGGGGTTTTGGGCTAAGCTCTGCACGCGGGCCCAGGCATGATTGTTCCTCGGCTGCAGCTCTACCGGGACTCTCAGGGGCAGCCGCACTGGCTTCTGGTCCTCTTCATCACTCAAGCCTGTGACAGAAAGGGGCCGTGAGAGCTTGACAGACAGATCTCTACACAGAAATCAAAGCGCTTGGCCAGACAACTTAAGGTCAGGGAGGAGCCATGGGCAAACAGCCTGGGAAAGAAAGCAGAGCTGGCAGAGAAGCCCACGAAGACCTGTGCCTAGAGAAGCGCCAATGTGGCCACTAGGGTACTCGCCAAGCCAGAGCTATGACTGGGCCACGCGAGGCCCTAAGATTTGTTCCTGACACTCCATGGGAATGCTGCTGTGGCTTCTGAGCTGACCCGGATCTACTGAGTGGACACACTAAGAAGGTTCAGACACAGAGCTGGGCCTGTCCACTGCTAAATGGAGCAGTACCGAACACCTCCCCGACCCTACCCCAGAGCACCTTCTACATACCGTCTGGGTCACAGAGTTTCTTCAGGGCTCGGCACATGGGCGCTTTTATCCGTAGGTTTCTCCCTTTATAACGTACCGTGGTGGCCCTGGGAAAGAGTGTTAAAGAAGTGCTGAGACCTCTAAATGAACAGTAGCTCTCTGCCCAGCGCAGGAAGGGAAGGGCCAGCATGTCACACAGAAACTCAGCAGGTGAGGACCCTGGCAGGGCACCTGTCCTGGCCTCCTGAGCTCCTGCTGGGCCCATGACCCGGGCTTTCCCAATACTTTCGCAGTCACACCACACACTGCAAAGGGGGCAGCTGCCCTTCCCAGGAAATTGGCTCTGCCTCCTGCTTGGTGCGTGGCACGGCAACAGCTACTATGCCGTGACAACAGAGCTCCCGTCGGACAGACCCCAGTTGGAGTCCTTCACTCCTACTCCTTCAGAGTCCCTTGAGAGGTTTCAACCCACCTTTCTGTGAACTCTTAACCCAGCTCTAGGTGACCGCACTTCCCCACTAGCAATGTCCCCCAGTCCCTCTATAAACCACACTATCGGGGCCTGGGGACACAGGGCATTCACGGCCCACAGGCACAGGATATCATGTGTTCGTGCTCCCCGCAGGTGACCTTCAGGCAGGCCCAGAGTCAGCAGGGTCTGCCCCAGGTCTGTCTGTCATAGCTGTTGGTGACCTCTGTCTGGCAGTAATTTATATATCAGAATTAAAGAAATCCTATAAATGAGTACAAAAGCCACAAAAATAGTTCCTTCTAAAAAATACACTTGAAATGCTTTGGAAATACTCCACAGGGTAATTTTTCAAAATTACAGTCAAGTTAAGTGTGGGCAAGGCGACTACGAAGGACTGAGGATGACCCAGAAGCACTCTGCGGCCCCACCGCTGCAGGCCCTATGCTCTCGCTCCACTGAAAATGGTAGGTCACAAACCATGCATCTTGGCTAGAGTTTCTAAGGTTAAAAAACCCAGAACTCTGAGGATAAACCCCAAACAAAAGGCCTTGGCCAGCCACCTTGTGGTTGGTAAACAAATGTAGGTTTGTGTTTACGAAAGATTCAAGGTCCTTACATATTGTTTTACAATTCTATTTTAACCAAGTTTTTAAATTGTTCAACTCCCAGCTGTGGAACCTGGAAGACCCCAGGAAGCCAGCTCTCCCCATTCTGCCAGGAGGAGAGATTCAGAGAGGACAGGAGCCCACATGAACCACCACCACACGCCACTGGGACCAAACGCTGTCTCTCTCACGGGTTCAGCCACCTGAACCTATGGGAGACCCCGGCCCGCAAAGTGCTGCTGTGCAGGTGGGAATGTGACTGATGCTGGAGCAGGGCTGCAGAGGAGGGAGCTGGGAGGAAGGGTTTGTGAGAGTGGTGATGAAGTACCAAGTAGATTCTTAAGTAACCTCCTCCAATAAAGGGCTCTGGGGACAAGGGGACCTTTCTGCCCACCATCACTTTTTGTTGCACCGGCACCCCAAATGAAACAAAACAGTAGCAGGCAAGACTTAAAGAGCAGGTGGTGCTGTGTCATGTAGCGCCTGTGTTTGAAATAATGACATTTTCCGTTAAACTGCTACTTTGTGACTTCCTTTTTTAAAAAAAAAAAAAAAAGTGAAATTGAGCAGTCTTCTTATGACTAGATACCATCCTGAGAATACAATCCCTTTCCTTTTCTTTCAAATGGAAGTTCTACAAGCAGCCTGAGGCTCAAGCCTGGACAAGGTAAAGCCATGTTCAAGCTCACACAGAAAAGGCCCCTCAGGCCTGGCCTTGGTCCTGGGACATGGCCTGTACTCCCCACCCTCACATACCAGCCACACAGCTGAAAGGCAGATGAGACTACTAACAGGCTAGGCCTGGGCTTCCCCAGGGCACAGGTGGTTAAGATCTTCTGTCTGCAGAAGAATCACAACTTGATCTCTGATGGAACGTAAGGACACAGAGGGTTCTATCTGGGCCCCTGCAATCGAGTGTTACTTTCACAGAACAAGCAACAGAGGAATTCCTCTATGTGCACGGGGGTCTGGCTTTCCTTTCTGAGAGACTGATTTTCTTTTCTGCAAAGTTATTTGATAAATCCAATAAGCATGCTGCTGGGTCTGTAACCAATGTAATAAGATTTAATTTTGGAGCTTTACTCAATTCATTTACTCCTTTATCTAATTCTATACTTTTATTACAAAAGGAGATTCACAGTTAATTTAAAAAGATCTGCATGAGAAGCATACTTAACCAACAGGAAGTTGGTTAAGTACTCAATGCTTTTTGGTCTTAAATCAAGGCGCCATACTAATTTCCCCCACCCCTGTGTTTCACTTTTACAGGCTTTTTGCTTTGTACTTAAAAACTGATGTCTATTGGTGAAAGAATAAATGCACAAATCAACAGAACAGAATTAAAAGTCTGGAAGATGCCCATACAGTCCAGTCCATTGACCTCAGACGATGCAGAAGCAGCTAATGGAAGAAGGGTGGTCCTTTTGGCAGATGCGGCTCAGACAACTGGACACCCATAGGCCAAAAAAATTAACCTTGGTATAAACTTAATATCATTTGCAAAAATAAACCCAAAGTAGACTAGGGATTTAAACATCAAACTATAAATATTTTAGAAGGAAACAGAACATCTCTGAACTCATTAGGCAAAAGGTGCACAGATACAAGGAAAAGGGTTCTTAAATATAGCACTACAAGCACCATCCCTAAAAGAAAAAGATGCCAAACTGGACCACTTCAAAACTCAACACTCTACTGTCTGAGAGACTTGAAGAAAATATTTACGAACCACCTGACAAAAGACTCGCGTCTGGAATGCATAAAGAACACGAACATAAGAGAACAGACACAAGGCACAAACGGGCACTACACTGGAGACGACACACAGATGGCAGGTAAGCACAGGAAAGACGTTTGACATCACTAGTCACCAGAGAAACACTCATCAAAACCAAAATGACACGCCACCCCCACCCACTTGGAAGGTGCAAAAGAAGAAACTGAACACAAGTGTGGGGAGCAACTGGAAGCCTCCCTAGAAAGTTCTGGCAGTTCCACATAGGATTAAGCACACACTCACCATCTCTCCCTGCGGAGGCGCCCAGGAGGAGAATGTTTAAAATCACTTATTCTCTATAAACAGCACCGTCCCTCACTGGGGAGTGGATAACCAGACCACAGAGCAGCCACACCAGAGACGCTACTCTGCAGGAAAGGCCATCAACAGATACACACAACTACACAGATGGATGTCCAAGTGTGCACTGCAGAGTGGAAGACACCAGCCTCAGAAGGCTACATACAGCATTATCCTGTTTAGACAACATTCTGGGAAAGGCAGAACCACAGGGGATGGCGGGCAGCTCAGTGGCTGCTGGGGGAAGGGATGATTACAGTGGGACAGTACAAGGGAACCTGGGGGTGACTGAACCTTTCTGTATCTTGATAGTGGTGGGACAGAGCTCTATGCATTTGTAAAAACTCAGAGCAGTAAGTGCAAGAAGCTGGTCTGAAAGAGGCTACCTGCTGTATGATTCCAATTCTTTGGCCTTCTTGGGAAAGGCAACTATGAAGATGGTACAAAACCAGAGGCTGCCAGGTCCTGGGGAAGAAAGGGAACAAACCGATGGAGTACAGGGGTTTCTAGGGCCGCGAAACTGCGGGACCCTGGAACAGTGGGTACAGGGCATCGTGCATTTGTTGAAACCCATAGAATGCACATACCAAGAGTGAACCCCAAGTAAACCATGGACTTAGGAACCCTGAGAAAGAAGATACCTACTAAAAAGGGTTCCTGGTACCTAACTGGGCTCAAAAAACAAAAAAAAAAAGCCCAAAACCAAAAACAAACACCATAGAGCCTCGCAGCCATTTCTACACAGGGGCCTCGCACGCAAACTGAGCTTCAGGGAGCAGTCTGCACTGAACTGCCTGCCTGCCTGCCTGCACTGTTTCTGCCATCTGAGCCAGCCCTTAAAAAGAAATTCCTGGAATTCTATTTTAACCAATAGGACTGAAGTTTTACCCATCCAATCAGAGCTGTGTAGCTCCAACCAACCAGAGCTGCTCTATCATGACCAATCAGGACAGTGTCTTTTGGATCAATCAAATTGCAAAAATTTGGAGTCCTCATTTGAACATACAAGCCAGCTCTCTTTGGGTTCTGAGAATGAACTTTCTCTTTCTACCGAAGACTGAAGACTGTGTGTCCCTGACTGAGCTGAAACACACAGATGGTGGAGCAGACCAGCCCAGGCCAAAGCAGAGTGGCACAGAACAGAACCGACGAATGCACCATGGAGCAGACCAGGGAGTACAAAGCAGACCATCAAGGCACGTGGCAGAGCTGTCTAGCGGGAGAGGGGCCTATCCGCAGGGCTGCTTCAAAGCCGCAGCCGTGCTGTATCACAGCTGAGCTGCTCTGCACTGAACAAGGCTTCCTCCCCACCACACCCCGAATTAGGGAATCCTGTTGGTGTTGAATTGGCACCAACAACCATCAGTTGACAGACTTTAGCTAATAGTAATGCATTGATACTGGTTTGTCAACTCTAACAAACGTATCATTTAACCCTTTTGGTACAAGCGCCGGATATATCCGGCACCCATCTGATGACCTGTGTGGACAAGCGCCGGGTATATCCGGCATCCATCTGTATATAATTTTTATAAATTTTACTTATATAACCGATAGAATTTTATATAACTATCTCTTAATATTAAAGTTACAAACAACACTTGGAAAAAAGCATTGTTTTATTAAGCATAGATCTTATATAAGGTTAGGAAAGTCTTCACACAAAGGAGGACTGACCATGTGCTATGTGCGCGTTTTCGGCGCGGCACCTCGTACAGTGGGAGTGTCACAGCGGAAAGAGCGCTCGTACCGAAAGGGTTAATACCAGATGCTCATAATGAGAACATGTGCAGAGGAAGGGGACATACAGGAAACCGGTGTACTCAATACTCAGTTTTCCTGTAAACCTAAAGTGGCTCTAAAAATAGTGTTTTTAAAACAAACAAACAAAACTTGTAAATAAAAAACCTTGTAGAACTGTACAGTAAAAAGTATACAATTTAAAATACTATAAATTAAAAAATGGATTGCTGTACACCCCGCCTTGCTCCTACATGGAAATAAAAGAATGTTTTCACGTAGAACAAGGGGCTCTGTTACCCTGAGACTCTTGCCAAGACCCCCCAAATGCCCAGATCCCTACCTGGACTGCAGAGGGGGTCCAGCTCAACCCGGTTCCACTCCGCACCCCCACCTGTCCCTGTCTGCAGTTACCCACCCCCCACCACACCAAGAAGATGATTTCTATTCAATGAACTTCGTTGGCTGCCCTGCCCCAACCCTATCACCACTGTATGCCCAGCACCCATTCTTGTGCCCGGCACCATGTGGGTACTCAGATCCTTCCATGACTGCAGATAAAAATCTTTTACTGAGCTGGCACGGCACCTCACGCTATTTCAAACCTTTTCCTAGTTGTCTCAGCACCTCTCTGAGAGATGACAATGTAACAGGTAAGGCACCCAAGCCCAGGACAGCCAGATGAGCAGCTGAGGCCCGCTCACCACACACTCCATCCCAGAGTGGGCAAGGCACTCACCCACCGCTGGCTGAAACCCTCGCTGACATGAGCCAATGCCCCACTGACACTGCCTGAGTGATCTTCTGATTCCTTAGCCACTTCTCCAACGTTCCCCACCGCATACTGCCTGAGAGCCGCGCAAGCTATCCTGACACCAGCCTCTACAAAACAGAGCATCTAATTCTCTTCACCTCTACTGGTACATTCAAATGAAGGGTACACAAGTGGCTGCTGTGCTACTTTATCAACTTCTCCAATGTCTGAACTTTTCCTGACAAAATTTCCTGAAAGATTAAAAAAGCAGCTATCTGTGCTTCTCATATGCAGAAGGGTCGATGGCACGATGCTCCCCTGTCACGGTGGGGGAAGAAGCCGGCACGCTGAGCATCAGCGTGCTTCTGTGCCCAGGGCTTATCAGAGCGTCAATGGGACTCAGACTGAGCAAGGCCTGGGGCCTGCCCAACATGCCAGGCTGGGTGGAGATCCTTCTTGAGCTGCAGGCTGGTGAAACTCCTGACGGGAAAGCACCAACGGCAGCAGGAGGAGTGCTGTGCCCAGGAGCCACACATGAAGGACATGTGACATGCAGATTTTGCTGCGTCTCAGGTGGGGGCGGCATCAGAGCTTGCAGGCAAGGGGTAAGCAGGAGCTTGTCACCCAGGAGAAAGGGCAGCAGCAGTCAGGAGGAAAGCCCCGTCCCCCAGCAGCATTCCTGAGCCCCCTACACTGGACACTGTCATGGGGCCTAGGGGAAGAAGCAGGAGAGAAGCAGAGGGTGCAGGGCCTTCTGGTGGATTCCTTCAGTCCAGGGCCTCTGGGCCTTGCCAGAGCCGGCTCCTGCTGGTCTGGGCCCTACTCACACCACAACTCTCCAAAGGCTCCCAGAGGGTTTCCCACCAGACGAAAATGGCGTCTACTCATGACAGGGCACGATCAAGGCTTACGACACGAGTTACATTTTTGTTGCTAGAAATAGATATAGAGACGAGAGGGAGAGAAACATCGATTGGTTGCCTTTCGTATGTGCCACGACCAGGGACCGAACCCATAACCCAGGCATGTGCCCTGACTGGCAATAGAACCAGTGACCTTTCGCTTTGTGGGATGATACCCAACCGAGCCACACTGGTCAGGGCCAATCATAGCAGTTTAAAACTAATCTTTCCTCACTATGTAATTTGTCTCTTCTGATCAGATAAAAGTACATTCCTGATAAATATTCAAATTAAACAAATAAAGAGGAGAAAGTAGGGGCACCCATATACCCACCACCTCAAGAGAACCCTGATATGAGATGGGGGTCACGTGCCCAAATGCCCCACTGGGGCCACACAGCCACACATGTACCTGCTCGGCCTCCCCTCTGAAAACAGTCCCGCCTGAGGCTGAAGCAGCTCTTCCCTCTACGACACTCCTTTGCCGGCATGAGCACTGCTGGGATATACTGCCTCTCAAGAATGGCTTGCCCCTATCTATTTACTCCCTAGAAGTGCAAATGCTGGCAGAGGGTTCACACACTTGGGAGTGAGACGTGGTCCAAGCTCACAGTCCTTTCCCACTGTCTGCAAACATGACCAGCAACAATGCTGACTGAGACCTCTCCATCCAGTCATGAAACGTGGTATTGTTTTCATCTGCCTTTCTTCTTACTTTGAGCGAAGTGTGGTGGGAGTGGCACAGGAGAGGGTTCTGGGAAGGCTGGTGGTAAAATATTTACTGTTTCTTGACCTTGGTGGGTCCACTTTGTCAAAACTCAGGAGCTGTGCTCTTAGGGTCTATACATCATCCCTCAGGTTTGTCATACTTCAATTTAACATTCAAAGAAACCACACTGTAATTCCGACTGCAACTGCACATATCTGTAGATGAATTTAACGGGAGCAGACATCTTTATGGGGCCGTTGTTTCTCTATGCCGTCATCGTGGCTGATCACTGCTGGCGCAGGAGACCTTGGTGGCTGAAACTGTCTGTCAGGTGAAACTGAGACTCCATGCCCCCCACCCTTTACCATCCTATTTAGAAAAATGCCACTGCTAACAACCCACACTTAAGGAAAGGGAATAGCTACATAAATTATGTGGAATTCTGCATGGGAGATTTGCATCTTGTCCTTTATTTATCACCTCTGTCAGCATGGACTCATGGAAATCTATATTTTATGTAAGTTGTAACCCGATTCTACATTACTAAGTAAGGGTTCAAAGTACATGCATGACACAGAAACTCCTCCTGAATCCCTGATGGTTTGGAACCATCATTTCACCTGGGGCTTCAGTGAGGCAGCTCCTTGCTGAGACTGAGAAGTCTCGGCCCAGCTCCCGGGTCTGTCGGTACCTTCAGACTTTCGGCTCAGGGCTTTGGTGCTCTCCAATCCCCAGCAGCCCCTAAAACCAACCTTCTGGCCATATTCAAGCTTATCAAAACATGCTTTCCTCACACTTCCGATCAGTTAGGCGGTATCAGGCGTGCATGTCTCTCCAGATACCCAGGAGACAGTCTGTCACTCTCCTGTAGGATGACCTCTTCTCTGTGCTATTGCAACCCCCCCCCCCCCACCACCAAACAAAACCCTAACACAAAGTCAAGCAAAGCCAAGTGAAGACTGTTCCATGATTCCATGAGACAGTCTGACCTACAGGACAGCTGGGCTTTGATGAGTAGGGGTCTTGGGTGTGGGGAAGTTCATCTACTGATCACTGCTTTTCGATCAAACCAGCACTGAACACCGAAGCAAAGAGCCAGAACACCCACTCACCCAACAAATCTGGGGCAACTGAAATACAAGGTGACATGAGATTTGCCCCCAAAATTGCATCACAGGGGAGGTGCACTCCCGCAGCGGGGTAACACTCTGCCCTGCTGATGAGACAGTAACATTAGAAACCACTCCAGCCAAGGATCTTTCCACTACTAACAAGGTTCCTCAGATGCCTACTACACCAGTCAAATACCCCAGATCTTGGAGCAAAACCAGCTTCCACCCGACAAATGTAAGGCAGGTATAAGGGTAGGAAGCAAGAAATGTTGAAGCTGCAACAGGCAAATGGGGTGTGAGGCTGGCAAATGACCCACCAGGCCACAGCCACTGGCCTCTTCCTGCTTGCCTGACTGTACTCCACATGCCTCCAGGAGGCTCCCTTCGCCCACCACCACCAGTTGTTAAAGACTACTCATACCTCCTCGTAGCTGATGTGAATCACTGCTTTCGCATGGCGGAGCTACAGACATCCTAGTTACTATGAGGACTGGCTGAAAAAGGGTGGCAGTTCAGAGAGATAAAGCCTTGAGGATATGACACGGGCATCTGTAAGGACCGATGCTGGGCTGGAGCCAGAGCAGAACCGCACAGGCTAGCCCCACCTGGCAGAAGCTCACACCTGAGAAATGGGTTCGTGAGTCATCCAACCCCACACTGGGGAGACAAGAACCAGAGGTACAGGAAGGCAATGTCCTGCAGGTATAGCAGAGGTCAGTGAAGCCTGTTCCATGAGACAGCCTGACCTACAGGACAGCTGGACTTTGACCAGTAGGGGTCTTGGGTGGTGGGGAAGTTCATCTACGACAAGGAACAGAGAGGTCTGGGTGAGAGAGCAAAAAGCTCTGGTGGGGGGAAGGGGGGACAGGTAGATATTTCAAGTTCTGTATTTCAGCAAACAATGCAAAACGCCCCACAGGAGCAGGTGGTGTCTCACAATACTACTTGTACTTACCCAACCTGAATGAGCTCATTCAACTTTGTGGCATTCTTGTCATCCATACCTTTAAACAGAAAAAGAAATAGACACGACCTTGAAGCAGTTAGGAGAAAAACTGGTAAAGGTTCCCATATAATTACCTTTTATCTTCCATATAGGATTTAAATGCTTTACGGAATAAAACCCCTACATTAGTAGCAGTCCCTTCCTCAAAGTCAAAACAAGGAGTCACTTGTGCTGAGGGTGCTGACCCCACCTGCACATCCTCTCCACCTACCCAGACTTTCTCAGTGGGACCAATACCTGCACTGGCACAGGTAATCAGTCCTCCCCAAAACTCTCTCAGACCCCGGGCTACGCTGAACCTCTACCTCTGCTTGTCCCCAGCTGTGTATTTCAGAGACTCCTCCCTCAGGGTGACCACTGCGCCCTGTGCACGCTTTTCCTGCTGGGCTCCTATGTTGCTTGTGTGCCTGCCTTAGTCAGCGCTGAGCCCTAGGGTCCCAGGGTCTGCTGGATGACAAGCCCAGAACTGTGCATTCCCTCTGCCCTCCTGGTACTTACCGATGCCCTCAGGAAATGAAAGAAAGCAAGTATAGGAACCAGGTAATGGGAGAACCTAAGTGACAGGTGCTTGGGTGCTCGCTGTAATATTCTTTGAACCCTACTGTGTATTTTGGGGGAAAAATAAGCCACAAACACAGCACACTAAAAACCAAAGAAAAGGAAAAAAACCTTAAAAGCAGCCAGAGGAAAAAACCATCCCCTCTAGGGGAACAAGGACACAGACTGACCTCTCACCAGAAACAGCGCTGGCCAAAGACGATGAAACATCTTTAACGTGATGAAAAAAACTGTCAATCAGAATTCTACACCCAGCAGAAGTACCTTAAGAAGAAAGACTAAACACTTTTCAGATAAACGATAACTCCAAGAACTCATGGCCACAACTACACCAGGAAGACTAAAGGAAGTTCTGCAGGCTGAGTGGAAGGGAAATGGTACCAGATGGAAATGGATCTTCAGGAAAGACAGCCTCCGAGATGGTGAATGTATACACTCGCTCACTAAACAAAGAGGTCACGCGCAGACCTGCCTTCAGATGGGCATCAATCAAACAAGCACACGTGAGTGTAGGTGGCAGCTGTGGCAGTGCATGAAGGGAGGACCCAAGTGCTGAGAGTGAGTGGCATGGAGGCCCAGCCTACTGTGGAAGTTTGTGGACATTTGAGCTGAGCTCAAAGGGTAGGCAGTTCATAAACAAAGGGGAGGGAAGGGCCCATTGTCCTGTGTCTAGCAGGTGGGACAGACAGACAGAAGGCTGGGTAGTTGGAACCACAACTTTAGGGTCTGAGTCACCAAATCAGGTACTGTCCAAGAAACTATCCTTCAAAGAAAAGATCCATGTGCTGGAGCACTGTTCTGTCATTTCATGAAATCTTTTCAGAGGACATGCTTCCACATGCAGCCTTCTGCAGAGTGCCCTGCGCATGGCAGCCTCTACTCAGTGGAAACTGGGCTGTTCAGAAAATGTCTCAGCACTCAGGTCAGTGCCTGCTTTTTATTAATGGCTTTTTCTAACCAAGATATTCAGGCACGTGCAAATTCTGAAATAGTAGACTTTGAGTCTCTGCCAAATTCCAGGCACTGTGACACACATTACCTTGTGTCCAGCACCTAAATAGCTCTGTGAGATGGCGTTGTCCCCATCTGTAGTAAAGATGCTGGCTGAGTGGCTCAGATGTGACAGGGATAGAGGAGTAACCACAGCAACCTTGCCAAAGAAGGTGGTACCCAACATGCTGCCATGACCAGAAACATGTTAGGTCTAGGACAGAGAGAAGGACACGGCAGAGAAAGGAGATACTCAAGGGAGGTGAGGCCCTAGGTCTCAACAGACCTACTCAAAGCATGAGCGGGGAGAGGTTTGCAAAGAAGTCCTCAAACCGTGGGAAGGATGGGATGGACAACCTGTTCCGTTTGGTGCCCCTTAGGTACTCTGGCCTGTTCTGGAAGAGCAGAAGTCACCCGACACAGGCTGCATGTGCAGAACTGCCAGTGAATGCCCACCATCCCCACCCTCCTGCTGCTTCCACACCCCAGCCACTTGCCCACTCAGCTGTGACATGTTAGATGACGGCTTATGGTCATTTAGAATGGCCCTGCGGGTGTGTGACAAGCAGACAAGTGGTATCTGCAGAGGCAAGGTGGTCACAGACAAAAAGGGAGGCAAGGCAGGGATGTAAGATGCTGGGTACAGGTGCCTTTGGAAGGCCAGAGTGCTCTCTACATTTAAAGAGAATCTAATCACTAGGAGTGGATCAGAACATTACAAAAGGGAGGGGTCTGGACCCTTCAAAGTACCAGTGTCCCCAAAGACCAAAATGTGGGGGCTATTCTAGGTTAAAAGACTTAAGGGACACAACAGCTACGGGCAGAGCAATGTCCTCAACAGGAGCCTAGCCGGTATGCTGGGATGTGCTAGAAAATCTGGGTATGGGCAGGGCATTAAGTAAGACTGTGGGGCCTACCTGGTGAGTGTGAAATGCTCGGTGTGATAACGGTGTTATGGGTGTGGGGGAGAGTGTCCCTGTTCTCAGGGGACAAAGGCTGAGGGATTCAGTGGTATGTTAGGATGTCTGCAACTTAGCCAAATGGCTGGGCAGGAAAAAGGCAAGTACGTGGAGGGGAAGAGAGTGCACCGGAAACATGAAAACCATACAGACTGGGAACTCTAAGTGCAGGTATTGGTGCTCATTACATTCTTCTTCAGTGTTTCTGTGCATTAAAATGTTTAAGATGAAAGTTGGAGAGAAAACAGAAGGGCCGCCGGGATCAGACACCCAACCATGCCAGGAGAGCAGGCCCTGCCAGGAGGAGCCCCGAGTGCCTGTGAAGGCCGGGGAACTTCGGAAGCTGCCGGCATGGCTGGGACAGCACCAGTGGCTCATACTCACAGCCCCCAATCTTCTTGCGTAGCTCTCCATAGCAGATCAGACCATACAGCTCCTGGGACGACTTCTTCAGCCCTCGAGAGAACACTGAAAGACAGGAGATGAGGGGGCTTCAGCAGGAGAGACACTGCTGGTACGGACCAGAATGGCACTGGAGCAACATTCCACACTGCTGACTTCTCGGTTCTGCTTACTGCACCTCGGAGCTACGGAATGTTAACGCCAGGGGAGACTGGGCAAAGAGTGTAATAGAAGACAGAGCTGTTTTTGTAATTTTCAAAAGAAGTTAAAACAAGAAAAAATGGGAGAAAGGGGTTAGAAAATTATTTCTAACAGGCAGGTCAGGGTCCCCTGGGAGGAGAAAATGGGATCTCCAGCACAGCTGGCTCCAAGGAGGTGGAAGAACTGGGACATGACCATCACCAAATTTGTCATCCACCTCTCTCCACACATGCAGAGTCTGCCTGAGCTCCATGTGAGGGGGGCAGCCCCGGAACCGTGAAAGCAGACCTGTCACGACCTCTTATGACCGGTGACCAACATACCCTGGGCCTGGGGCCAGAGCAGAGAAGAACTGTGGCTCAAATGCTTGAGGCTGCTAACCCATTCTCCCTTGTTCCCTAGAAACAGGACCACTTACATTCAGGAAGCAATACATACAGGGAAGGCAGCACATGTCCCAGCCTGCCCTGCAGCTAGACGCGGACACAACACTAAATCCTGGCCTTTGAAGTAAGCAAAGTATTGTGGGAAGACTTCAGAAACCTCCTTAAAAGACCGATTTGGGCAGAATTATGCTCATTTTTCCTTCAGAACTTCTGCCTAGGGCCATCTCGGTCACAGCTAAGCACTAAGGATGGCAGAGCAGAGAGATGGGATGACCTGTGTCCTCGATGCCTGGCAGGCGTCTCTGACATGAAAAAATAAATTTCTTACATTCTTAAGACACTGTTACTTTGAGCTTTTGTATTCTATGAAGCCGCACCTAACTGTGATTGGGAAGCCCAGCCACAGCACAGCCTAGGCGCTATTTAGGTCATTTCACAGAGCTGCGACCAATGTCACCCGCCCTTCACCCTCACAACTGTTCCTCCCAGAGGCCCCCAATCAAAGTGCTAATGTTCAGGCTGTGGGACTGTAACAACAGCAAAGGAAAAGAAAAAGTATTAGCAAATGGAGACTAAGGCTTTAAATAAATAATTTAAAACCAAGACCCTGAAACTTGGACTGGCTCTCAGGAGCCTAGGACTCTGCCAACACTATACACCAACCATTCCAGAGCGTTCACCTGAAAGAAAAGTCTACGGACCTAACTGGACTCTCACAGGGGACCACAACTCAGGATGCTGTAAGGTCCACTCTTCAATGAACGAACATATGTGGTCTCTCCTGACAACGGAATATTATTTGGCCATAAGAGGAATGAAGCTGTAACACAGCTGCAACCTACATTAACCTGAAAATCACCATGCTAAGGAAAAGAAGCCAGACAGCAAAGGCTGACATGACTCATTTCACATGGAATGTCCAGCACAGGCAAATCCAGAGACAGAAAGCAGACTATGGTTACCAGGGGCTGGGAGAGGGCCAGACGTGGCTAGACAGTGCAAACCTTGATGCAGCTGCCGGTAGAGCACAAGACGAAGGTGGGCCCCCTCAGGGTTAAAGTGGTCACCTAGCTGCCACCCACTTGAAGACATTATCAGGACCAGCTAGAGAACCTCACGTGGAGCCATCAGCTCAACAGGAAGCAGTACTCCTCAGGGGGTCACGCCAGGACGCCACCAGGAAAAAGACGGAGAATAATGAGATGCC
This sequence comes from Macrotus californicus, assembly GCA_007922815.1. Lineage (NCBI taxonomy): Eukaryota > Metazoa > Chordata > Mammalia > Chiroptera > Phyllostomidae > Macrotus > Macrotus californicus. The sequence goes on along the minus strand of VMDR010000192.1, from coordinate 183,872 downwards.
AAGAAGGTAGGAGATAGAGGGGAGGAGGAGAGGGAAATAGAGGCCACGCCGCAGAGAAAGGAGAAAGAACACAAACTGGGTCTATCCCACAGAGGCTGCCATGGAACCAAGGTGCAGTGTGGGAGCTGAACTGGAGGGCAGCAGATTCGTACTCTTCATCCCTGAGCTAGAAAAAGGGCCGAGAGGAATGACACCCCCAGGGATGAGGTGAGGAGCTTAGGAGGTTATCCAGCAGGGAGAGGTGACACATTCTTAGAAAAAAAACATTACTGCCCTGGCTGGTATGGCTCAGAGGACTGCGTATTTGACTGCAAACCAAAGGGTTGCTTGTTCGATTCCCAGTCAGGGCACAGGCCTGGGTTGCAGGCCAGGTCCCCAGTAGGGGGTGTGTGAGAGGCAACCATACATTTATGTTTCTCTCCCTCTTTCTCCCTTTCCTTCTCCTTAAAAATAAATAAAATCTTTTTTAAAAAAAGAAAAGAAACATTCTTTTAAGTCACCTCTGAAACCTACAGAGTAAAAAGCCTGGATGTGACAGGCCCTGCCACCCCGCCCACTCTGCCGGTGGTATGGTCACACCAAAAGGATGGGACATGCTAGTTAATGGCTCCTGGAATCCTGTCACCCTTCTCTCCACACTTTATCACCAACAGCTTCGCAACCCTCACACAGGGGTGACTGCCTTTCTCTTTGGAAGAGAGCTTTTCCAGAAGATTCAAAGTGGATGAAGGGCCTGCACTCACAGACTGATTTTCATGAAGTCACTGAAGAATATAATATGTAATAAAAAAAAAAAAATGTGAAAGACAACACAGCCCTGGCTGGGTGGCTCAGCTGGTCAGAGCATCATCCCGACACGCCAAGGTTGCAGGTTTGCTCCCCCGTCGGCGCACACAAGAAGCAACCAAAGAATGCACCTATCAGCGGAACAACAGGTCGATGTCTCTGTCTCTCTCTCTAAAAATCAATAAAAAAATAAAAAAGACAATATAGAAAGAGCCAAACAGCTAAAATGCATTCCTGTACGCCACCTAGAAAGATCGGGAGGGTGTCTGTGAAGACGACAGATATCAGAAACAGCCCTGGGCTCAGAAGGATATTTCAAATAAGCGGGTGATCTGAGAAACAGTTGCAGGCATGGCCAAGCACAGCACACACACACAGACGCCATGTCACCACCGAGGAAGATGACGTTGCTGACTTGCCAAATGCCAAAGCCAGCTGAGAATCTTACGTGAATGGTCAGGTGCACACTGAAAGCAAACAAAACAGTATTAGCAAAAGACCTGCCCAGTTAGACCCGGAGACTGTCCCCAAACTGTGGACACCGTCAGCCCACTTCTGTGGGTCTCTAGAAAGCGGTAATCTCACATGAACAGATATTCTGTTAAAAGGTCTTCAACGCAACGTTCTGTCTGTGTTGTCTGCACCCCATAAAGACAACAGGCTGGCCAGAAGGCCCCCTGCAGCCAGAGGGACTGGAGCTAGGACAGTGAGCCCTCCTCCAAGGGAGTCTCCTGGTCACATACAGTAAACGCTGAGACATGTGTCCTCAGCAAAGAATTGGGAAGAGGACACCCCATGAGGTTGCCAGTAGAAGGCTTTGAAAAGCCAGAAAGATACATTAAAATGACCAGTGATAAGCAAGAGCACCACTGGCCAGAGAGAACCTGATGGTGCCACTAATACTAGCTCAGCAGAAAAAAGGCACTTCACGTTGGGTCTTACCATGAAAATAGGTCTTGCTGTGAGCAGAATGCATTGACTGCCAGGTGCTCCTTCCTGCATTTTTCAAGGACAGAACAGATGGGAAATACGGCAAGCAGCAGACAGACACCCGGGCTACTGGGCTGGGCATTTATCTCCCCAGAAGAAGATCAGACAGCGCTCATGACAAGATGCTCATAGTGGGAAAAACTGACTTTCAAAAAATAACTAAAAAATATGATATGTAACAAAAAAAAATGTAAAAGACAACACAGAAAGTGCCAAAGAGCTAAAACTCATCCCTATGTGCCACACAGGCTTAGTTACCCCAATAGTGTGAAGTTAGCTGGAGAAAGTACTTCTGGCCCTGGCCAGGTGGCTCAGCTGGTCAGAGCATCGTCCAGTACAAAAAAAAGGCTGCAGGTTCGATCCCCAGTCAGGGTACATAAGGAAAGCAACTCGTCAATCTTTCTCTCACATCGATATTTCTCTCCCTCTCTCTCTCAAATCAATAAACATATCCTTGGGTGAGGATTTTTTTTAAAAGAGTACTTCGGAAGGAAGTACTGTATAATAAAGATGTTCACACTAGAAGTGTCCCTGGCCGGTGTGGCTCAGTTGGTTGGGGCATTGTCCCATATCCAAAAGGTTGCTGGTTCGATTCCCAGTCAGGGCACATACGCAGATTATGGGTTTGAACCCCGTCTGGGCACATAGGATCCCTGGTCTGAGCACACATGGGAGGCAACCAATTGATGTTTTCTCTCTCAAGGCGACGTTTCTCGCTCTCCCTTCCTGTCTCTCTCAAAGCAATGAAAAAGTGTCACTGGGTGAGGAGGAAAAAAACCCCACTAGAAGTGGACTGCAAATCTAAGAGGAAAGGTAAAAGTTATTCACTTATAAATGTCAACTCAAAGAATTAACATTTAATGAAAAATACACGGGGAAATTCTACAGCAAAATGAAGAGGTGGTCTGAAGGTACCACATTTACAGAAGATAAAGATGAGGAGATGCTGGTTGTCTTGGAGCTCGGGTCCTCAGCCTGTTGTCTGAGTGGCTTGGGCCAGGGCCTGCACTGCTAAGCCAGGGTCTTCTCATCAGCATAAGGGTGACAGCACCTCCAGCGAAGGTACACGATGTGCTCGACAACACAGAGCAGGCCCACGGTCAGGGGACAGTGGGGCAGAAGAGGATTCGTGGAAGGATCTTTGGGAGTACTGACATGAAGGCTCACGTGAACAGGGTTAGGGAGGCCGATGGTAGGGGTGGCAGAGGTCAAGGCTGAAAAGGAAGAGTAGTTTAGAGTGGGGAGAGGGCCACCACAAAGGACTGACAGCACAGGTTCAGAGGGGGAGTGGCCTGACCGCAGTTATCACAGTTATTCGGGATCAGAAGTGATACTATTTACAGAGAAGCATCAGAAACGAGAGAAGTCAGTATAAGCAAATGTCTGGAATGACTGACCAACGACCGAAGCTGTGCAGTGAAGAGTACGACTGGAGAAGATGAACCTGGACACAGAGAGGGAGGAATGACACAGAGACCCCATCCTCCCGACACGTGGAGACAGGAGGAGGCAACGCCTCCCGTGAGGAGAGAAATGAGAATCAGAAAGAATGCTCTGGGCCAGAAGTCAGAACCGCACCTGGCAATGACCTAGACATGTGAATGAAAGACGCCAATCTTGATTCAAAGACAGACCGCAAGAGACAGGAAAGGGAGCCCTCCATCCCTGCGTGACAAGCAATAGGCTTTGCCAGTCTTAGCTCCAATGAGCCCCCACTGGGGAGAGAAGAACTGGAGGGGTCCAACTGTCGCCTCTCCTCATTGACTGTGGTGTCCTCCCTCACAGTGGGGGACACAGGCCCTCAGCGAGCCAGGGACCCAGACACCACAGGCACTCAGAGCCATCAGAAACAGGCACAGCTTCCTTGCAATTCGGCCTGACCAACCATTACTAAATTACTAAACGTGTGTATCACCAGCCCAAGTGCTACAAGGCAAGAACATCCCAGGCCACGTGTCTGGGCAAGAACAGTGCCAGAGAGTGTGTCCTGTGCCTTTTCAAGAATTCTGCTTGTGATCAGAGTCCGCCCTCACCTCCCAGCCTCCCCGGAGACTGAGCCTCACGTGCTCACCATTGTCAAAGTCGATGTACTTGGTGATCTTGTGCCACGTGCGGTAGTAGAAGTGCCGCACCTGCTCCTTGTTCTTCACCATGCTGGCAGGCTTGCCCTTCTTCTTATACTTGAGGGCTATGTTGTTCTGGATCGCTTCGAAGTCTTTCCCATGCTGGAAAATAAGCGTGTGATAAAAGCACAGAGTTTAAAACAAGGCAGCCTTCTGGACAATGCAGACACTTCCAGAGACAGGGGACCAAGGTGGTTAAGTAAGTGTCCTTTGCAGCTCTTATTTGTGCATCAACTCCAACCTCGCTTCCCTAGAACCTCAGGTTTTCCTCTGGTAACAGCTGAAGCAGCAAAGGAAACTCAGGGGTAGAGCTCTTGCAGCAGTGGGTATCAAGAGCCAAGGGCCCGGGAACAGGAGAAACGTAAAACTGATCACTCCAATGCCTTAATCTCTGAAGTTCTTCAGAGACCCTGGAATGAGACAGCTCCATGAAGATGATCATCAGAAGACAGAACATGATGACCGGGGAGCACAGGGGGCTATGATCTGGCATGCTGAGAAATATCCTCATTGCTTCTATCATACAAAATATATTCTATTTCAAAATATATCCTATTCAAAATATATTCTGAAAAATATTCGATATTCAAACAGGGACAGCAAATTTGAATGTTTAACAAGAGAATCACACAGACTCTGCTTGGAATACATTTGTGGGCCATCCCTTCATTCAACACCTTCATGTAAAAGCTGAATACATCTTAGATTTTCAGAACAGAATTTAGGTCCCAGAGAACAGAGTCACCATCTTTGCTGTTCCTGGTACTGCCGAGAACCTACAGTTGATACTCTCGTCAGAACCAAGCCAGGAAGAAGTACTGGGAAGGGCCTGGAGGTGAACGGCACCCCAGCATCAACAAACACCCTTAGCTTCTTAATCCCATTTTCCAAAGGGAGCCACAGCTCCTTGAAGAAATGGATGCTGCCAGGTCTGGGACAAGGAAAGTGCCAGGTGGAATATCTGTGGTGCCAGAAAGTGAGGATATGCTCGAAGTATAAAGAAACGTGTTGAAAGCACACAGAAGCCAACCTGAAGAGGCTACCAGTGGCCAAATCTACAACAATATGAGCAACAAAATAATAACAATGAACGTCAACTGTGAGTGAAAAATAAAAGGAAAAAAATAACAATGGTAAGAATGGATTATGATGTACAGAATAATCTAAATATCCCCGAGTCCTTACAAATGTCAATAAATAGCTGAACAAATACATAAATGGGGAAGGGAGCACTTTTCCTTGCACTGGGTTTTAAATTAATAAATGTAGGAATGATGGAGTCAGAAGATCATCACCGGGCACACATCTTAGTAACGGCTGTTTCAAGAAGCTGCAATGGTGGCTAAAATCAGCCAGAGAAAGGCAATGAGAAACGGGGTGTTTACAGAGCCTCAAAGCAAAAAGATGACACGAGAGTGGAGAGTCTGGGAGGTGAGAGCAGAATGCAGTGATCACACTCACACCGCCAGGGCTGAGGCAGATGGCGCCCCTCACTCTGGAGAGGATGCTTCAAGGACAGCACAGCACTCCTGGGGTGCTCCTGACAAAAGTGCAAAATGAATAACAAAATCATGGAGGAAGCCTCAGCAAGCCTACACTAAGGGGTGTCCCACAAACTGACAGTCTAGGAGTCTTCAAAAGTGTCAGTGACATCATGAGGGGAAAGAAAGGGAGACAGAGCAGCTGTCCCAGGCCGGAGGACTTAGCAGTCATGACAACTAAATGTAATATGAAATCCGGATCCGAAGAACATCCGTGGGAACGCCAGCTCCCTGTGAGTAAGGCCTGCAGGTCGATGAACACGTGGTTCCCACATCTCCTCATCTGTGGGTCATACTGCAGTTACATGAACGCTGGGGAAGCAGGGTGAAGGGCATATGAAATTCTGGTGCTCTTTTTGCAACTTTTTCCAAGTCTGCAATTGTTTCAAAATGAAAAGTTAAAAAATAAAAAACCTAAAAGAATTAAAAGCTTGTTCATTCTTTTTTTTAAAAACACCATGGCAGGTAAAACGTAAAAAGGCAAAGCTATGTCTGAAATGCCTTCCTCCAGGGCCCAGGCTGGGTGCTGCCCACCCTGTGAAACTTCTCTGGCCTCCTGATCAGAACTGTGACCGAAACAACGAACAGCCTCTCACTCTCGTGACTTTACTTTGCAGCCGGGGTAACACACCCAGAGACGTGAAGTCACTCACCAGCTGGGAACTAGATTCTGGGTCTTGTGACCCCATGTTCTGAAACTGCACCACCTTCGGAACTCTTGCAGCACTGGTTGGTGCTCGCTTTCTAACGGTCCAGCTTTTTATGTGTCTGGTACATGTACACAACTGGATCCTCAGTCTCCGTAAGGGGGAACTTCTTTCCGCTTCCAGCACGATGACAGTGTTCTATACTTAGATGAGGCTTTCAGTAACTATCACCCCAGTAAGCAATAAGCACAGGATGCTGGCCTTATGACTGGGAGTAAGGTAGAAACCAAGAATTTTATGGCAGAAGCAAATACAGACAGACGGATACAAGAAGGGAAAATGAAAAGCTGACAACAGGCTTCGTGAAGAACTGCCGCTGAAATGCAGTAAGAGGGTGTCAAGAATGATGTGGGTCTAGGCATTCATTCTAGTGCACCCTCTTTCTCTGTCTTGGGGGCTACGGCCCATGATCTTGGCTACAGGGAGAAATCTGGGGTTGGGGTAGCACAGCCTATGTAGGTCCTCCTCAGACTGTGCTAACTAGAAAAGGGGTGGTACTCTTGCCTCTGGAGTGTCTGAAACTGGAGAGAATAAGCACAGAAATGTCACCCCCAATGCAAGAGGATGACAGAGAGAGGACGGATGACATTGCCAGTTTGAGCCAGCCCCTCCGTGTCCTGCCCAGTCATGAGAATCACTCAATCCCCTTGTCTCCTTTTGCTGCTCTGAGCTGGGTTTGTGACATGAATTATATGCATCAAAAGGCAGGGACAACCTGGACCAACACTGCAGAAGCTTTTCTCGCTGAGGCCTTTGTCCTCATACTCCAGAGTTCAAGATACTCACGGTCATATATGCCCCAGCTAATCAGCCACACATCAAGACCCCATCAGAGTCCCTCCGAGTTTTGGTCAGACACACGAAAGGACAACACATAAAGCCAACGCTCATATTCTCTCCCCCCAACCAACACACACAAGAATACACATACACACACTCTCACACTATGTGCCATACATAGTACCAATAGTGGAAAGCATTAAGTGATCAGAACAGCCATTTGTTATTATTAATCAAGGGAATCAGGTGACCTCAAAAGAAAGACCCAGTAGAAACATTAGAGCAAGAAGCCTAGTCCAAAGGGAAGAAAGTGCACTACTGCACCTGAAGAAAGGGGAGGGGAGGTCATTCATGGGAAGTCTTCCCTCCTACTGTTAATTGACATCCACCTCTCCCGAGGCTTTCTTCAGCCAGACATAATTGTCTCAGTTTAGCATCAGCAATGGTTGCTATTCTAAGAACATTCCAGGAATCACAAGTCGTCTACGCCTGACAGAAAGCTTAAAGGCAATGTGGGGACATAGTCTATACAGAAACAGCCTCTGTACTGTAAAGCTGTCAGAGGGGAAAAGAACACATTTGAACTTATCTGAATGACTCTGTACCTACTGGAACGAGCCTCGACTGCACACTTCCTTCTCTCCTTGAGCAACTGAGTCGAACCTCATGGACACACTGGCCTCCTCCGGCCCAGATGGGCAGACTGAACCATCGGCTCCAAGAAGGGAGAAGACCAGCCACAGGAATGTTCCAAGTTCTAGTTCTCTGCTTCGGGTCTATGGGCACTTTATGGTTTCAATTCCAAAGCCTCCTGCCTTTATTGAGCCCGTTTCACAGCTGTGGCCAGACTTTTCTATCATTCCAATTCTTTCACCATTAAAAGAATAAGGTTCGTTGACTGAACAACCACTTTAGACACGACAGCCCAAAGATGTGTCCTAAAATACAGTATGTGCACAAAGATATTTCTAACAGAACCTGGAAGGAACAGCAGCAATCGACAGCACAATGGTTAACTGGAACAAGGCTTGGCCAGACAGTTAACACTTAGATGTATGGGCCACTCAGTATCTGCAGTAACTGCTCAACTCTGCCCCTGCAATCAAAATTGGCCAGAGACAGTATACAAGTGAGCAGGCACGGCCGTGTTCCAGCAAAACTTTACTGACAAAAACAGGCGGAGAACACGCAGACCATGGATTCGCCTGCCCCTGCAGAATATGTATGGGCAGGAAAGAAATACTGAACAAAAGAATCACACAGGTGGAACACGCGTGCGACAATAACACCGCACTCTCACAATAATTACGAAGACTGAAAAAACAAAACGTGAAAGTGAGACCAAGCTGGCAGGGAGCACGGCCATTTCTTTTGAGCTGTGGGCTCAGGGAGCAGGCTTCTCTCTATTTTTTAGGACATTCTAGTTTGTCCCAGGTCAGCGGTAATGTCTCTCAGGGCGGGGCTGGCTTCTCTGACTGATGTGGCAAGTGTCCCCATGCCCCACCCCACCCAGGAGACGTCCGTCCTGATGGTCCATTCAGCAACAAGGCCTAGAGAGAAGGGTACCACTCTTCAGCCAAGAATATGTCTGCCCTGGCTGGGTGGCTCAGCTGGTTAGAGCACTGTCCTGATACACCAAGGCTGCGGGTTTGCTCCCTGGTCAGGGCACGCACAAGAATCACCCGAAGATGGCATAAACAAGTGGAACAACAAATCGATGTTTTTCTCTCGCTCCCCATCTCACTCATAAAATCAATTAAAAAAAAAGAAAAGAGTATGTTTGAGAGCAACGGGTAGAATCTGAAGAACGAGACATATAAAGACGCTTCCAGTCCCCTCTCTAGTAACAGCTTTTATTTACTTGTTTACTTATTTATACTAATCCTTACCCAAGGAAACGCTTACTGATTTTGAGAGAGAGAGAGAGAGAGAAACATTAACCGGGTGCCTCTCGTACATGCCCCGACCAGGGATCGAACCCGCGACCTAGGTATGTGCCCTGACGCACAAACGAACCCTCAACCTTTTGGTGTACAGGGCGACGCTCCGACCAACTGAGCCACCCAGATGGGGCAGTAACGGCTTTTAAGTCACAACGAGGTGACAAAAGGACATGGTCAGAGGGTGAGATCTCAGCCCTGGGGACCCACACGTGCCACAGTCATTATTAGGAACCCCCGCTGGAACTGCTTACCTGACAGATCCAGTAACTGTGCAGTAAAAAAGGCAAAGGCGAACTGGAAGCACAAGTGATGAGGCTAAGAGTCTGCACGGCCTCTTCTAGCCCCACAACTCACTCACCTCATACAGTCCCTCAAAGAAAGTGTTCTTGTCCTCCGTGCTCCACGACTCCCACTGCCGACGGACCTTTTTGCCTTCTTCCTTCTCAGCGCCAGAAGACCCTAGGTTCCGGGAAGTGGAGCGAGAGGCCCCTGCAGGAGCCGCGGGGGCGACCCCAGCCCCATTTCCAGACGATGATCCGCCACCATCAGCTCCTTTGAGAGAAAGAACTACATGGTCATCTGTTGCGGAACCCTGGGGAGGCTCGGGAAGGCCACACCCCTCGACTGCTGAGACTGTAAGTGGGACAGCACCTGGGAGCTACTGGGTGCCCAGTGGGGCTGCTCAGGGACGACATCATCCTGCCTGACCTCACACTCTTTCGAATGTTTTTACAGTGAAAAAAAGGAGAAAGAACATTTATGTGGAATCACTTAAAAAGCACAGTGATAACGTCCATGATGGAGGTATAGAGCTCTTTCCTCTCTTGGACCAAAACCAAGCATCACATTTCATATTGTCTTTTTCAAATGAGGGTTTGGCTGAAATAATTCTTATCTTTTCAAATAAACAAACTGAAATTTCAAACTCAAGAAAACATTTAAATGGGTATAAAAAACAGTGCCTTATTTTAGATATAATAAATACTTTTGAATATGAATCATTTGGTGCCTAAGAAATCTGTAAGAAGTCTTAAAACTCCTCTTTTTCAGGTTTCAGCTCATAGCAGGCCTAGGTGTAACTTTCTTCGGTTGTCCAGAATCCGGCTTCAGCCAACACCAAACATCTCCACCACGCTGCCAAAGTTCGACCCCAACAAGGTCAAAGTCGTACTGCTGAGGTGCACAAGCAGGGAAGTCGGTGTCAGGTCTGCCCTGGCCCGAGTCTGTCTCCAAAAATGGTTGTGATGACGTAATCAAAGGGATAGTGATTGGAAGGGTCTGAGAGCTACAGTGAAACTGACCATTCGGAACAGACAGGCCCAGACTGAGGCAGAATCTTCTGCCTCTGCCCCCACCATCAAAGCCCTCAAAGAACCACCACGAGACAGAAAGAAGCAAAAAACAAAACAAACGCACACTAACACAGTGGAAACATCGCTTTCAATGATGGTCAACATTGCCCGACAGACGCAGCACAGACCTCTGGGTGGAGAACACTCTGGAACCACGGAAGAGACCTCGAGGACTGCCAGTGCCGAGGGCCACCACTCTCACGACACCAATGGTGGTGCGGCGGAACACCTGGGTAGTTATGTGGTGGGGTGGGGGGGATACAAGGTCCGGCACAAATAATGTCCCTTTTATTACAAAATCTTAAGTATGTAACTCTGTAATATAACAATGTCACACACTCAAGCACACCATGACGTTTTAGGTGAAATGTTCAAATTAAAACTATCAATTGTTATACCCATATATTATTACCCTACCAACCACACCCAAGCAGGTGTCATTTCTGCCAGACCCTGTATTTCAATTAAAGAGGGTTTCACAACCCCCGCCCCCAAAGTCTTAGAACCCCTTCCACTTGATCCATTTCCACCAGCAAAACCTGGCACTCGGAGAGAGACCCTACAGCCTCGCAGATGCTTTCAAAGCACCAGCTCCCAGCCTCCAGATGAGACCTTAACCCCACGCTGAAGGGAAAGCACGTCAGGAGAACACAGGGCTTCCATGCCATGCCGTAGACCAAGAACTCCCGCACTCGTAGGGCAATTAGGGCGATAAGTAAGAGTTAAAGGTCACAGATAGAAAATGTTTATGACCTAACCAAATGCTCCCCCCATCTAGTGCCTGCCTCTCAGAGGGAACGAGGACTCCCAGGGTATCCCCATGACAACCAGCATTCTCCTTCCACAGAACTGCAGGGCCATCACATGGGGAGAAAACTTCAAACTCTGAACAAGGGTAAAAATAAGATCATAAAAATGAAAGTGCTTACAAAGCAAAAGCCAAACAAAGCGGATTATTGTTAAAATGTTTTCCCAATACGATAATCAAGAGCTTTCCATTGAGATTCAACTTCCTGGTTACTGTGGTGGGCCCTACCCAGGCAGCTAAGTGCAGACTGGGGCCACTTTTCCCTCACTCCCTCGAGAGGTGTCTACCTCCAAAGAATAAATTAAAAATCAATCCATTTCACAAAAAAATCATCAAATATAAAAGAAATGAGGCCCTGGCCAGGTGGCTCAGTTGACTAGTGTCCTGATACGCCAAGGTTGCAGGTTCGATCCCCAGTCAGGACACATAGGAGAATCAACCAATGAATGTATAAGTGGAACAACAAATCGATGTTTCTCTTTCTTAAAAATCAATTTAAAAAAAGAAAAAAAGAAGAAATTAAAACCTGCTGATCCATGTAAGCTTTCAAAGACTATTCCTGGAAAAAACACAAGACACTGGTGCCAAGACTGCCTGGGGAACAGTGGGAAACGGCCACTCTCCCCTGTTCCACTTTTCAAAGCATGGACCGTGAATCGGCCATTACGTCAAAACAGGGAGCATGTGAAAACAGTTACTCCCATCAGCTTTCAGAAAGCCGTGTGTGTTTTCTTATACATGCTGAATTATTCAACCATACGGAATGGTTTGATTCTTTTGTGCGAAAAGGTGTATCAGTTTTGTGATGGGCCGACTTCCCAAAGCAGCGATTTTCAACCTTTGTCATCTCACGGCACACGTAAACTAATTTCTAAAATTCTGTGGCACACACAAAAATATATTCTTTGCCAATTTGACAAAAAAAAAAAATAGGTATAACTTTGGTCCATTCACAAAGAACAGCTATTGTTGAGTTGGCTGTTGCCATTTTTTAATTTGACAATCTAAGGGAAAAGAAGCCAGTGCCCCTGACTAAACAGTCGGGTATTGCATGTTTGAAAAATTCCTGCAGCACAGTGGTTGAAAAAATTACTGCCCTCAAGTAACATGAGTAGGTACCAGAAATCGCTGGTTTATCAGAGCTATACTGTTCAATTTGACAACCACTAACCACATGAGGCTATTTACTTACTTATTTACTTATTTATCCTCATCTAAGGACATGCCCATTGATCTTAGAGAGCGAAGGGAACGAGCAAGAGAGGGAGAGAAACATCGGTTGGCTGCCTTTCCTATACACCCCTATTAGGGACCAAACCCTCAACCCAGGCATGTTCCCTGACAGGGAATCGAACCCATGACCTTCCAGTTCATAGCATAACACTCCAACCAACTGAGCCATACCAGCCAGGGCCACGTGAGGACATTTAAATTTAAAGATGAATTAAAATGAAATAAAACAAAATCTCAGTTCCTCCGTCACATTAGCCACATGTCCAGCCATCCATGTCCACCTGTGGCTAGTGGCTGCAGTGCTGGACAGCACAGAACATTTCTTTCATTGCAAAAAGCGTCACAGCCAGAGCTGTATTTGAATGTTTGGCATTCGCTGTCCCAAACACAGCTAGGGAAAAGAAGATAATAAAGCTAAGGCATCCTTACAGCCCAGCCTTCTTTCCGGCTGCCCCTTCCATCCCACGTGTACGTGTAACACACACTTAATCCTGGCACTCTCTGTGCCAGAGCGGGCTGGGTAAGCACTGGGCACACGGTCTGACTCTGTCCACTCCTTGCCAGACCAAACCTGAAACATGACCTAATGAATGAACCTGGCACTTCACATCATGTTTTCAACAGGTGTGGCAACTTCAGAACACATTTGCAGGGAAAATTGGGTTCATCCCACTTCTAGAAGGTCTGAGATACATTTAAAATACCACTCTTAAATACAAGAAGTTCTGGTTGACTCGAAGCCCACAATCCATCACATTTAATCATTTCAGGAAGGGATGCCTGTCCACCTCTGCACCACCCACAACAAAGAATTTCAGAGTCATTTTTCACTTCCAGTGAAACACTCACTAAACTCTTTCTCTAAAAGATTTTATTTATTTATTTTTAGAGAAAGGGGAACAGAGGGAGAAAGAAAGGGAGAGAAATATCCACCCAACAGGGGACCTGGCCCCAAACCCAGGCTTGTTCCCTGACCAGGAATCAAACCGGCAACCTTTCAGTTTGCAGGACAATGCTCAATCCACTGAGCTAAAGCAGGCAGGGCAAAACACTCACTAAAACTCTTTCTGAAATAGCAGCTATTTGCTAACCAGCCCTATGGGCACAGCTTTGGTTTACCTCGACCTGCCCATGCTGCCATTAGATGTATTTGCAAGTAACAGACATGCATTTTTGAAAATTCTAAAGCTATTTGGCTAGCTTTTGTGAGATTTCACCTGGACAAGGTACTGGTGACCCAAGAAAAGGAATGAATGGTGAAGGAAAACAGAATGGAAGTATTTCAGAGCTGGAAGGGACCTCAGGGTAGAGAGCGGGATAAACCAAAACCGCGATGTAAAAGAACATACGACAGTCAGAGCAGCTCTGCTGAGACGCCCGGGGCAGCCAACCAGGTCTCAGAGCAGCCCCGCCCCTCTCACAGGCCAGGGGCCACATGCAGAGATGCTCAGCCCTTCCTTCTGATGGTTCCAAATGACACTTCCTCAGTGGAAGAAAACAAAGCAATGTGAACAAAGACGGAAGCAAATCACCCTCAAGTGACTCTTTTAAACATTTGGTACCCATCATTTGAGACCTTGTAATGCCTTGTAAAAGTAAAGTAGAATCACAAAGCTTCCAGGTAGAGAGAGAACCATGGCATCTGGTTCATTCCCAACATTTCAGATGAGAAAGAGGCTTCATCACTTGACCCCAGGCTCAGTCTGGGACTCCAGCTCAAGCATTAAAATCAGGAAGTCGAATCAGAGACGCTGGTAGAACATGATGGTGCCCACCCAGGAGAGGCTACCATCAGGACAGAAAAATTCAGATGGAAATGGTGATGATTGAAGGTAGGAGAGGGAAGCAAGCGAGAAGAACAGAGGTAGAGAGGCAAGAAGTGGAAAGAAAAGACAATTTGAACAAGATAAGGTGGGTGTGTGGGCTTTCTCCAGAGATGGGAGTATGAGAAACTCAGCAGAAAGTAAAGGGCTGAAGTTAACCCTCCGTCTGCAGCGACATGTCTGAGGCAACAAAGAGAGTCAGAAGAGTCTACGTAAGTCAGTATCCAAGAAGCCTGAAGGGAAGTGCGATGCAAGAATAGGATGCCCCACAGTGAGCCCTTTGAAAGCAAGAACAGTATCTTACTTTCCTGTGCCCAAGGTTGGCACCAGGCCTCACACAGAGCAGATGCTCAATGAGAGCTCAGGAACCAAGAACACAGAGCAGGGGCCTCTTCTGTGCTCGCTGTGCCCCTCACCCGCCCCAGGCCCCTGGGACCCAGTGCCTCCAAAACGGAACCCACACTTCCCTCTCAACTCACTTCAGTGCCATTATCCTCCAGCTGCCCGGGTGCCACCTGGCTTCTTCTCTTCCCCATTTCCATTGCCATTTTCCCAGGCCAGCTCTGTGCCACCACCGAGTAACAATCTTAACTGCCTCCCCTCTGGTCTCCCAAATCACCAACTCCAGCTGCACCCACTCTCCGGAACCAGCACTGGAGGAATGCAGCCATGTGTCCTGCCTGCCCTGGCGCCTGTCCGTCCACTTCAGCCCCAGATAAGCCAGACTGCGTGCTTCCCCCATCATATACCTCTGCACTGGCCTGGAATGCCACGACCCATGCTCCCTCAGGCTGCACGAAGAGGAGAAAATTGTCCCCCCTTTTCACTGAATAAGCTGAGGCACCGGTGGGGCTGCTTCCCCAGCAGCCTGGAGGTGAGAGAACTTGGATTTCCAGAGCACCAGGAAAGCACGTTCAAGCACTGCTCCTTTTTGTCTTTATAGTGTGCAGTTATTATCCATGTTTCAGAAATGGGGAAACTGAGGCTCTAAGGCACGCAAGCTCCGAGCCAGCAGGCAGCAGGAAGCAAGCCTCTTGTTCCAAACCTGAGCATTGTCCTCTGGGGCCACACAACAGCAGAGTGGCTGCTGCCAGTGTCATAGCTACTTCAATATTCTCATCACATACAGAGCTACGGGAATCCGAGGGTTTTGGGGTAGAGGCAACTTGACCTCAACACCCAACCCTCAGCCTATGACAGAGAAGGAAGCCAAGAGGTCCAACAACTTGCCAAAGGCACAGAGCAAGTAAATGGCAGGAGTCAGGACTGTGGGGGATGCTTACCTCTAAAAAACAAAACTGTGATTTCATTCAGGCAAGACACAAGATGTGAAGACAATCAGTCACATCCTACAATGACTTGTTGTCCTGAGCTTTCCTTTGTAATTCGATGAACTTCCTTCCAAGGGTTAGGAACGTTAAAACCCCGACAGGAGCAGACCCACCAAACACAAGGTATTCCATAATGTCCTGGGACCAGAGGCACATGAGCCATTCTCAGAAGATGTTCAAGTTCAGCTAATGAAAGTGTCTCTAAGCATGCCTGCCTCCCACCTTGGCACAGGAACGCTTCCTTATCACCTGCATCCATGGTGTGCGAGGGCAGGGACCCTTCAGAGGCCAACTGCTCCATCCCCACACATCTACTTCAGGCCACAAAACACCACGGCCAAGTCAGGAGGCAAAACTGCCACGATCTCCCACAGGTGCTTCTGTGCCTCTCATGACACGTGCCATTCATGTCAGAGGCTGGGACAGCCAGCTTTGCTTTCAGAGCCCAGGTGTGATTGAGGGGACACCCTCTCTACCAGGCCACACTGAGAAAAATGTGCCAGCCAATCTCCACTAAGAGTGTCACCTGAACAGGTGAATGTCAATGCTGTCCTATGGGCTGCTCCCATTGTCACTCACACCATGCTGTCCCATCTGTCTGCAGAAAGCTACTCCACACGCAAGTGTCCAACGAGGAGGACCCCTCCCCAGTGCTTGCCACACAGTCCCTGAGAGCCAGTGCAGATGCTTCAGCCAGGAGGCCAGAGCCCCTGCCCAGGGTTCCCGGCCTCCGTGACATTCTCTTCTGTGACCTGAAGATAAGGCCCAGTCACCTCTGCATCCTGGGTGTCTCCACAGCATCCCCAGTCCTTGGCAACCCTCCAAGGCTCAGCATCCTCAACACTATAACCAGGGCTGGCCTCTATCCAAGCCTGTCCCCTCTCCTCCCACAAATACTTGGGAAAAATACAACTGAAACCCCACCGTCTCCATTAGAACATATGCCCTCTTCTTCGAATACTGTGAAGAGTTCTGATGGTTTCTGTAGGTAACTCTTGATACCCCACCCAAATTACAAATACTTGGGAGTATCTTCTCTCCCTCCCTCTCTCTGGCATTTCTCACTGTTCTCCAGCGCTAAGAACACTGCAGTCACTTAACATGATAAAATGCTTCTATGCGCCACCATCTTCTATGCACACAGCTAACTTTTACATTTGTGACTCTACTATCTGAAATCATCCCTGTTATCTTTGTACCTTCACATAATCTAAAAACACACAACCGTACCACATAAAATGAAAATTCTAAAGTGTATTTGGTTGGCAAAAGATAATTCCAAAGACAGCCAGACACCACAGAAATGACATTAGTTTGACATTAAAAATCAATATGGTTTTGGTCTGACACAAAAAGTCAAAAGAAAATTTAGCTCAGCCTTCAAACCAATATCCAAGTGTTACTTCATCTACACTCTGTCCACATCTTCCACATGAAGCAAAGGCAATCGGTGTAACTTACTAATTTACCAAGAACCTTTGGTTTAGACTCTTCCTTTGTCCTGCACAGCTCCATCGTGACCCATCTTTGAAATGGCCTGGACCACACACAGGTCTTGTGACCTACTGTGCACAGGCGGTGTATGTCATACAACAGGACCCTGTGTCTTCCACTGTATGCAGCCATCACATGGAGTGTGCCACTGTGCATTGGACAGAGTCAAAGGGACGCCTCCCCTACCTCCTCTTTTCCCAATAAGGTCTGACACCTTGCAGCCAAGGTCTTGACATTCCAGCCTGGGTGGCAGTGGCGGCTCCATGCAATCATCCTCGCACTTGACTTTGTTAAATATCATTTACTGAATTTAACTGGGAAGAACCACAGTGCTTTGGTGACCGTCTGATGTGTCCTCCTCCCCCAGAAGAGTATGGAGGGCAGGGACTTGGCAATGTGCACAGCCACACTCTGACCAGCTGCCCGGACCTGGGCCCAGCGCCCTGATGAAGGGAAGACGAGAGTGAAGGCAGTACAGACGAGAGGGGGCCAGCACCGGCGCATCAGGCAGCCCCACACCTGGAGGGAAGAGTGTGCAGTCTGGCCATACCCTGCCCACTGCTCTCGGAGAGGCAAGGCTAATAGCAGAGCCTACCAGACACAGAACTATTCTGATTTCAGGCAATCTCCTTCCACAACACTCTCCCGAGAAGACACACAGGACCCAGATCCATTCTGCACAACGGACTTCCTCATCCCTAAGTGTTAAGGTGAACAGAACTTTAAGCCACTATCTCACTAGACCCATTTTGCAAATAAGGAACCTAAGGTTCGGGCATGCTGAGCAACCTTCCCGTTGCCCCAGAGCTGAACCAGCCATTCAGCAGCTCCAGGGAGAGAAGCCGACTCTCCTGACCGCTGGTTCAAACCTTTCTCATATGATTTCGCTCCCTGTAAAGTTGACCAAATAAGGGTGAGACACTTCGTAAGACAGCTTTTAAAAACACCTAGAAGCTGCAGGTAGCCCGAGATTATGCAAAATATATGTTCTCTACCATGATTTACTGATTCTTAAGCGGAAGCACAATAAAGTCAACCAACGTGGCCCAGATGTGGAGACAGTGCATTTTGTGACTAACTCCCACAATGAGTGGAAGGCTAGTTTAGGGAAAGGGGGGAAGGGGCACATGACACAATGAAATGAAGGGTCTGGCTCTAACCCACCTCAGGCACCACCTCAGTCCCACTGTCCTGACAAGGCAGCAGCTTGGCGGCATGCCTGCAACCCCTACCCCTTACTTCCCCACAAGGCTTCCCCCTCGCCTGTCTATCAACTCAGATTCAGCCTAGAGCCCCAGACCCCAAAGCCAGGCATACTTCACAAAGGGAAGCACTGGAAGTCCATTAAGCACATCCTTTAGGGTCTTAGTACAATATTTACTGAGCTGAGCCAGGCACTGATACTGTCCTCATTTATAGACAAAGAAATCAAGATGCACTAGTTCCCCCAGAATCCAACAGTCAAGGAGGGAAGGGCATCGGGGGCTCTGTCTCCCGGCCCATGTTCTCACACATCTGTGAGTTCTGGGTCTCGGTCTCAAATGTGTCCTCCAGTCACTCCCGGCAGCATGGCAGGGCTGCAGGAACATTTGTTTTGGCATCAGGCAGATCCACTGGTTTCTCATCTGCTGCTTGCCTTTTGTTTGGGTTAAGTACATTATTTAAACAACAATCTTCAGTTTCTGCACCTATTTAATGGCAAAGTAGCCCTGGCTGGTGTGGCTCAGTGGATTGAGTGCCTGCCTGTGAACCAAACAGTCACTGGTTGGATTTCCAGTCAGGGCACATGCCTGGGTTGCTGGCCAGGTCCCCAGTAGGGGGCGCTTGAGAGGCAACCACACATGGATGTTTCTCTCCCTCTCTTTCTCCCTCCCTAAAAACAAACAAATAAAATCTTTAAAACAAAAAGGTTTAACAGTACAGTAACAGAGATGCATGATGCCTGGCCCAAAGCTGCTAAATCTTAGCTACTTTCCCCTTATCAATTCAAATTATACTAGAAAAAGTTATGTTTTATTTAAGTTCACAGGAGTCTGTTGTTACAGAGAAAGAAGACACAGTTGTGGACAGAAACAAGACAAGGAGGACTTCCTTTTCTCCGTTCTTTTCCAAACTCTTCTCACTACCCTTAAGACTAAAACTGGCAAGAGCGGTAAGTAATCAGCCAAAGGGACCTCCAATGACTGGACTGTGATTATTCCTTGACCCTAACAAGAACTTCCTTCTGAAGAGAAAAACTACAAACGCCAGTCCAGAGTCCTCACTTAGCGTCATCGGTAAGTTCTGCAGCTTCGAGTGGGAGGGCATACCACGAGAGCAGTTTTACCACGGGCTGACCGACAGAGACAAGAGTGGGGTTCCGAGGGCATCTCGTCACCATGAGAGCGAGAACGGAACCTGAGGACTTGCTCTAGTGCTCACTTCCTTACCAACCTAGGCTCACCACCCCGACTGGAAATTTCCACAGTGTGTAAGACAAATGCTTCTCTAAGGACGCTTTTCGGAGGTTAGGAGCATGCTGTCACATGACCTTCTTTTCTGACTGTCAATGGGGACGCCAAGGGAGCAGAGGTTGCTCTGAGGCATAAGCAGGGGGACACCCTGGGGTCCTGGGTGTGGAGAAGTGCATCCCAAGGATCCTGGTAGCCCAAGCTCAAGGTGAGCTGAAGGCCGGATGCTGGCTGAGAAATTCCGTGAAGAAAAAGAGACACACTTCCTACTCCTCTCCTAGAAGCCACCAGTTCAGTTTAGCTTTATGATTTACCTGAAGAAATATTTTCCTGCTAAGAAACTGCGTAAGTCACAAGAAGCACAAATTCTCACAAATTTCCACTTTACAAACAGAAAGGCAATTGCTGCTCCAAGCCACGCACTGGGGACAGGAACCAAAAACAGAAGCACCTAGGACCTGACTGGTGGCTAATCCAGGAAACCTTTTCCCTCTGAGCAAGCCCTACTCAACTATGCAAGTGAAAGCAAACTTCCCCTAATTACCTGGTAGAAATGTAACTGACCACTCAAGTGTTAGCACTTCACAGGCAGGCAGCCATTTACAGGTGAGAGCGCTTTCACACCAGCACCTCGTTTTCAGAGAGTGGAGCAGTCACTGCGTTCCTCACTCCACAGGTGAGGATGCCTCTGATGGAAAAGCATATTCAAGAGGTCAAGTGAGCAGACCAAGGTCAGAGGGCTAGGGTGACAAGGCTGTATACTCTGACTGAACTCCCGATTCAGGGCTTCTGAAGCTATGAACAAACTCTCAAGGGCACCCCAGGAGCTTACACTTGATAACTTACGACATACCTGTAACTAGGAATGAAAAACTATTTTTTTACAAAACAAACAAAAGCCACGAAAACAAACTAATATTTTCCTAGTCAATTGGCAACTATCACATCCAAAATAAATTTATGAGGCAAGTTTTAGTTTCTGAACTATACTAAACCACCTTATACTTACATCTTAAGCACTAACATCAAAATTCTTTACCAAAAAATGAGTAAGGTCATGATTTCAGAAGCCAGTCCTCCTCGGCTGAGAATGAGATAGAGAAAGCCAGTTTAATGATATACATTTAACAGTGATCTGCAAAATGGGTTCTCTGTTAGAATCTAAACTATTTCCTTTTTAAAACTATCAGGACCATCTAATAAATGTAAAGGACCATTTCCCAAGAAGCTAAGTTCAAGTTTTTTCATGCAAAACTCACTGGAAATTTACATATTTGCTATCTACCAAAGTGCTACAAACATGACCTGAAACAAAAAAGATGTTAAGAGCAATTCACTTGTACAATGAAGGGAAAGCAAAATGCTGAAATAAAAACAGATAAAAGCAGAAAACAATGAAGAACCAGCACATCAGGAACAAAACTGACACGCACTTTCTTATTATTTTGGTGGGGACCCCAGAAAGGCTGTAATATTCTCTGTCACCTAGAATACCATGACAAACACTGGAGGCTGTTGTTCTTTTAAATCAGGCCACAAATGTTTTTACTACCTGCTACCCTAGGAGAGAGGCTTTCCACTGCACAGACCCTGTCTTGAAGCCTTCAATAACTTTTGAGCCCAGAATACTTGAAGTAGAAGGTGAAGAGGCCAAGTCAGACCCCAGGATATTTTTGGCTTCTTATCAATCTTCCCCCAAATGAGCTAATGTTTAGAAACTTCCCCCAAATGAGTTTCTAAAGCCCATTCCTTTGTTGTATTTCCACCATCTGACATCCGGCAAAGATACCACAGGTATTTTCTCTCTCCATTTCTAAACTATTGTCTGCTGTACCAAATAGCCTAAATCATCAATGATCCTTTGGGGGGGGGGGGGGAATCAACCTTCAGGAATCTATTGTACTTGCTCAAAGAAAGGATACTTCCTGCCTCTTATGGCATAGTTTAAATACAGGAAAAAGCAGCCTGTTTGGAGAAGAAAAAGAGCACGTCCCCTCCAAGACTGCCACCCCAAATGTGGGACAATTGCGGGAGTGGGATCAGGAGCTGCAGTGGAGGCCCGAAGGTGAACACAGGGCACACCCTGGGAAGGGGCTGGGGTCCCCCCGTACCTTTTCCGCGAGGCCCAGAGCTGCTGGCGCTGCTGCTCCCCCCGGCGCCTGACGAGTCCTTCCTGAGCCTTTTGCTCTGTGGCCTCACGCTGGACCGTAGGAAGTGGTGCTGGTCCTGGGGGCAGGAGGGCGGTGGGGACGGGGCCTGTGGGCCGCCCTCGGGGGCCGGGGGACCGCCGCCTCGGGGGGTCTTGCTGTCCCTCTTTGTGCCACCGCTGTCTTCGGCCGCGTCCCCGCCGCCGGCCCCCTCTCCCTCCAGTGCGTCCTCATCGGCTGCCCTCTTGCCCAGCCTCTTGAGCCCTTCCTCCCCGCCGCCGCCGTCTCCCAACTTCACTGTCATCCTGCGGGAGAGGAGAGGGGCCCTGGTGAGGCCGGCACAGCCCGGAGCCGCCGCGAAGTTTAGCCGCCCGCCTCCCTCTCAACATGGCCGCCGTTGTTTGTTCCAGGTCCTCCCACGGCCCGCCCGCTGCCAGTCGACCGAGTCAGCCGCCCCGGACCCCGAACCCTAGCCCAGACCCCCCACCCAGACCCCCTGGCCTAGGACACGGAGGCGCCAGGGGAGGCGGGCGGCAGCTCGGTGGCCGCGCCCAGACGGCCATGCCCGCAAGGCGCCCCAACCCGTCGGGGTCGAAAGATCCGGGGCCCAAAGGGATCCGGGACCCGGGATTCGAGGTTTGGGTTCTTGGGTCCCAGCGTCGCAGCCCTAAGCCACTTACCCAGCGGGGCTGCGGCTCACGGCCTGCGAGGCGAGCAGCCTGCACGCCGGCCTCGCTCCCTGGGCCGGCCGGGCCTCGGCGCCCTCGCCCCCCGACTCCACCCCTTCTCGACCTCCAAAAGGCGCATGGCACCTGGCCAGCGCACCTGCCCCGCACGCTGGCCCCCAAAGTTGGCTCCGGAACGATGAGAGGGGCCCGGATCCACCCTAGCAGGGGAGAGGCGCGGGCTCACCTGCGTGCACAGAGAACTCCATAGTGGCCCGCGGCTGCCTGTCCGCCTGCTTATTTTTAAACAGACATAAAGAGAAATAAGCTCAGGGTTTCTGGAAATCTTGCTTCCCAGGGTGGGAGATGTGTGCTGCAGCGGGGATTTACGAACTTAAAATGTTTTTCTGCAACAAAGGAGCCCGTTGCACGGAACAAATTGGATCCACCCATGAAAGGGGCAGCACACTATGTCCAGGTCCAAATGCAAGAACGGGTAGAACAGAACTGTGTTAAAACTCTTGGTATCCATTAATAAAATTCTTGCATTAACTTTGTTCCCCACAGCTGTGTGAAAGGTCAACAACAAAATGGGATGACTCTGAAAACGCAGCCCAAGAAGCAGACCCACTGAAAAATAAACGGAGATAATCAGGCACCTATCAACATGCTAAGCCCCAACAGTATTGTATACATGTGATGTAGCAAGGAAGTGTTAGACTCCTCAACAGGTGTTGATGCTGTGCCCAAACTGTGTTTGACAAGCTCGACACAACTGAGGACAGGGACATGACCATTCCACCAAGGCTAAAAAAGTAGAGCAGCAAAGGGCAAGCAAGGACCTCTCATGGAAAGGTCTGCAAATGAGTAAAAACCACAGTACTACCTACTACTGCTCTGATGCAAAGTAAGCTCTAAGCAGTTTTCATCTGTTGTATATGTCATTTGAACTCGCTGTAGTTAAAATAACAAAAAACAAAACAAAACAAAGAGGAATAGAACCACATAGGACAAATAGCAACACTTAAAGAACTTCTCACTATTCATGTCTCAACGTGTCCATTCCTACTTAAGAGAGCTGAAAGTATACCAAAGAACCTTTTTCTGGTGTGTCCTGCGGAGAGCCCTACTTCCCAGGGGCCTATCATCCCCAAGCCACCCACGGCCACGCCAGGGCTCAGGCAAGGCATCCATCAGCCACAGCGGAACGATTTGCCCCTTTGTCAGGCTGAATGTTAGACACTGAATTGAACATAGAAGGGCACAGCTTTTCAGAGTTTTTCTCTAAGATTGAGGAAAACACGAGAATGGAAACCTCTTACTAAAACTTCCAACATCACTTCTAGAACGTGCGCAGAGGGAGAATCAGCTCAATCCCAACCTCTGCTCGACGCCGTTTGCCACATTTCGGCTCTGAAAAAGCAAACCTCTCCCTGCTGGGGCCGATTTCTGGCTGCACACAAAGCGCGCTGTCAACACAACACTTCTCGGTCCCCAAGCCGCTCCGACAAAGCACCGCGCGCGTAACCACCGCTGCAAGGACGCAGGCCGCTCGCCCGCAGTTCCGATCCGGCGGGGAGCTCGGCCTTGCCACAACAGCCGGCCGAGGTGGCCTCCCCCTTTCCAACTCCAGCCTCCGGTTACCTTTTTCATCAATGGCTCGCAGCACCTTGGCTTCCCCGGCCCCCGGGGGCCTACCCGGCGCCCTCAGATCCGGCCGGGCGGGGCAGCCCCGGGCCCGGAGCGCCGGTTGCACCGAGTCTGCGACGCTAGTGTGGTGCTCCCACTTCGAAAACAGTCACTGGGTGACGCTCGCCCCGGCACGTCCCCTCCGCAGCCGGGGTGCGGCTGACTGGGCTGCGGGAGCCAGTGCTGCCGCCCCTCAGCCTCCCGGAGACCCGGCCAGCCGCGCTCAGCAGTTCCGGCTACGGCGGCCGGCGGAGACCGCAGGGGCGGAGCGCGGGGCGGGACACGGTAGGCGGGCGCGCGGAGCGGGGAGGGGCGACGCGTGCGGGGACGAGCACGTCCGAAATTTTCAGCGGGTGCCCCCTGCAAGAGCGCTCCCATTGGCCAGTCGCGGGTGCGCGCGCTTGCACGCCCAGACGCTAGGTAGGGGCGGGAGGGTAGTCTACGACGCGAGTAATGTTGTGACACCGCCTCGCGACTTTGCGGTTGGTGCGTCTGTCCGGATTGGTGGGTCGACAGCCAATAGAGTCAGCGCTCTGGCTGTGATTGGTCGGGGCTGTATGACGGATGCGTGAGAAGAAAACACCGCCTCAGCTCCGAGGGTTGAATCCGGCGCGAAAGAAAAAGTATAGAAGTGCAACTGAGGCGCCTAAACGCACGCTCTGTGGGGTTGAGTGCGTGCTTTTGAAGACTTTGGGCGTAGCGGATGGTGCTGGGCACTTAGGCCATTTTCCTTCATTCTAGTATTTATGTGTATGTGTGTGGGAGGGGGTAAGAGTGATGGTGTTTAAGGATGCAAACTTGGTAAGGAGTCGTAAATAAGCCAGAGATCAAATGCACAGTGTAATGATTACAGACATGACTGTACTACAATTAGTAATGTGATAAATAAGCTATATGGACAATCAGAACAATATATATCGAAGCAACATCATTGTATACCTTAAGTTTACACAATATTACAAGTGAAATTTAGTCCTTAAAAATTGTTTATGAAAGTGGAGTTTTTAAAAACAATCTTCCTTGTAGGCTCCTACCCCGACTCATCCAATGGTGTCTACATTTTCAAGTTTTTTCTGTTGTTTAGCAATGTGGGCCTTTTTGCTCTAGTAACTTTTTTTGTTTTTTGACCTGACATTGTTTTTTTTCATAGTGTACCCCTGACCGTTAAGGTCAGAGCGCACGTTGTTAATGCCTTTCGGAACGCAGTCTGCCCCTCCAGATCAGGGTAGATTCTAATGGATGGGATGAACTCGTGTCGTTGGCTGGCATTTTCTCGCCAAAGACACCCATATGGCCCCCAAAGCATTGAACGCATGTGATCAATTATCTAGTAACTTCAAGGAAGTATGTCGAATCAATTGCCTTTTCTCAGAAATACTCTTGAACCGCCACCTGTTCCTTGAGATCAGACGAAGCTGAGCCTAGAAACGGTCTTGGGTACATAAGACCAGGCAGGAAGTTTAACAAGAGAGTACTCTTGAAGAAGATGGCGTTCCGTTTCTCCCCCAGTCTCTGCTGCCTTCCTCGACCCTCTGTCTGACGTACAAGACTGGAAAAGTGTAACTACCGCAGCAGGTCCCTACAGACTGCATCGCCGTCACCCCTAGAATTTCGCCAATTCCCTTCTCTGCGCAGAACGGCATATTCAGGCCTCCTGGCCCCCTTTTCCGAGCTAGCGCTGCTGATTCCTGACCATGGCTGGGAAGGGGAAAAACTATCCCGCGAGACTGTGGAGCTCGCCGCCGGAGGGAACCCGCGGCGTAAATACAGCCCTCGGAGCCGCACGAACGTTCCCGATCGTTTTCGGCTCTTTCCGGCCTCTCGTGGAGCTTCGGGGAGCCTTGGCGTCTGTTGTCACTAACTTCGGCTGTTTCCGCTTTCGGCCAGCAGCCGTTGTCCCGGCAACGCGCGGCGGCGCCGTGGCCCTGGGAAGGTGAGAGCTGCCTAAGGAAAGGGCACCTGGGGGCCGAGGGTGAGGGGTCGGGAAAGTGAGAGGTGAGGGGGCCGGGAACTTGGAGGACGGCGACGACGAGGCGGGGTGGAGGCGGGGCTCGGGTGGTTCCGCGGCTGTGGGGCCGGGAGGAGGGTTACGACCAGGCGCAAGATCGGGTCCAGCGGCCTCCCAAGTTATTTCGTCCGGAAATCCGGTCTTGGCGGATCTCCCGCAGCCCCCAGCGGGTCAAGGCTACGAAGTGATGGCCACCTCTGGCGCAGTTCAGGTCCTACTGAGGGCCGCGTAGTCGTGCGAGCCTCGGGGGAGCTGACCCGGTAGATAGGTGGGGGACACTGGCGGAGCACTCGGTATCCCCGGGCGGGGAGAAAATAAGAAAACCACCTTTCTGCCAGCCGCGCTGTCTCAGCCAGCAATGGCTTTCCTTCCTGTACAAGAGATACAGCTCTGACCCCACCTGTCCCCAGGCCTGGGGCCTGTAGCCTGGAGGGTGAGACTTTGCAAAGTGGCCACTAGTGCCTGACCCCCACCCCTGTCCACTCAGGCCCCTTGTTTCTCCAGTTCCTTCAGATTCCCATGTGCAGCATCTCCAAACAGTAAAGCAACTTAAATTAGCCTTAGTGCCCCGAACCCCTCGGTTGAATGATTCCCAAAAGTTGGTTTAATAGAGGTGGTAGAAATGTTGGATGGTTGGAGCCAAGAGGAGTAAATTGATTAGAGCAAATGAAACTTTTTTCTTTCCCCCAAAGTTTATATATATTTACCAAATGCTTTTAATGTTCTAGTGACCCTGAGTTTGTTTTAAGGAAAAGAAACTCATTTGTTTCTGAACTGATGCCATTAATAGATGTTATTGGTAATGATTGTGTTAGGCATTTCTCCTGTTTACTCCGGTAACTTTACTTTTGTACTTATGCAGGTGGTACTTATCCACTGTAGGAAAATGTTAAAATTCAGGTGTAAGGAATGATTATCATACACTGTATAAAAACGGACTCATTCTCCCTGGCCTATAACCCAGTTTTTACAGCTAACAGAACATCTTTCTTTGCTAAAAAATATCTTCATCTCTTACTGGGGGCCTGTTCTATGCAAGGCATTGTTCTGGGGCCTGAGGATGCTCCAGCAGTCTCCCACCCTGTGGGGTCGATAATCTGGTAGGGAGTGGAGGGTGGTCCATCAAGTACACGTGCAGCCGCGGAGAAGTACAGGCTTCTATGGTGACACTGGGCAGAGGCACCAAACAACCCAGAAGTCCAAGAGCTCCCTGGAGGAAAGGAGGGTTCCTGAGTACCCAAAGGAGGGGTGTGGGGAAGAGACCCTTTGGAAAAAATCCTCAGGCAGGAGGAAACAAGTAACTAAAAGGTCTGTTAGCATCATGCTTATTACAAATTCATATTTGCAGTAAAAAATACAGAGAAAATCAGGTTTAAATATTTCAAGTGCTATTAGAATTTTTTCTCCATTACAACAAATTAGTTAACATTTCTCATTTTGCAGAGAAATATTTTCACAAAGTAAACTTGTTAAATATGAATATGAATTTCCCATAGTCCAGAATTTAGACACTTGGTTGGCTACAGCATGTTAAAACCCACTTTAAAAGATTTCCTTTCCTATATTAAGTCACCAGATGTTTATCTAGTGTGTTTCCATTTTTAATAGCTTTATTTGGAGTTTTGCATAGGACTTTGTACTCAAAGAAATTAGAGTCCTGAGTAATGTTGGTGTCCCCTAAGTCAGCGGTACCCAAACTTTCCGGCACCAGGGGCCAGTTTCATGGAGATGGGGGGAGGGGGGACAGGGATGGGGACAAAGACAGGAGGCAGAGCTCAGGCGAGCTTCGCTTGCAGCCACATTCCTAACAAGCTATGGACCAGTACTGGTCTGTGGCCCAGGGCCTGGGGACCCCGCCCTAAGTGATATGTGTGTGCAGGAGACCAGTGGATCCTGTCCTTCCCCTGAATCCAGTCCCCACAACCCCGCCGCCCCCTCCCCCAGGATCCCTGAGTGGGTGCTGGGCAGTTAGTGATGATAAGAGCACAACTTTGAAAGTTGTGCCTCTGTTTAGTATTCAGGGTATATGCTCACAAGAAGAAGGTAAACATTTGAAATGTGACTGTTCATTTGTATCCACATGCTTTCCAGCTTCCCGGGAGGGATTTCCTTCTCTGAATCCACACTGAGCTCTTCTGATACAACTATTGTATTACTCAGCCAGCGGCATAGCCCACTTCCCACAATGATAGAGTGATAGCATTTTGCAGGTGTTGAATAATCTTTTTACACTTTTTTTTTTGTTGTGGCTAAATATGCATAATACAAAATTTGTCATTTTAACCATTTTACATATAGAGTTCAATGGCATTAAGTACACTCACGTTGTACAACCATCACCACCATCGTCTCCAGAACTTCTTTCATCTTCCCCAACTGAAACCCTATGTACATTAAGCAGCTGCCCCCACACCTCACCCTCCCAGCCCCAGCAGGCACCGATCTACTTTCTGACTCTGAATTTGACTCTTGTAAGTACCGCATACAAATGGAAGCATGCAAGTATATTATTTGTGCTTTTGTGTGTGCCTTACTTCACTCAGCATAATGTCTTCTAGGTCCATGCATGCTGTCATGTGTCAGAATTTCATTCCTTTTTTTTAATCCTCCCTCAAGGACATGCTTATTGATTTTAGAGAGAGGGGAAGGGAGGGAGAGAAACATCAGTTGGTTGCCTCTTGTATGCGTCCCTACCGGGGATTGAACCCACAACCTAGGCCTGTGCCCTGACCAGGAATAGAACCAATGACCTTCCAGTTTGTGGAACGACACGCCAACCAACTAAGCCACAGCCAGGGCAGAATTTCATTCATTTTAAAGGCTGAATAATATTCTATTATATGAATATACAATACCACATTTTGTTCATTCATTCGTCCGTTGATAGGCATTTGGATTGTTTCCACCTTTTGGCTACTGTGAATAATGCTGCTATGTATATTTGTGTACAAATACCTGTTCAAGTCGCTGCTTTTCTCTCAATTCTTTGGGTGTGTACCCAGAACTGGAATTGCCGAATCATGTAGAAATTCCACACCTACTGTTTAAGGAGTCACCATATTGCTTTCCAATAGTGGCTGCAACCTTTTTCATGTCCACATGTGTGAATTTCTCCACATCCCCTCCAATACTTTTTATATTCTGTTTTTCTAATAAGCCATTGTAATGGGTATGAAGTCACCCTACACATGCTCTGTTCTCTAGCAATTAGCTTCCCCAAACTGACCCTAGGGTATCGAAAATTGGGCAGAAGTCAGACTGGCATTTCATTCACCTCCTACCCCTCCCGCCCCACGCAAAGGTACAGTGTGCACATATCTTCCAGGACAGAAAGGGAGGAAAGGAGAGCGAGTGGGAGGGAAGGAAGGAAAGGAGGAAGCTCCTGCAACTGATGAAGTTCAACTTCCCTGTGGGCGCCGTGGGTTTGTTTTCTTGACTCTAACAGAGGAACCCTTTTGCCCTTTACAACCTGAGTGTAGGAGGTGAAGAGAGCCTTGGTTTTCAAGCTTTATCAGAAATGGAGTACTAGGCTTTTCTGTATATACATTCTCTTCAGTGAAGCAGTTTGCTTTTATTTGGTTTGGAAATGTTCTTTTTTTTTTTTAAGATTTTATTTATTTTACTTTCAGAGAGAGGAAGGGAGGGAGAGAAACATCCATGTGTGGTTGCCTCTCTCATGCCCCCAACTGAGGACCTGGCCCACACCCGAGGCATGTGCCCTGACTGGGAATCGAACCAGCAACCCCTTGCTTTGTAGGCCAGCACTCACTCCATTGAGCCATACCAGCCAGGGCCGAAAATGTTTTTCTTAAAGGGGACTATAGAAATGTAAATTGTCCTTATTATGGTTGGAATAAAAGTCATCAAGGATTACTCAGGTAGTCCAGGCAGCAGGGCTTTTCTGTGCTGTTTTGATGGCAAGAAGCTTCACTGTTTTCCTTCATGCTCTAGATCATTGCAAGTCCAAGTCCTTGCTTTTAATTGCATGTTTTTTCCTGTTAGCGACCTTTTCCACATGAAATTGCCTGAAGTCAGTGTGAACGGGCATTTATAAGTTGCTGAATGTCTTATGGATATGGGTTTGTGATGCTTTTCTTTCCTAATTCTATACACAGTTGTTTTGTTCAAAACCACGGGGCTTGGCGGTTTTTCCCCTGCAGGTCTCGGCCCTGACTGGTCTGAGCTTCATCATGGCCCTCTACTTTGACTACCGAATAGAAGCTCCAGACTCCGTTGGGTCTCCTTCCCACATCAGTTGGCACCCCGTTCATCCATTCCTGGCAGTCGCCACCGGGAGCACAACCTCAGGAGGCAGTGTGGATGTATATCTGGAGCAAGTAAGTACTAAGAAGCAATGATTATGACTCCCTTAGCTTCTGGCTCTTATTCTGTGTGTGTGGTGGGAGGGGGGGGGCGGGGGGGATGTAAGGGTTATGGTTTGGGGTGTAGGTGAGTAGGGTACGGAGATAGGGGGTGTGTAGGCTGTGTGTAGGCTATGATGTACATGTGTGTAGTGTATGTGTATGTGTATGTGAGTTCTCACTGAGGTCTTAACTCCCACTATTATAAAAGTCCAGTTATGTGGATAATTCTTTTACCTCTGACGTTTAGGTTTGGGGACATATTTAGGAATGTTTGAAACAGAATCTACAGTCAATTCACAGTCACTAACCAGAAATGGCCCCTCAGCATTGTCTGTCCATCCTGATCCAGTCTACCGTCAGCTCACATTATTCATTTAAAAGTATTAGTTTTCTGTAGCTGCCATGACAAATGACAGCAAACTGGGTGGCTTAAAACAATGGAAATGTATTCTTTCCCAGTTCTCGAGGCCAGAAGTCTGAAAGAAGGGATTGGCAGGGCCTTGCTCTCTGAAGGCTCCAGGGAGGGTCTTCCAGGTTTGTCTTTGCTGCTGGTTGCTGGCAGTCCTGGTGTTCACCCCTCTAGTGTCTTCCTCCCTCATCATAGGGCTGTCTCCTCTGGGCGTCTCTTCTATT
The DNA here is from genome assembly GCA_007922815.1 of Macrotus californicus. Lineage (NCBI taxonomy): Eukaryota > Metazoa > Chordata > Mammalia > Chiroptera > Phyllostomidae > Macrotus > Macrotus californicus. The sequence goes on along the minus strand of VMDR010000192.1, from coordinate 153,005 downwards.
AAGGACACCATCATATTGGATTAGGCCCACCCTAATGACTTCATCTTAACTGGATCCTCTGCAAAGGTCCTGTTTTTAAATAAGGTCGTATCACAAGTATCAGTTGTTAGGACTTCAGCACATCTTTTTGGGAATTTTCACAATTCGACCGAGAGCAAAAATTTGTTAGATACTCCTCAAACTTTCAATACCCACCCCCACCAAAATTCTCAGTGCACAGCACACCTCATACTTCACGTAGAAAATCAGATTTCCCTTCCCACCCGCTTCTCAGCCCTCTACAGTCTCACTGCCAACCCAGATACTTCACGAAGCAGCCAGAGTCAGCAGCACTGTCTGCATGGCCCTGTGTGCTTTTGGGTCCTTATCTTATGTCCCTCCTCCACGCGGCTCCGCACTCTTGTGAAGTTCTGTGGGGAACACGCCGTGGAACTTGCAGGGGCTTTCCTTTGCACTGCCTCCTTCATCCAGCCTTCCTCTCCTCCCACCCGGGATGTTGCTGGCATGTCCAGGCCCCTTCTCCCTCTTGCTTCCTCCCTCCTCCTGTGACTGTCACCGTCTACCATTGAACGACTTACAGACCTGTATCTCCCGCCCACAAGTCCCCCCTGAAATACAGACTTAGAAATCCGGCTGTCCTCGGGACCTCTGGGTGTTTGACACAGACCTCAAACTTTCCAAGTCCAAACGGAACTGAACTTTGCCCCACTGTCCCCTGCCCCACACTTACCTTTGAAGGCCGAGTGTTCTCCATCTTGATGCCCAGGACAGGGACCTGGGAATGATGATGACACTCCCTCCCCACCCTGTAACCCATGGCCAAGTTCACCTCGTTTACCCCGGAGCCTCTGGCAAGCTAAGTACAGCTTGCTCACTGCAGCACCTGTGTCCTGAAGGTCCTCCCCATCCCTGTTCCTCACACAGGGCAGAGCCATCTTTTGGGATCCTACCTGGAATCTGCCACTACTCCCACCTTCCCCACCCCCAGATTGCTATTTGGGTAAGGACAGAAATACCCAAGGTGGCCCCCAGTGCCCTAAGGCCTGGCTCTCCTGCCTCACGTCGCGCTCTTCCTCCTGTGCTGCCCGCACCTGGTCTCAGGGCCTTCCGGCACTGCGTGTGCCATGCCCTCCACACAGGAGAGTCTCCCTTGATCTTTTTGCTCGATTACTATATTAGTCCTCCAGATGAAAGTGGTTCAGTGGCACTTCTGAGGAAGTCCTTCCCCACCTCCCCCCACACTAGGGCAGAACCTCTTGATGTCTCACCTCATCATCAGAGGTCTCATCTGTGACACTTGTCACTCTTTCATCCTTCCACAGATGGAAGCGCAGCCAGGGCCCCGTCTGCTCTCATGTTTGTCCTGCCTCAGCATTAAGCACAATGTCGCCCCGCTTCTTTGGAGTAGGTGCCTCCCTCATGGGAGTCAGAGAACTCTCCAATATGTAGCATAAAATTTTCCTTAGAATAAATGCTAAATTCCAAAATAATAGCAGTTCTAGAAAAAAAATTTTAGAATTTAGACAATTAAAAAAATACTATTACAAAACAAAGTATACTTCTTGTGTTTCTAATTGGTACAAGGGAAACTTTAGGGTTTCTAAATAGTTATTAGATGATCATGAGGTCACAGATATAGCAAGTATAGTGAGATTACTAGAAAGAATCTGGTAGGAGTACTGTGAACAAATGAAATTAGTCTCTGAAAACACACATATTTTCACCCTAAACCTATTTTCTTAGAAAATTCTAGAAAACTCAAGAGTATACAAGCACATATTCCATTAGCTGTCAGAGCAGGAGCATCATCAGACATCACAGAGCCTCTGGAAAACTCCAGTGTGCACTGGTGAGAAAACGGAAGTGAATAGGCTAATAACTTCTGAGTGTCATTCTGAAAATAACTGGCCTTGCAGACCCTGAAAAGGCTTTGGGAGTCATCTGACCACACTTTGAGAACCTTGGTGTCAACACACTTCATCTGGCCCACCACTTGTTTTTATAAATAAAGTTTTATTGGAATTCATTAAGACACTAGCTAGCCACTGAGCAGCTGAGAGTATGTCACACTCCTTGATACACTGGTCAGTGTGGTCTGTTGGGTGTTAATCTTATGATTTCATAGCTCAGCTGTGGTAAGATTGGTGTTTCTATGAAAATTAGATAGAACAGTTCCTTAATAAACAACTCTTTGTATCTTCTAGCTGATGTCCATTCCGTTGATTACCCAGAAATTCTTTGCACAGCTGCCACTCCATGTAATACGGGATTCACCTCTTGTCTGTCACAGGGTGAGCGTGTGCCGGATACGCATATTGAGAGGTCGTACCAGATTACTTCTCTGTGCTGGCACCCGACGCGGCTGATACTGGCTGTTGGATGGGAGACTGGAGAAGTGATTATGTTTAATAAGCAGGACAAGGAGCAGCATGCGGTCCCCCCAACGCACACCGCAGACATCACTGTCCTCAGTTGGAGCACCAATGGGAACTGCCTCCTGTCGGGGGACAGGGTAAGCAGACACCTGGTGACACTGATTTCAGATCTCAGCAGTTCCTTGTTTGTACCCTTGGGGACACGCTGGGAAAGGTGTTAAAGACCAAATTAGTTGAAATGTGTGGTTGCCAAGTTCAGTTGATCTTGTCAGATGTCATCGCAGATTTTGTTTTATATTGGAAGCAAGGTTTGAAAACTTTATTCTCCCACCCCACTGCATGGGATGTCTATCATTTTTAAAATGAACTTTTCTAGATGACTGTGTTCAGAAAGACGGGGTGAATGACTCAGTTACTGCCACTTTTATGGCACTGCTACGTTACCAGCTTCCCTGAGCACGCTTGCTCATTGCCTGGGAGTCCCTGATCCTCACTGTCCAGCTCAGGGGTTTTTAGCCTGCTTGATCTGCCCCTCAGGACAGTGGAGGAGGGCTCTTCTACCTGCATTTGGTGGGCAAGGGCCAGAGAGGTTGCTTAACATCCTACAAAGCCAGGACAGACCCCACAATAGGGAATCATTCCACACAAAACGTCAACAACGCTTGGGTTGAGAAACCCTGGTCTAGACCTAATTTGATTCAGAAATGTACAGCAGAAATTGTACAGTGTGTTCATTTATTACATGTTTCAGGTAATACATTTACATGTCTCAAAATTCAAAAGGTAAGAAATGGTGTGTACCTTGAAAGGCCTCTCTACCCATGCCCCTCAGTTTCCTCTCTCTACTCCTTTCTGGTATCCGTAGCTTCTTGAAGTCCCTCCAGAGTTCCTGCAGGTACGCACAGGCACATAAAAATGCATTCTCTCCCCAATTTCCAATTTTGCTATATTTCAAATCTTTAGAGGAATTAAAAGAATAGTACAAGGAACACCTGTATACCCTTTACGTAAACTCACCAGTTATTAACATTTTGACCCATCTGCCGTCTCTTTATGTATATATTTTCCCTGACTGTTTAGGAGTTTGTCACAGACAGCGTACTTCACTCGCCCCTGGACACTTCAGCACTGACCCCTAGGAATGAGGGCGTTCTCCTGCCTCACCACAGTTTACCTTTGTGTACTTAACTCAGGAGGGTGAACACTGATGCAGTACCAGTACCTCGTGCTGACATCACTAGGTAGTCATCAACATGACAGTTTTTCCAGTTGTCCCAGTAATGTGCGTTATAGCTGACTTCGTCCTGTCCAGAATCCAGTCGAGGCCACGCGTTGTGTTTGGCTGTCATTTCTGTCTCGTCTTCTTCAGTCAAGAACGGTTCTCCAGGCCTCTCTCTCTTGTTTTCTTTTTTGCTCTTTCATGACCTGGACCTTTTTAGGAGTCCAGACTAGAACATCCCTCAGTTTAGATTTGTTTGCTTTTCTCTTTAGATTAAACACCTGTGGGTGGAGGTACCACACAGGATCCTGCCTCCTTATCGTCCTCTGCTTTCCCATGAGCAATAGCATGCGATTCTGTTCTGTGTCTGCCCCTCCATGTAATGCTGTGTCTTGCAGATCTCTCCATGCTGGTGCACAGTGAACTTCCTTCTCTGTCCACCTGCCCTCTGTCTGAATGTCTACGATTTACTTCAGCAGCCCCTGTGGGTACACATTTCAGCGGTTTCCAGTCTTGCTGAACAGAGAATGACTCAGAGGCTAACTCGATGCTTTTGTCATTTCACACGCGTGGAAGTCGAGGGAAATCCCTGGATGTCGGGTGGCTGAGCCTTAGTTAGGGCCTATGTGTTTGGTTTGGTGGATGTTCCCAAACACCCACCATGGGAGGCGTTTCAGTCCACACCACGTCACCAGTGTGTGCTCTCTCACAGGGTGGTGTGTCCAAATTCAGGATTTTGTCATCCAGTGTGCATTTGTCTTGCTATTGACAGTGAGCATCACAAGGACCATTGACATTTTCTGTCCTAGTCTTGTCGCTTGCCCACTCTTCTGCCAGTTTGTTCCTTTCCTTTGGTTGATTTTTCTTCTGTTTTTCTATTCAATTCCCACCTAATGACATTGCCCTGTCCCCAGATTCTGACTCCCTTGGTGATCTTTCCCTCCTCCCCGCTGTGGAATGCTCTGCAAATCCCCTGTGAGAGTAAAGGAATCCAAGATCACTGAATCTCCTCATCCTCATTTGACTACATAACCATGAACAAAGTAGATTAACTCAGGCATGAAGCTAAACTCAGATATGTGCTGACCAAGTCCTAAGGGTCAAAATATTTAAGAACAGAAATATCTAGTCCTTCTAAGGAAATCTAGACTGTGCTGGTCTTCACTTAATAACGGGCTCAGCTAGGACGAGAAGTAATAGTAAAGGAATAAGCACTTGGGACGCTGCACCGCTGAGTGCCCAGGCTCGGCTGAGGGTCTTCTCGGCCCTTCCACCAAAGATCTTCCTTTAGTTAGGGTGCTTCCCAGTGAAACGAACCCAGACCAGCAGAAGCAAGAAGGTGCACTGAATCTGAGGCCATCGGAGTGTCCCAGGGTCTCTAGGGACAGGAGCACAGCTGACTTCAGGGCTGTCTGGAACCAAGAGGGAGGTGCCGACAGACACATCTGTGTGCCAGCTCTGTGCTTTTCCGTGGACCGTCCTACCGCACTTCCCTCTCTCTCTGACCCATTAGATCCATGAGGCAGAATCTCTAGCTGATGAAAATGAAGGAAATCACCTGCTCCAGTTTCAGCTCCCACCCAGAGACCTGTCCCTCCTCCTCTTCTCCCAAATTCAGCCCAGGTCAATGCCCACATGTGCAGTAGTCAGCGGTGGCTTGGGAGGTAGGGAGATCCCTAGAAAAGGGACACTGGGCAGATGTTCTGTGAAGTAGCCATTGGCAGTTACATGAGTAAGAAGTGGGGACAATGACCCCTGGTCACACGGACGAGGTCTTGTTTGCCCACATGCTTTCGCGGAGCCAAGTGTAGGATCCGGTAAATTCACATGTGACAGAGGACAAGTCAGTTCTTCCTGTCATGATAAACTCTTAGAAAACCTAGGAGGATGGCCTATCCTTTGAAGTGGCAATATGTTGACACTTGCATCTAGAACATTCTTAACACACAGTTCCTTAATTCATTAAACTCTCGCTCTTCAAAAACAGGACTAATTTCTCACGTTCAGGGTAACTTTTTTAGAGCCTGGCTGCATAAAATTACGTGAATGAAGTAACCTAGAAGGAATGACCGTGAAGAAAAAGCTCTGAACACAAAGAATTGCCCTGCGGGAGTAGTGTGGCCTGCAAAAAACGTTTAGAATTGGGATGGGGAACAAGGCCGCCACCAAGGAGATGGGACACCTCAGAGTTCGCCTGTGAATCTCCACTTTGTGTTGCATTTCCAGCTGAAGGAAATAGGTTCATTAGCCAGAAGCTGAGACAAAGCACGTTTGACTCATTGCATCCTTGGGAGTCAGTGGAAACTTAACTTGGGATCGTCCTGGGCTGCATCTGTCCTTCTGTCAAAACCAGGCCTACACGACGGCCTGAACTCACTGCTCCTGAGGTCCAAGGGCTCTGAGCCACTTCCTCCTCAAAGCAACAGCCCAGAGGTCTGGGCACGCTAAGTATGTCCTGACTTATTCAGGAACCTGATTGGATTGCCAGTTCGAAGCCCTGTGTGCTAATAAAGAGCTTTATGAAGTCAATTATTATGGTAAAAAAATGAGTCCTGGATGATTGAACTTGAAGGGCGGAGCAGAGAGCATCTCTGCAGGTGTTTTGCATAAAACACCGTCACGCACACAGGGTCCCACAGTGTGGTTCTCTGTGGAGGGGGCTGGGGGGCAGGGAAGGGACACGTTTTCATCTTCTAGCCTTGTCTTTTCTGCTATGCAAGCATCATTTTGAAAAGAATTACTAAACACAAAGGAACCAGCAATGATTTTATTCCTCATAAAGCTGGAAAAGTCAAAAAGACCTAGCTTGATGATATATACTATTCATACTGTATATATGTATATGTACTGAGGTTCCATACTATTTTCAACCTTACATAACTTTTCTTAGAGATTTACTGTATAGGTTGCTTGTAAAGCCCACCTCACTGGAAAACCACAGTCCCATACATAATAAAGCGGTGCTACCCAGCAGTGGGGGCACTGGAACCAGCGCTATCTGAAAGCAGGCCGGGAGGGAGAGTGTACTGTGCGCTAACATGGTCACCGACCTTGAGCAGGAAGCACGCCTTGAGGAATGCCGAGCGTCAGAGCAAATGCCCTTCGCAGACAGATTCAGGTGGAAACACTGCCATTTGGCAAAGCTTAGCTCTCACCCCTGGTCACGGAGCCTCCTGGACCCGTTGCGATGGAGTTGTGTCCTCTCTGCTGCCTCGGAATTCTCTCACACTTGTCTGAGCTGTTCATTTGAGACTTCGATGGTTTTAAAGTTGAAAATATAGTGCACCTAACGCCCAGCTCCTGGATTCTATTGGTTTCCTCCAAGATGAGGAACCAGGGCTCCTTGACAGCTGATTCTAGGATTGGAGCAGGACAGTGAGCCCAGAGAATCTGCAGTGACAGGAAGTAAGGAAGTACCCGCAAAACCCGCAGTGACAGTGTGTGGAAGTGACTAGTCGAAAGAGCTCCCGATGGCTGAAGCTGGAAAAATTGAAGCAAAAAAGTAGTACTGGATTATAACCCGAAGTAGAAAATAAGTATCCATGGGTCCATACTGATACAAATCTATGACTGAATAAGTAATAATGAAGAAGAGGCAAATCTCCTGTGCTGAAGAACCCTAAATGACTCATGTAGATTCTCCGTGCTCAAGGAGGTAAGACATAACTCCCCTCCCCGTACAGAATGGAAGGGGCAAAAAAAAGACCTGAGAGAGGAGGCGCCTTACAAACGTGACTCAGCCAGAAGATCCGGGTCTGTATCACAGCGATGAGTCCTGTCGATGGCATGGACCCAGGATATGGTGCAATGAGAAGAGCAATTTATATCTTTGTCTTCTCCCAGAACCCCAATCGGCGATGAGAAAAATAGATCTCGATGGAGGGATATCCTACAAAGTCCCTTAACAGATCTCAAAACAGTCAAGACCATTAAAAACAGGAGAGACCGAGACATGGTCTCAGCTGAGAGGAGCCACAGGAGACGTGGTGACCAAATGTCACCTGGGTCCTGATGGGACCCTGGGCCAGGAAGAGGGCATTAGGGAGAAACTGAGGAAATGTGAATAAAGACTGGTTAATATAATGTATCAATATTGGCTTATTAATTCTGAGAATCGCGATGTAAGATCCAATAACAGGAGAAACTAGGTGGGAGTATGGGGTTTCTCAGAACTGTTTCCACAACTTTTTCATGAATCTGAATCTATTTTAAAATTAAAAGTTTGTTTTAACAACTGAACATGTGATGGTTGTCATGCCCAGATAGTGAGGGTTGGAGGGCATGAAGACGAGTTGCTGGCCTTCATCAGACACTTTTGAATTGTTTGTACTTTTCACAGTACACTCGTAGTAGTTTTATTTTTTTAAAAAAAGAATAAGCGCAAGTTCTATTGCACCAGTGTAAGTCTTGCCTCCCACCTGTCACTCAGTAAGAATGTGTTTCCTCTGCATGCGATGTTGGATTTTCCAGCTCGGTGTCCTGCTCTTATGGAGGCTGGATCAAAGGGGCCGAGTACAAGGGACACCCCTGCTGAAACAGGAGTACGGAAAACCCCTGACTCACTGCATCTTCCGGCTCCCCCCTCCTGGCGAGTAAGTGTGAACTTACACGGTGGCCTTGAGTTTAAATCCCCGGGGGCGGGCTGAGATGTGGCACCTCCTGGCACTGGAGGGGTCACCGCAGGGAGCCACTGTCAGCACGTCTATAAGTGACGGCACCTTCCTATGGGGAGTAGTGAGAAATCTGACTCCCTCCGTCGTGTTTGCTTTCAGGGACCTTGTGCAGTTGGCAAAGGCAGCTGTGAGTGGCGACGAGAAAGCCCTGGACATGTTTAACTGGAGGAAAAGCGGCTTTGGGAGTTTCTTGAAAATGGGATCTCAGGAGGGGCTGTCATTCTTTGTCAGCTTGATGGATGGTGAGAAACTTAGTTTGAAATTCTAGGGCCCTGAATTTTAGGGGTGTCTGGTAACGGTTTTAAACAAATAGATGGTGTTTCTGCATGAAATAACAAGTGGTACACGTGCCAGTCTTAGAGTGACACATTCGGCTGCTTCAGGCAGTTATTTCCCCGGTATTCGAAGAAGGGCTTCACTTGGCTCTGATTAGAGACCCCCGAGCCTCATTCGTATTTGAAGGGCTTTCACGTGGAAGCTGTGAGCAGTCACATCCTGACTGCTTCCCGTGTGCGCGGCAGAGGCAAGCCGACACTCCTGAGAAGATGCCTTTGCCGCACTCCTTTCATTCCGGCTGTGTAACTGGGAAGCACCCCTCACGTGCCAGGTAGTCAGCTAAGCTCTGGGAATGGAGCGTGAAGAGGACGGTGGGTTTTTCTTCCAGCCTGCGGCCACCACCCCACCTCGTGGGTGGTCCGTATTAAGCACCCCCTCTCTTAATTTTCACACACCTCCTCTTTGGTATGAATGCAGTAGAAAGCCGAGAGGAAAATGAAGTCTTTAACACTCACAGCAGACATTCACCAGCGTGTCTTCTGTGAGAAAGAGGCCAAGGAAGTGAGGCTTACACCGAGGTAATGAGGTCTGAGGACGCTGGGTCACCATGGCAGGAAGAAGACAGCAGATGACAGCTGGAAGGGGTCGGGGGCTTTTGAGATACTTTTCATTTCAGGGGGTAAAGAGACAGGGAATTTGAGGAGGTCCCAGAAGGGGCACGGAGTGGACCCCGTGCAATGAGGGTGCAGGGAGGGGAGATGCTAGTGCAGAGGCCCCTTAGGAAGGGAGTTGAAAAGATGACGTGGGGGCCCTGGCTAGATGCTCAGTTGGTTAGTGCGTTGTCCCAATATGCCAAGGTCGTAGGTTCGATTCCTGGTCAGGGCATATATAAGAATCAACCAATAAATGCATAAATAAGTGGATAACTAATCGATGTTTCTCTCTCTCCCCCCCCCCCCCTAAAATCAATAAGTTTAAAGAAAAAGAAGAGATGATGTGGGAAAGAAATGAGCGAAGGAAAAGATGTTGGCAGCTGGGGTGGGGGGGGTGTGGTGGGTGTGAGTCCTTCCTCGCACTTGGTAGCTGTGGGCTTTGAAGGCGAATTTCCCTGTACCTGTGTGCCTCAGCTTCCTGGTGCGTAAAAACAGTGACAGCAAGGGCAGCTGCCGAGAGAGCTCGCCGGACCTGTCAGTGAAGCTAATACACCTGTAGGTGCTTCACACAGAGCCTGCCTCAAATATGGGCTGCCTGGGCACTCATTGCGGTGAGCCTCTAGGCACCTGGAACTTTTCAGTTAAACGGGAGTTCAGGTTATCCATTAGGAATGAGATGGGAGGAGACCAGGAAGGTGAGGAGGCTCTGGAGAGCAGCAGCAGTGAATTGGGTTCCTGAGAGTTCTCAGGAGGTTCCACCACTGAGCTCAGAAGCCTAAGGAAGGATCCGGGAGGTCGGCAAGGGGTTGGCATGCTCACGGTGGGCAGGAGAGGGAGCGGTTCCAGGCTGGAGAGGCTCTGCGGCTTAGAAAGGGCAAAATGGCCAACCAGCCATGCACGGAGCAGGGGAGAGGGCCTGGTGGCTGCAAGAGGTCACAAAGAGAGCCTCAGGGCGTGGTGATAGGTGCACACCTCATGTCAGGGGACCAAGATTGCCAAAGAGTTTTGAGGCCCAGGAGTCAGGTGGGGCATCAGTGTGACCCCCTGAGGTTAGTGGCGGTAGAGGTGGAGTTGGTGGAGGCAGCGGGAATCGAGGCCGAACTAAACCAATAAGACGGTTATTTCAGAGATGGTGGCCTGTGAGGTCGTGTGTAGATGTATGTAAAATACTTAAGATGTTTATTTTGAGAATGCCCCTAAGTAGAAATGGCTGCTGGTGAGGGTCAAGGTGCCTGGTGACTGTCCCCTTTGCCCTCAGGGACAGTGCACTATGTGGATGAGAAAGGCAAGACCACTCAGGTGGCATCCACAAACAGCCCCATCCAAATGCTGTCCTACATCGAGAAGAGGGAGGCGCTGGTGGTGGTCACGGAGAACCTGCTGCTGTCCCTGTACCTGGTGGCTCCTGAGGGTGAAGTGGAAGAAGTGATGAAGGTGGGTGGAGGGGCAGGGCTTGGGCAGGGCTCCGGCAGGGCTCGGGCTTTCTGATCTGATTAACCACCCTTTCCAGTTCCTTAGCAAAGTTGTTTCAGGGCCTCTAACAGAGCTGTTTAGTTCCACTGTTTATTACACGACGTTCAGTTCAAGGTGAGGGACACTGAGAATGAGGGAGAGTTTTCTGGGGTCAGTGGACAGACAGGATGAGAGTCGCGGCTGTGCCCTCCATGACTGGTTACCTGGCAGCTAACAGCCCTGGGGGTGACAGAATGACCTCTCACTTTGCAGTAGCCCATTCGACCTCCACAATGGAATCGTGCGGAGAGGGACATCGCCCGGCTTTCCGGCTATGTGCAGACAGGGCATGGCAAGGGCTCCCTCGTCATTGAGAGCCGTGGGGACTTTCCCCCATACATTCTACCTCGGCTGCCCCTGAGGCACACCTGCACGTAGTTTCACCCAAGGGGTGTAAATGATAGACACTGTCCTTGGGAAGCAGGTGTTTACTGTGGCTACTGAGACACACCTCTGCGTCTTTGAAAGTGCCTCATGGCGTCAGCCCTGGGCCCTTAGCACCAGGAGGACGCCACTTGTCCCTGTGTCAGAGGCTGCTCATCGCTGCCTCCTGCTAGTTTCTTGGTTCATACCAGAGGAATCCATATTCCTTGGAGAACTCTGAACTTTCCCTAAAGATACTCTTACAGATCATGCAGTGGATTGATTTTTTAGAAATCCATGTTTATTTTGTCGTTGATGTATACTCGAGAACAGCAGTTGAAAACATGATCACTAAATCACCTGGGTTTGAGTCCCCCTGAGCCACTCACTGGTGGGCACTGGGTAGGTTTGTTCTCTGCAAAACAGTGTGACACCTGCCTTGGAGGGCACAGTGGTGCCTGAACTTGTCTCAGCTTGGTGCACACTACCTGCCGTGCACTGGGCAGCTGCTATTGTTAACCATTTAATGTACAAGAGTAATGGTCAGCTTTGGCTTGTGCATCCTGGAAAGTTAGGGGCACCTTTCCAAGTGTCCGTATTCACCTTGCACTTCCTCCATTGGCGAGTCTCCAGGAAGTCACTGCAGACCAGAGTTTCCAGGCTCACAAGCAGAGACACACAGTCTTGGCAAAGCGACACACTTCCTGTGGGTTGTTTTTTATTATACAGGTAAAGTTGAGTGGGAAAACAGGTCACCGGGCAGACATCACTTTGATTGACGGCAGCCTTCTGGTGACCGCCATTGGGGAAGCAGCCCTCAGGTAAGATTTGATACCCCAGTGACTGCATGATCAAAAATCAGTCTCAAATTCTGAATAATTTTCACAAATTGGACATACCCATGTAACTGCTCTGAGATCAAAGAACAGAACATATTAGAGACCCCAGGCATCCCTGCTCCTCACGCCAGGGTGGAACTATCCTGATGTCTGCCTGTGGGTTCCCTGTGCCTGGTTTTTGTGAGCGCTGGTATAGACAGAATCACGTGTTCTGTTCTCTTGCTTCTCAGTGCTACAGCTCCGTGTGATACAGGGGGTTCTCCTGGGTGCACATGGTCACAGTTCCTTTGTTCTCATTGTGACCTGATGTCACACACGGACTCTCTTGTATTAATAGCTGCTTCCTTTGATTGTGAACAGGGCACCAAGTAGATCGAAATGTAATAATGGCCTGCTTTTCATATCAGAATCCAAAGAGCCATGACTTTTTGCTAATTTTTACAGTTCACTCCGCAAGTTGGACAAGCCCCTCAGAGCTGAGGGCAAGACGCTGACATAGTCCCCTAGTGGGCTTTCTGCTTCTTTCTCTCGTAGATTCTGGGATTTAGAACAAGGAGAGAACTATGTACTGAGTCCAGAAGAGAAGTTTGGTTTCGAAAAAGGAGAGAATATAAACTGTGTTTCTTACTGTAAGATCAAAGGTGAGATTTCTTGGGCTGGTGTAAGGGAGAAAGAGAACCAACCCCCAGCTTTGCTCTGTTGGCTACAGGATGATGATGGTGGCTATTCGAAGACTGTTACCTCAGTTATAACTGTGTCAAGTTATTTGGATAAAGTCAGTCAAGACAGAAACTAACAGCAAAGCCTTTTATCCCACATGAGGGTCAAGAGTTTGGTCAAAAGTGTGACTGATGTGTCTATATGCACTTGATCTCCATTCTCTCCCAACACCCCAAGGAAAACAAAGTGTGGGGAAATTTAGACATGTACAAGGTCTGTCTAGAAGGTACCCAGTCATGTACTATGAAAAATAGAGACATTAATTGAAGTTACAAGATACAAGAAACATTGTACATAGGGCAGTGACACCGCAGTCCCCTTCAAAGTAGGCACCTTGGGACCTCACACAATTCCCCCAATCCCCATCAGCTGCCCCGTCATATTTTCCTGAATCTCATCAATGGTCTGAAATCTCTTCCCCTTCAAAGGTGATTTTAGTTTTGGGAAAAGCCAGAAGTCGCAGGGCGCCAAATCTGAGCTGTAGGGGGGCTGAGTCACGTGGGTGATTTGATGGTTTGCCAAAAAACTGTGCATGAGACGCGATGCGTGAGTGGGCACGTTGTGTGATGTGGCAGCCAGTCACCAGTTGCCCATCGCTACAGCCTTCTGAATCATCTGAATAGTTTCCACAGAGGAATGTTCAAGATTCATGCAAAATTTGATGCAGATTCGTTTCTCTACTTGCTCAGACGCATTGAATGCAGTGGCCACACAGTACACGTGTTCACTCAAGAGTGTCTACCGCCCCCACTGACTAGTACAGTGAAGTCGTCACTGTTCACACATGCGCATTCCAGTCTACTCTCCTTGGCTGCCAGGTCACATCGATGTCCTGCAAACCATTCTCACTATATTCATAATGGCTGGACTTTCTTCAGACAAACCTAGTATATACATATGTGTAAATATATGTGTGTATAAATGTACATATGTGTGTGTGTCTATACACATAGAGAAGACAGAATAGGAAATGAGCTAGAGTGGCATTTATTTTGTGCCTGCTGAGAGCTCGGTGCTATTCTAGCATTGAAGACGCGATTGAACAGGCAGATAGGCCTGTTCTCATGGAGAAAGACAACCAGCACCCACACCCCCACCAACAACATGTGCGCATGTGCACATGGACACAATGATCGCCAGGTAGTCATCAGTCCCTTCAAAGGAAGATATAGCAAGTGAGGCCTGGAGAGTTGCTGGGCGGAGGGCTGATGGACTGATATTTCAGAGAGGATGACAGTCAGAGAAGGGGGCTTGCTGCTGTTATCCCTTTTCAAGTCAATAACTGTGAACTCTGTTTTTACCTGTAGGTCTTCTGGCAGCGGGGACTAATAAAGGGCGAGTAGCCATGTGGAGAAAAGTGCCAGGCCCCCACAGCAGCCGAGGAGTGGAGGGCAAAGACAGGTGGATCCTTCAAACCCCTGCTGAGCTTGAAGGAAACATCATGCAGATAAAGGTACAACTCAGCCAGGGCATCAGATGTACTCATTTTGTGCCCTGCAAAAGTGGAGGAAGTAATTGACTTTGAATCTGTTTTTTTAAGTTATTCAACTTAAAAGGCTATGTAAAAATGAAGGCCTTTTGGAGTTCAGAATTGTAAATAAGGGATTGTGGATCTGTAGTAATCTACGAGTGTATCTATTTTCTCTATCTACCCATCCCTTTATCTCTATCTTTCATGTAATGTTAAAAATAGCTTTATTGGCCGCTGGCTGGTGTGGCTCAGTGGATTGAGTGCTGGCCTGCAAACCAAAGGGTCGCCGGTTTGATTCCCAGTCGGGGCACATGCCTGGGTTGCAAGCCAGGTCCCCGGTAGGGGGGCGCACGAGAGGCAACCACGCATTGGTGTTTCTCTCCCTCTCTTTCTCTTTCCCTACCCCTCTCTCTAAAAATAAATAAATAAAATCTTTAAATAAAATAAAATAAAAATAAAAACAGCCTTATTGGGATACACAACATGCCGAATGGTTTTTAGTATGCTCACAGTTTTGCAACTATCACGGTAAATTTTAGGACGGTTTCATCACCCCAGAAAGAAATCTCATGCCCATTAGCAGCCACTCTCCATTTCCCCTCCCCCAGCCCGATGCACCCACTGCTCTGCTTTCTGTCTTTATGGATTGGCCTGTTCTGGACCCTTCAGTGGAATCACACACGATGTGCATGAATGTGAGAGTTTTCTCACTGAGCGTTGTGTTTTCACGTCTCACCCATATTGTAGCACGTGTCCCTATTCCATTTCTGTTGACGGCTGAGTAGCAGTCCACCATCTGAATAGGTCACGCTTTGTTACCCTTTCGTCCACCGGTGGACATGGGATGGTATCTGCTTCCGGACTGGGATGGATGCTGCTGCTGTGAGCGTTGGTGTGCGGGTTTTTGTTTTGACGTGTTTTAATTTCTGCTGGGCACTTGGTTCTTTTTTATTTATAATTCCTGTCTTTTTATTGATCGTCTCTGTTTGGTGAGACATTACATCACACCTTCCTTTACTTCTTTAAGTCTGGTTTCTTCTGGTTCTTTGAATATATTTCTAGTGGCTACATGGGAGTCTTTAGGTCCAACATCTGAGCCCTCTGGTGGCAGTTTCTGTGGCCTGCCACTTTCCTTGTGTGTGAGTCCCATTCTTCTGTTTTGCATGGCGCTTAATCTTTTTGTCTCAAACTAGACATTTCAGTTGAAATATTGTGGCAACTCTGGGACACTGACCCTGCTGTCCCACTCACCTTCGTGGCTTGTTGCTGTTGTTTGCTTGTATGTTTAGCGAGTGGTTGGATGGACCATTGTAGTGACACCTCTTTCCCCTCTGGTATGATGCTCCTCAGAGCAACCAGCCTGGGGTGTGTGCAGTTAGCACCCCTCCAGACACTAGTGGTTTTAGAGGGGCTCTCCTCAACTTTTTTTTCCCTGGTCTCAATGGCTCCACAGTCAGGTCCTGTTAAATTTGGACAGGGTTGGCCTTTGACTTCTGTGTCTGAGGTTTGTTATTATCCTTTGGCTGCCCTAGGTGTCTCTCCCTGGTGCTCTCTGGTAAACTGTCTGGCCGGCTGCTGAGCTTGCTGTTCTCATGAAGCTACCAGCCTCCTCTAAACGCTTACCACCAAAACATCTCCACTGTTTTCAAACGTGTCGTTAGGCTTGAATGTACCCGCATTGTGGTTTGAATGAAGTCACTTCCTTTGGGGAGTGCTTCAGAGCTCTCTGATCTTATGGACAGCCTCTCCCTTGGGAAAAGAAGCTTAGCTCTTCAGAGGCTGAGAATAGGGACAGTGGCCAGGTCCTTTCGATTGATACTCTGTTTTATGAGCATGGAGCTGGGTGCAGCAGCCTCTGGTCTTCTCAGATTGCCTCGCCCAGTGTGGAGCCTTTGCCCTGTGAGCAAGCTGGGGCAAGGGCGCGGGGGCCCAGTCTTCTCGGACTACCATGCCTGTGAGCAGGGGCTGGTGGAAGGAGGGAGCCCTTGCCTGGCTGCCTCACTCAGCTGGAATTGGCCTGTAGAACACAGAACCAGGAGAATGAGAAATGCTGGCACTTAGCCCCTCCCAGAGGCACGCTGTAGCCCTCAGCTGAAAGCCAGAGGAGAGGGAGCCCCGTGTTGTCTCCTCAGGTGGAGCTGCAGTTGGGCTGAGCTGGGGGACAGCAGGAGGGGGCAGCGTAGCCCAGGTGCCATAGACTCTGCTCTTCTTACCAGAATTAGTAAACTTTCTTGAATAAATGTTTCTTCGTTTGCTCATACCCGATTTCCAGAGAATTTGATTTTTTTCATAATTTTTACCGGTTATGCCTGTTATGTCCTCAGGCTCGTCACCCTGCCGTCCTGGAAGTTGTCTCTCAGATATGCTCTAATGTTAATCTTTTACATTAAAATTTACTTAATCCTATACTACTCTAGAAAGGAAAACTTATGTAGTAAATAGTTTAGGGACACCTTACAGCAATTTGGGGACTTACTTTCAGATCCCCCTCTCAGGCCATGTACAACAATAGTGTATAATTGAATTAACAAGTTAAATATTTTACAAATTAGAACAGAATAACTGGCTAAAAATAGCATAGAATGTTATCAGATCTGTAGAGAAAATGTAACTTTCTCAGGTTTGAAGTACTCAAAGCAGTTGCAAAGCAAAGAATAACAAATTTGAGCACACGAAAACGCACTTCACACTGGACGATGGAGAACAAGACTAGAATTGGAGGAAAATCTGAGTGTTCTAAAACGCCACATTTCCCAATTCTCAGTGATCAGTGTTTTTGTTTTCTAATATGAAGTTGACATGCAACCCCTTTGTTGTTTTTGCTTTTCTATGGGAGGAGGGAACCTTTACCCAGCTATTTTTTAAATGTATAGCTTGTCTTTGGTAATATCGTAGAATAAATGGCATGAGGAAAACTGGCATTTATGAGAAAAAGATTAAGGGGACTCTCTCTGGAGCATGCCCGCACCTTTCTTCCCTCTCAGACGGGCATCTTTACTCTTCCCTCCTAAACTCCAAGGGTCTCCATGAGACTTGCAACCCGGGAGCCGTGGGCAATGGGAGCTCATCCCAGGCTAAGCCCCTGAACCTGCCTCCAGTGCCCCCCTTTCTCTGACTTTTCAGGGAGCTAACAACAGCCCACCCTGCCTCACTTCTGTCACTTGACTTCTGTTTCTCAGTGAGTCAACAGCCTGGCGGGGCTCACCTCTTCTCTGTAACATTTGTGGGGAGCCAAAGCAGAGCACCGCCCAGGCTCTCTCCTGCTGCTGCTTCTACCCGAAGCCCTTCCGCTGTTTCACTGTCCCCAGCTTTAATAAACATACTCTCAGAATCAAACAAGAAAAAGAAAAATATTAAGGACTTTAATGGAAAAATGATGGAGATAAGTTCCCTGACTACCTAAGAGCAGTTAGTAGAGCACATGGAAAACACGAGCAGCCTCACTGGCAGTGAAGGAAATGCCATTTACAACAGTGGTATGAGCCGTACTCACTTCCCGAAAGGTCGTAAAAGAAAACTGAGTAAGTACTAGATATATCACGTCCCTCAAAGAGAAGCCTCAGCCTTGTAAAGGTGTCATTTCTGCCCAAATAAATCTACAAATTACATTTGCATACAGTAAAAATAATGACTTTTTTCCCCTGAGAGAATTCAACACAGTAATTCTTAACTCATCTGGGAGAGCAGGTGGCCAAGAAATAATGTATAAACAGTCATAACATTTCCACATACCATACCAGAAAATATCTCAAAGCTAAAGCAATTAAAGCAGTGCTTACTCAGGAGTGGATAAATGTACTGGTAGGGTAGAGTAGGAAATCCACACAGATTTGTATAGATTTGGAAGTTTAATATGACATTGTGAATGTGTCATTTCGTGTCACCAGAGGAAAGCTGGATAATTTAATTACTTTGTTAACTTCACTATGAATTTTTTAAAATAAATATCCCTAAATGTAGATGTTCAGTCAGTCAGAATAGACATGAGCCAGAACAGCCACGTGGGTATCTACCCACTGCATCACAACTCCGAGTGTCAGTCTTTTAAAATTTTTTACAAAGTATGCATTTTACACTTATAAAATTTTTAATATAATTTTAAAAAGATTTTATTTATTTACTCTTAGAGAGAGGGGGAGGGGGGGAGAAAGAGAGGGAGAGAAACATCAGTGTGTGACAGAAACATCTGTCAGCTGCCTCTCTCACACGCCCCCAACTGGGGACCGGGGCCGCATTCCAGGCATGTGCCCTGACCAGGAACCGAACTGGCGACCTTTCAGTTTGTAGGACGATGCCCAATCAACTGAGCTACACTGGTCAAGGCTCCAAATGATTTAACGACAAGAAGAAATGACGCTTGGACATTGTTTATGAACCCGCACCTGAATGATGTTTTCCTGACCGCGTGTCCTCGCCTTTGTTCACACGTTCGGTTCTTTCTCTCCAACATGGAAATGAAGTGGGGCTCCCGGAAGAACCTCCTGGCGGTGACCAACCTCAGCTCTGTGGTGATCCTCAGCGAGCAGGCCATGTCATCCCACTTCCACCAGCAGGTGGCCGTGGTGCAGACTTCCCCAAGCTTACTCAGCGTGTCCTTCCTGTCCACGGGGGAGACGTACAACCTGCGCACAGACATGCACATCAGTGGGGTGTTCGTCACCAAGGTAACTGAGGGTGACCCATGGGGTCAGCTGGGGGCCTTTAATGTAGACAAAAGACCTGGTCAATTGTAGGGTCACTCAGGATGGTAAGGGGCCCAGATTGCAGGTTGCTTTTTAATTTCCATAATTCTTTTTAGGACGCTGTCGCTGTCTGGAATGGAAAACAGGTGGTGGTCTTTGAGCCTTCTGGAACCACGTTACGAAGTGCAGGTGGAACTCTCCGTCCCTCCGCCCGCCAGGAGCAGGGACTCATAGCACCCTGCTTTATTTTCTCACCATCTAATGGCGGGGGGTGTGGGCAGGGGGCTGGCACGGGGCCATGGGAGACCCTCACATCGTTCTCATGCCCGAGCCTGTGCTTCCAGGGCCAGTGCAGAGTCAGAGTCTGGCCCTGAGGTGCCAGAGCCTGTCAGGCCTCCTGGGCCTCACATTATTGAAGCCGGTCAAGGTGGTTGAGAAGCGCAGCTGGATCTGGGGCCAGCAAGCGCTCCAAGGCTCCAGGACAGTAAAACAAACAGGGCTGCACGAGGGCTGCTACCCGTTTGACTTTGAACTGGTTCCAGACCACACACAGCAGTGAGCATCATGGCATCTTGACCAAGGCCAGCCTCTGTCTGACAGTTTCAGGGTGGACCATCAGAAATGACTCATCACTCCCAAGCACCTCACTGTGTCCCTCCAGCCCCTCTAGCTCTGTGTTACTGGGCTGCCTTTATCCTCCACTCTTGAGCACCTGCCTGTGTGAGTTTCCTGAGGCTGCACAAACTGAGCGGCTTAAACAGAAATTTATTCTCTCCCAGGCATAGAGGTCAGAAGTCCAAAATCATTTCCACTAGGGCCAGACTCAAGGCATCGGCAGGGACACACTCCCTCCAGAGCTCTAGGGAAGAAGCTGTTTCTTTTTCTTTTTAATTGTATTAATTTATTTTTAGAGAGGGGAAGGGACGGAGACAGAGAGGGAGAGAAACATCAGTGTGTGGTTGCCTGTCACAGGCCCCCCACTGGGGACCTGGCCCACAACCCAGGCCTGTGCCCTGACTGGGAATCAAACCAGCTACTCTCTGGTTCGCAGGTTGGTGCTCAGTCCACTGAGCCACTCCAGTCAGGGCAGGAAAAATCTATTTCCTGCTGCTTCTGGCATTTGGTGACTGTTGGCAGTCCTTGGCTTGGGCTCATAGCGTTCCAGTCTGAGCCACCATTGTCACATTGTTTCTGTCTGAAATCTACCTTTCTCTTACTAGTGACACTTGTGATCGCACTTAGGGCCCTCCTGGACAGTACAGGATAATCTCCCCATCTCCACGCCTTAACATCTTTGGCTGTATAAACTAATACTCACTGGTTCTAGGGGTTAGGACATGACACCTTTAGGGGACAGCTCCCAGCCTACACAATGACCATCAAGACGTGCGCCTCAGCTAGCTCAGCTCTCAGCGTCACCCGTCCTGACCTCAGCCCTCTCACCTCACAGGAGGACTTGTCCCTGCGCTGTCCAAGGATGGCCCCTCCATGTGCTTTTGGGACCCTCACTCCCTCTGGGGAGGCTTCTGCTGCTGGTCATCATCTCTCTCCTCATATTCTCCGTTTTCCTTTCTCCCTAATGCTTTGTTGCCTGCAGTTCTCTTCTAACACTTCTCTTGCCCCGCCTTGTGCTGTGCTGGTAATTCCCGTCTTTCCCTCTCTCCTGGTGTAGGCCCCCTAGGGGCAAGGATGAACTTCTCATCTACCCAACAGGGCAGACAGCACAGAAGGTACTGAAATATTTTCGGTCTTGTGTGTGTCATCATCTCCCTACCTAGATGAGAACCTGTCTGGAGATGGAGACAGAGCTGGTGGCCTCCAACGTTCCACATAAGCTAAGCAGCTGCTTGCTCAAGCAATGGTGCCACCGTAGGTGCTGCGCTGCCAGGTGGGAGAAAAGGCGCACCAGTAAGCGGTGCAGGGCCCAGCACTGATCCCCCACAGACCTGGAGCCGGCACAAGCTGTCACTGCCAGCTGTGGCTCTGGGCAGTTCCCTGCCCCTCGGGGCCTCGCCTCCCTCATCTGCAGCATACAGAGAACACATCCCTCACAAAGCTATTGTGAAGTCAAAAGTGCATTAGGAAACACGCGTAAGAATGTCCCTTAAACTCTGAGGGCGTATGACATGTTTAGCTGCTGCCGTTGTGTTTATCTTTCATTTTAGGTACCTTCCTGTGTGAGTCTCCAGTGTTGGCGATGCATGAGGAAAATGTTTATACAGTGGAGCCAAATCGAGTTCAAGTTCGAACCTGGCAGGTAAATTGCTGAACTAGAGGAGTGGGCTCTGATGATAAAGACGACAGTTAGGGCAAAGTTTAAAATGCCATTTGTAAACCCAGCCAGAGCCTGCACATCGGCTTTACCCAGCCAGATCGGCGTCCCCGCACCAGGAGACCAGTTGTAAAAATGGATTCAGGGATAGCTGCTCCATCGATAACTGTTGTAACTGAAGACATCAGGGGGCAGGGCAAGGACCTTTTGCAGTGAAAAGGACTAGACTACTAGGCCTTGAGTGCATGGGGTTGTGAAATGGGAGGAAATGTTTGCTGTGCCTCTTGGGGGGACTGGGGAACCGTTAGTTCAGGACGTAGTATCTTGGTACAGGCCTTTCCCTGCATGTGTGTGAGGGGCGGCCAGGATGGGAGCAGTACATGCCTTCAAGATGACAGACCTCTAACGCTATTCTGTTCTCTCTTGGAGGTGTAAAGAAACCCTTACCTGTCTGTGTTGTGCATACACCGAGTGGCTTAAAACAGTAGAAATTTACTTTCTCGTAGTTCAGGAAGGCAGAAGTCCAGAACTCCAGGCATGGGCCGGGTTGGCTCCTTCTGCAGCTCTGAGGGAGAATTCCATCAGCGCTCCTTCCAGCTGCTGGTGCCTGCTGGCGGTCCTTGGTGTTCCTTGGCATGTAGACACATCACTGCAATCTCTGCCTCCATCTTCTCTTGGCCTTCCGCCTGTGTCTGTGTTTCTCGTCTGTCCTGTAAGAACACTTGTCCTTGGATGTAAGGCCCACTCTAATCCAGAATGGTCTCCCCTTGAGATCCTCAGCTTACATCTGCAAAGACCGTTTTTCCAAATAAGGTCATATTCACAAATTCCAAGTAGACATATCTTTTGATGGCCACCATTCAACCCAATAAATGTAGCAACGTTTTGCATCAAGGTCTAGAATACCTATCGTGACCCTGGTTTTAGCTCTCCATGTGACTGCTTTGTCCAGCTCTGAGTTCTTTCCTGAGATCCAGTGTCTGGTTTCCGGGGCTTCTGTATCCATGTTCTCATACCTTTCAGTGCTGCTCACTCCCTCCTTCATTCAGCAGTTCCTAAAGGATCTCCATGGAGTTTTCCATTCTAGTGGGGAGTCAGACAGTTGAGTAGCACACTTAAAGCAAGGGAGGGATGGGAAGTACCACAGGAGGGTCATTGGAGTAGAGACCCTGATGATGTGGGGGAAGCAGCCCACAGACCCTGGGGGGGAGAGCAGATGGAGGGAACTGCCGGTCCCTGTCAGACCCTCTGCCTGGTTAAGGTTGGAGTGGGGCCGAGGCTGGAGGGAAGGAGACCAGAGTCCAATGGGGCAGCCCATGCAAAAAGAGCTTGCCTTCTTCACACGAACAGTTGTGGGGGGAGCATCTGCTGTGGACATAAAGCTTTGACAGGGAGGGGTCATGTTCTGAAGAACAGATGATAGGGGACAGCTATGTCAGCAGAGAGATGAGCTGTGGGATGCTGGAGGGCAGAAAGCATGCTGGGAAAGGACTATTATTAGCCTACTGGGAACGGGCCAGTGGCCTGCTGGGAAACATGGAGGCAACTGAGGGGCCTTGCCCATTGGACTTGGAGGGTGCCTTACAACAAATGGCCCCGACTTGAGTCTTTTTGTTACTCATTTTTTAACTAAAAGGAGTACGTGTTCATTGTAACTAGTAACATAATGCCAGCATGTGCAAGGAAAAGGTTAGTAACTCTCCCTTGTTTTGAAAGCCTGGACTGTGTCCCTCCAGACCTTCCTCCCTGCCAGTGAAGAGGTAGACACACACCCTTTGGTTGGTTGGTGCCCGTTTGTATCCATGACCTCATCTTCCAGTTTTCTGACGGGACCTCCTTCCAGGCTGGCTTGCAGAGCTGCTCTCCCTCTCCCAGCGCTTTATTCTGTTGGGTGCAGTGAGTGGCCTAGGATGAAGAGCAGTGACAGGCACCCTAAGGCAGGCTCCTTTACACAGAGGCTGGAGCTGAGGAAAGGGCTGGTGTCTGGCGGACACTGGTGGAGGCCGAAGCCAAGGGGATAGCAGAGAAGTGGGGAATGTGGCAGGAGGGCCAGTGGGCCAGTCTAAAGATAGTGGGGGTGGTGAAGCCTGGAGGGACAGGGTGCATTTCGGCTGCTTTTCCCTTGTGTTTTCTACGAGCAGATAACTTCTGGGTCAGTGTGGTGGGAAAGGCTAGGGGAGCTGGTGAACAGTGAAGTCAGGTAGGAGATGCCACAGGTGGGAGATTTAAGGGCCTGGAGCCAGGCAGGGGGCTGGCAGATGAGGCCAGGGTGGAGGGAGAGACGGATTAGTTGGGGAGCAGTTGGATGATAGGCGGTAACAGAGAGGGGAGAGCTGAGGGCGTTCTGAGCTTTCTAGTTAGGGAATCCGGGTTAACTGTGATGTCTTAACGTGGAACCTACAGAGCAGTGCAGGGTTCAGGGGACAAGGTACAAGTTCGAGGCCCCTTGTCCTCAAACACCCTTCAGAGTCATCCAAGAGCTAGTTGGAAATACGTTTTTGGCGGGCACAGGCTGGGTCAGTGAGTGCTCCAAAGCAGTCAGTTTGGGAATTTGGATACATTGATGTGAAGGTGGTAGTTGTACCACGTAGTTCTACCAGGGTAGAAGCAAGACAAGTTCAAGTCCATACTCTGGACACGCAAAGTATAAGGAGCTAAGAGAGGAAGAGGTTGAGCAAAGGAGGCTGAGACCCTGCCTGTCACCATTGACGGGGTTGTCCTTGGCCCAGTCAACAGTCGCCTGTGACTCTTCTTTTGACCCTATGTTCAAGCAGCTGTTTGCTTGTTCCACAAGCATTTATCAATCTCCAGCTAAGGGGCATCAAAACGAAGATCAGATTCTTTAATTTGGAATTTCTCTTTCCCTGCCCTCCAGACATTCATCCCTCAACCCTGAGTTTTCTGGACAGGTTACACAGCTTCCTGCCTCCTCGTCTGCTCTCAGAGTTTCTCTCTGTTTAATAATATGAGCCCGCTGAGTTCTTCTGGAACGCTCCCTGTCATCCAGCTTGCCTCCTGCTCTCTCATGTGCTGAAACTATGCCCCCACTGCTGCCTGGGCTCAGCCCCACGGCGCCCTCAGCTGTGCACATCTGACTCGCTGCTGCTCCTCAAGCTCCCAGGGATACACCGCTTACAGTTGGAGTGCCCTGCTCCCAGCCTGGTGCTAGGCAGACCGCAGGCATTCACTGATAGGTTGTTGAATTGAGCCAGGAGCCTCTTTTAGCTCCGAAGAGGAGGGTTAGGTCAGTTGTGTATAAGACACACGCTGCCCAGGCCTGACTGTGGTCACTGTCCTCAAAGTGCTGTTAAAAGTGACATTTGAAACTAAATGGCATTTAGCCCTGGCTGGTGTGGCTCAGTGGATTGAGCGCCAGCCTGCAAACAAAAGGGTCGCTGGTTTGATTCCCACTCAGGGCACATGCCTGGGTTGTGGGCCAGGTCCCCAGTGGTGGTCGTGCGACAGGCAACCACACGTTGGTGCTTCTCTCCCTCTCTGTCTCCCTCCCTCCCCCTCTCTCCAAAAGCACTAATGCTACCCTGTGTGGCCTCTGCTCACTTGCCCACTCTTGGTGGATGGCCCTCTCATGGCTTCTTCATTTTCACTGCAGGGGCCTCGAGGTTCCCAGACCAGCCCCTTCACATTGCAGTACATGCCGTGTCCCGTTCCTGGAATGATGGCCCACAGCTCTGCAGAGAGCTGGCTCCTTCTCCCTAATCTAAGCTTAAATATTGCCCCCAGACAAGACTTAACCTCTCAGACATTTTATTGAAGTATACATAGAGGAAAAGGGACATGTTGTGCACAAGACACAAACGGAACATACCTGTGATGTAACTGTCATCCCATCCAGTCACTGACCTCCCTACCCAAGGGTGACCACTTACGTGGCGCTAGCAGCAGAGTACGTGTTATCAGCGGCCTTCACCTAAGACCTATGTAGAGCAGGCCCCCTGGCTCAGTCCAAACAGAGGGAATTGACTGTCTCCTCGCCCTTGGCACTGTTCTCTTCTGGCATCCTGTCCGTCACCTCTCTAGCACTTTCTCAGGTTGGGGTTACATGTGCATTTCCTTGTTGACCTAGTTGCTGTCTGTCTCCTTCTTGGACTGCAGGCATGAGGGCTTCCCGGAGGGCAGGGCCCTGTCTTCTTCCTTATGTCGTGTTAGAACCCAGCAGAGTGCTGGGGACACGCTGAGCCACACTAAACGTTGTCCGAGTATGTGAACGGAGCATTCAAGATTCTCTGTAAATAATGTTTAGTCACGACAGTGAAATGCTACCTGAGCTGCTGTTCTGAATTCCTTGTCCTTTCCTTCTCCTCAGGGGACTGTGAAACAACTCTTGCTGTTCTCTGAGATGGAGGGGAACCCATGCTTCCTTGACATCTGTGGAAACTTCCTGGTTGTAGGGACAGACTTGGCCCACTTTAAAAGCTTTGATCTTTCCCGAAGGTACAGTTTTTCTCCAAATGAAAGTGTTACATTTGAAAAATTAGGAGATAATGTGGTGGGTATAAAAAGGGAGAGGAGTTAGAAAACTCTATGGTCTCATTTTAACATTAACATGCTGCTTAATTTTTTTTAAACACCTATGTCTTGGCTTAAGTCCTGAACCTTGGCATGATGGGGAGGGGAGTCACACAGGGCAGGAAGAGGGGAGTTGAACAGGTGGTGCACGGGGATGAAACTTAGGGTGGTGACACTTCCATGTGATAGGTGGACAGCACTGTCTGTTTGTCAAAACCAGTACAACTTTTCAGCAAAAAATGAGCCTTAATGTGTGCAGATTAAAAAAAAAACAACCTTTTGGATTGGGAGATCCCAAGAGGGGAGGCAGAAGGTGGCAAAACAATCTACCTGTTTTACAAACGTGTGAAGCAAGCTCCCCGGGGGGTGGCCGACCTCAGCCACTTTGGGAATGAGTGGCGACTGCGAGACTGAGAGACTGGAAGCACAGGAACTTCACACAGCATGGTGCTCCAGGGGACCTGGTTAATTACCGTAGGGGTCACTCTCCAGTACTCTGCACAGCCACGCTGGACGTGAACAGCCACGGGCATGGAGGGAGGGTGTTGGGAGCTGGGCCCTCCCCCCCGGGAGGGAGGTTGCAGACAAGCGCAGGAGGAGGCGGGAGTGGTCCCTGTGGTGACGGGTTAGAACTGGAGACACAAGTTTGAAGTTCCAGATGGCTGCGTGTGAAAGTATTTACACACATATGTGTCTGCACACCAGTTAGTGCACACACGTTTGCTTGTTCTCTCAGCTGAGGGCCTAGAGGCGAGGACACCCCAAGAGCAACCAGCTCCCCAGTGCCCAGACTGGGGGTTCTAACAGCATCTCCACAAAAAGGAACCAGGGTCCTTGGAGAAATGGCTGATTCTGGGACTGAGGCAGGAAATGTGCAGGATGAGCCTGGAGTATCTTAAGTGCCAGAAAGAAAGAAAGTGCTAAAAACCAAAATACAATGATGGGGTGTGTCAAAGGATATAGGAGCCAACTGAAAGAGCTCCCAGGGGCCAAAGCTGGAACAACTTGAGAAACAACAGCAGCAAAAAAACAGCACTATATTAGAACCCAAGGTAGGAGATAAATATCTGCGTTCACGCCAATATAAATAAATAATCCAATAAGTTAATAAATAGAGGAAACGAGACAACTGTCCTACCCAGAAGAATTGCAAATAATTCATGTAGATTTTCCTCCCTCATGGAGAGAAGCATAACCCAACTTTGTAAGTGTGGGCCGCACATAGTGACGTCCTTTGAAAGGGGACGGTATGGGGTAAGGGGTGGAGTAACTTTACAGGCATGACCCCAGACAGGAGAGACCAGGGTCAACACCACAGAGACAAGTCACGTCGATGGCGCCGACCCCTGATGTGATGTGATGTGATGTGATGACCACGGCACCATGTCTTCAGGGTCTTCTCGAGTCTAACGGGAAAAACATCAGACACTTCCCAGTTGGGGCAAGACATGCCATAGCACAGCTGACCAGTCCTTGAAGCTGCATAGGCACCAAAGACAGGAGTCCTAAGACGTGGTCCCAGCCCAGAGGAGCCTAAGGAGGCATGATGACCGAATGTCATGGGTCCTGATGGGGTCCTGGGACAGAATGGTATTAGGGAGAAACTGAGGAAAAGAGAATGGAGTTAAAAAATAATCATGAGCAAACGCAGGATTGTTTATATTGTTTACAAACTAGAACCAGCTAAATGGAAAGAGTTAAGTAAATTTTAGTTCATCCAGAAGTGGAAAATGGAAATTGTAACAAAGTGTGATATAGCGATCCCATTCTGAAAGGAAAGATCACAGACCCGCTGCAAGGGGGAATGCAAGGGGCGGGGTCTTAATAAGCTACTTTATATAAAAAGAGGAGGGACATGAAAGTACGTTCATATTTGCTGAAAAGAAGTGAGAACTTTAAAAACCTCACTCGATATTCTGAGTCTGGCCCATTTCTGGGGACATACAGAATCCCAGGGTAAGAGCCGCTGGGCCACTGGGCAGAACTCGGAGTTCTGTGAACAGAGGTTTCGGGTCACTCAGAGAAGCAGGTCCTCACTCTGTGACCTGCGTGCACAGAGGTCCTTCGGCTTGCGCTGAGATCCTTCCCTTCCTCCCTGCAGAGAGGCGAAGGTGCACTGCAGCTGCAAGAACCTGGCCGAGCTGGTCCCCGGCGTGGGGGGCATTGTGTCGCTCAGATGTAACGCCAATGGCAACAAGATCAGCATCCTCCTCAGCAAGGTGTGCTTCCCACAGGGGACCTCCTCCTGCCATCACTGGACCCTTGGCCTTTCTGTTTGTGCCTTTCCTGTCCACTCCCAGAAACAGTGGTTTCTCCTTTACTAAGCCCCTCACCTCTCCTCTTTTTTGTCTCATCATTGTCCAAGGCAGGGGCAGGGGGGTGTGGGGTGGCCACAGGACTGTTGAAGGCACCTTTGAGTCTCCTGCTTAGAGATGGACTGACATCAGGTTGTGTTCAACCACGTGGGGGTTCTGAAAGCAAGGTGACGGAGGGCATGGTAATCTTGTTCTAAGTGGCTGGTGCCTTAACACCTCCTAGTGTTTGCTATCTTTTCATTTATTCATTCGTGCTCTTGTTCATTCATTCGAGAGTTCATTAAGGATTGCCTTCCCGGTACCAGGTGCTTTGCGGGGCACTGTAGATCCACGCTGATTAGTTAAACAAGGGGACTCAGCCCCTCCCCTGGGCTGGACAGACACTGATCAAAGGATGAGGCAGACAAGGACACTTTGCAGCCCCGGTGAGAGCTGGGAGAGTGAGTAATGCGGGAGTTGCTCTCCAGGGACGTCAGGAGGCTCCCAGATGAGGTGATGGTTGAACCAAGATGCGAACTGTCACAGAATAAAACTTCTAAGTTCTTGGCATTTGTTGCCCCTAGCAACCAAGCCAGCTCCCTTTTCTCCGTTTCTCTTGTGTGTGCACGTGCCTTTTGTGCGAGGATCAGGAAGAAAGGAGAGGACGGCAGTCACAGCTGTGGCCTCTGGCACCTGATGCTGCCTGTTTGATGAATGAGGAGACCGAGATGAGCTCCTCGTCAAAGGGTGCAGCCGGCCTGCTGTGACTGAGACCCTTGCTCACACTCTGACTGCCGTGGCAGAACGGCCGGGGCTCAGGAAGAATGAACAAGAGACACCACGGGGTTGGCCAAATAAAATGAAATGTCTTCGGGGACTAGGGGAACATGAGCACAGGCTGGTGAGCAGGCGGGAGGGGAATCGGGGCCCAGAATGCTTGGGAGGCGATTCCAGAGGGAGGGCAGCCTCGTCGGTGCCGAACAGTTTCTTAGACACCCAGGCCCCCGCTCAGGCAGCTGCCTCAGAACTGGTTTGTCAGGATCCAGATTCTCATCCCCTTGGTCAGCGCACCTCAGCAAAAGACACGCACTCAAGTCAACGTCAAGAACAGCGAGACAGCTGTAGTCGACCTTTACAGTATTTGGGGGTTTATTTTCAATTTTCTGAAATTATAAAGTAGCAGCAGTTCAACTACCGTTCAGTGGGGACGAAGGTAGGTGGACATCCAAATTCTGAATGTTGCCAGTACGTGGGCCAGAGCAGCCTACGGGGCAGTGACGCCGGGACGTGCTCTTCTCGGACGTGTGGTCACCGTGAGCTTCTGGTTTCTCGTCCCGCAGGCTGACAGCAGCCCCGACTCCAAAATCTGTTTCTATGACGTGGAAATGGACTCGGTGACCCTCTTCGACTTCAAAACAGGACAGGTCAATCAGAGAGAGACGCTGTCCTTTAACGGGCAGGACACTAAAAAGTAAGATTGGGTTTAGGGGGGCTTTGTTGCGAGCGAGACTCTGTCAACTTCTAGGCAGGTCCTGCTGCGTTATCCCTCAAACGTGAAAAGGCTCCGGCAGTTATCTGTGGGAAAGGCAGAAAGTGACACAGAAACACACTTGGGCGGTGGGATAGATTGGGATCTTTAATCCTTGTTTTCTAGGCTCCGAGGTTCTGAAGTCAGCTCCCAAAAGGCCTGTGACTGAGCTGTCTGCAGAAATGGCCCCAAGTCACGTGGTAGGGAGAAACCCAGTGAGCCTTAGGCCCATCAGCATCTCCAATGGTAGGGATTGCACGGGTCTTGTAGAGAATGTGTTTCTAGAAAAAACACTTGTCTTTCTCCAGGGAGTTCATGTAACAGCGATTTTCAAGCAGTGTGCCGCAATAATTTTTATTTTTATTTTTTTATCCTCACCCAAGGACTTGCCCATTGATCTTAGAGAGAGGGGGAGGGAGGGAGAAAAACATCAGAGTGAGAAAAAACATAGATCAGTTGTCTCTGGTACGCACCCTGACCAGGGACCGAACCCACAACCTAGGCATGGACCTAGACCGGGAATCGAACCCATGACCTTTTGGTTTATGGGATGATGCTCCAACCAACTGAGCCACACCGGTCATGGCATCGCAAGAATTTTTAAAACACACAATACCTAACTATTTAGGTAATGTCAAGTTAAAAAAATGACAATAGTCATCTGGTACAAATGAGTCAAAATTATACCTATATTTTTGTCAGACTGAATAGAATATATTTTTTGTTGTGCTGCAGAATTTCGGTAATCAGTATATGTGTACCACGAGATGAAAAAGTTTGAAAGCCACTGGGGTAACGTATATGTGTAGTTCCTTCCACAACTAAGAAAATATTCATAGAATTTAAGTGCTTATCCTTTTCCACCCACAGCTCACATTTAATTCCGCATCAGGTGCCGCACGACGTTAAAGTGAGCAGTTCAGGGGTGTGGGAGCTGACTCTGCCTGTGGTTAGGGCAGCCATGTGGCCAGAGCTCGGACCGGTGTGTAAGCAGCCCGAGCGATGGCAGAGGCGGAAAGCCTGCCGCTGGTGGTGTTGAGGAGAGTAGCTGTCGGGATGGCCAAGCCAGTGCTTTCTCTGGCTGCCCTGTTCCTGCTGCTCGTGTGCCAGCCCTGCCTGCCCCTGTCCAGTCTGCCCCGCACACCTGCGTCTTCCCCACCTCAGAGTCCCTTTCCTGAGCCTCCTTTCACCTGGTGGCTTAAACACGTCTGTCGGTGGCCCCACCTGCACACACCCATCTTCATTTCTCACCAAGTTTGGCTCCACTTCTCTATCTCCAAATGTCCAAATGGAGTTTCTTGCCGTCACCTCAAAAATAAACCCCCAACTCAGCCTCACTCCCCAGAGACCCCATTCTTGCCTGAAGCACCACTTTTCTGAGTCACCTGAACTAAAACCTCAGAACTAACCCTTCCCTGAACCTCCACTCTCCATAACTTTAATTCCAGTGTTCTTATTTTGAATGTCCCTGAGTCACGGTCTCCCCTCCACACTCTGCCTGCCATTCATGCTTCCCTTCTAGTGGCTGCTGGAACCTCTGAGCCACATCCTTGTGTCCGCCCACACCCCTTGCCAGGCCAGTCCCAAGGTGGCCCTGGCACTCCTTGGGTCCCCATAAATGCTTCCATCTAAACCACCATGCTTGTCTGCCTGCCCTGCCTTCTGCTGTGTCCTGGAGCAGTGACATCTGTGAGAGCTGCTGGTTTCCTATAGGGCAGGTCCCCAAGCTCCTGCATGGCTGCACGGGCATGTGGAGTCTCTCCCTGACTTGTCACATTCCTCCAGTGGCGGCCAGGTGAGGTTCAGTCTTCTGTCAGTTGCCTGCTTTCTTTTGAGATCTGATCCATTCTTTGCCACGCAACCCATTTTTTTTTTTTTTTGTAGGGGCTTTAAGTTTTTAGTTGATTATAAATGGATTATAAAAGGGTGGGGGGTTGTGGTTGGGACCCTGGTGACACAGGAGGAAGGTTTTGCATAAGCTGTAATTTGCTCCAATGTTGTCTTTTGCCTGCAGCTGTGGGGGTAGTTCGTCACGTTCTGTTCTTGCTTTCCAGTAATTTCCAGTCCAGTCGCTGGCTGTGTAGTGGGGTGATGAGGAGGCTATCCACAGAGTCTGGAGAGACAGGAAAGGATTGGAATCCTCTATCCAAACCTCACAGAGACAGGGTTAGGGGCTAGCCTGGGTCGAGCTTCGGCTGCCTACTGCTCCCCTGGTCACAGGTCTCAGGAGATAGAAGAGAGGGAGAAATAGAGAATGTCCCCAATGTGGGCCACCAAAACGTTAGGGCATTTGGTGATGTGGGCTGTGAAAGAATTCACAAAGGGAAGAAAAGGCAAAGAGCGAAGTTTTATTCACTTTCCAAGAGGGGAACAGGGCAGGGTGTAGAGAGAGACACCAGCCCCAGCCTATCTTTCTCTCCCTGTAGTTCTTCACTGCATTCTGGGCCCATAAAGCAGGGCAATTGGGAGGTGGGAGGGACCAGGAGTAAATGCACGGCATCACACACGTCACAGCTGGAACTAGAACCCAGGTCTGGAAACTGCCCAGCAGGGGGAGCTCTCCCCTTCGAGGCCCACCCGCTGGTGCTTGACTTTGGGGCCAGAACCAGGGACCTTGTGCCAGACTTGTAGAGCCAAAGCCTCATTGTCTGTCTCTCTCTTTCCACCCAGACTCCCCTGGGACTCTTTCAACCAGTTTCTTTAAATGTAAAAGAACATAATCAGACAGGCTGCATAAAAACGTGGTGTGCTAAGGTATTCCCAATCTGGGCAAGCAAGAGGCCTGCTGCCGCTGATTGGAGACTGGCCTGAAGGTGTTGCCAGAGGCTGAGACAGGAACTCTCAGTGTTCCAGATGGCTCTGTCTTTCAGGAACCATGCCTTTGCCCATGAAAAGCTGGCACACCTTGCCCCCGTGAGCCACTTCTGGGATCAGAGCGAGCCCCGGCTGTTCGTCTGTGAGGCCGTGCAGGAGGTAACAGGCACCCAGCCACAGCCTGTGGACAAGAAGGCCCACACCGAGGACAGCGCTGGCCCCATGGTACCGCACAACATTCATTTATGTTTAGTGGCACGGGGACTTTGGGTGTGTGGGTGCACAATCTTGGTGACAAGGTTTACAGGCAAGTTACAAAGACATTCATCCACAAGGAGCAGAGCACCCCCTCTAGGGTCCCTGTGCAATCTCTCCCCTCCGGGCATGCACCAGGAGGCAGGCCCCACCCACTCTGTCTTGTCTGGCTCAGTGTTATGCCTGCTTTCCTGTTACTCAGCTACCCCCTTGATGTTAGCGCCCCTGTGACTGAATCCCTGAGGCAGCATGCTGACTCCTCATTTACTCCACAACTTGCTGTGACCCTCAAACAAGGGCGATTCTGACCAAAGCATCTTCTTCCCCTCAGTCACTGCTCTCTGGTCATGCCACCCTACTCTTCGAGCTCTGCAGCGTCTCCCTGTCCCGTGCTGATGACTCTCAGGACCCTGTCCCCCCAGCCCAGAGGCCAGGACCCTGACACTTTCCAAGTCTTGTGTCTTGTGGGACAGGACATCTAGCATTCCCTGGGAAAGCCCAGTGGCTTTTTGTACTTCTGTCTAACCCACCTCTTTCCAAGAACATTTATATGTAGGGTCCTCAGTAAATCAGCAAAGGACAGCAGCCCTCTGTCCTTTAGGGGGCTTTTCTCTCTGCCAAAGGAATTTCCTTTCCAGGACAGTAAGAGTTTGGACCCCCCTGAGATTATCAGCAATTAGTGTCCACACTCTGAGATTTTCAGAAGCGAATCCGATCATCAGTTCTGGGACACTGAGTGGTGAATATATTGAGGTGGCATCTCTGTCATTGGATTGAGAGAAGCCAAGACATTGCAAGAGGAATTTTCTTCAAAATAGAGGGCCTGGTGACAAGACTAGAGAAGCGATGAGAACATGCAAATTCATAATGAGTGAAAGAAGAGGGAGTGTATACCTGAAGTTTGATCAGAAAGCTCTTTGGTCTTTCATGATTATGACGAAAAACTGAGGATTCACACGGCAAGAAAGGCCCTGGCACCCCTTGACTCCTGCTCAGAAGGGGCTGCAGCCTGGTGTTGCTGTTCTGAGTCCCTTAGGACAAGACCCTCAGGAGTCCCTCGCCTCTTCACTGTGTGTCCCCTATTCCTTGAAAACGGGTGGCAAAAACTTCCTTGTCATTGGTTCTCTGGGTAAAGAAACCAAAGAGGGCATCTTTTGGGACCTGAGAGCTCTTCTGCATTTCGCCAGCTGGGTGGGAATGGCTAGTCTCTGCCACAAGGAAATCAGTCAGTGGGCAGGACACGGTGGCTCTCAAACCAGATGAGGTGCATCCTCCCCGCAGGTGCGTCCTTTTTTCCAGAGGACAGCAGCAGATGGCGGCGGAGACTGGTGCGTTCGCCGCACGCCCTGGAGGAGAGTGGGTTATCTGTGTCAGAGTGTCATCTCCCGTTTCATTTGTATTTCTGTAAATACCTCGTCCACGAAAATGGGAATTAGTTGTAAAATAGTAAAGTATATTGCCAGACTAAAAACAGAACAATATTTTCCCTCTCTCCCAGGCGGACACGTTGATTCTGTCCTTCTTCATTTCTGAAGAGCACGGCTTCTTGCTTCAGGACAGCTTCCCCCGGCCTCCTGCCTACCAGTCTCTCCTGGGGATGGAAGTGCCCCATTATTACTTCACGAGAAAGGTGTGAGTCCCGTGAGCACCAGGCGGTGTTCTTGAGTCTCTCTGCTGGGCTGGGCTCGGCTCGGGTATCCCAGGCGCTGGGGTCAGGTGCCTCTTCTCACTGCTCATCAAACAAGGCAAACCATGTGCTCTAATTTGCCCCCTAAAATTCCAGCAAATATGGTGTCTCCTGTTAGGAGAATCGTGAGACTTGGCTTTGCTCATAAGACAGACAGAGCCGTGCTAAGGAGGAGGGTCCTGGCATCACTAGGGGGTCCTCCCAGTGTTTCCCCTGAGGGCACCACACCCTGCAGCTTTCCTGCTTTCTTTTGTTTTTTTTAAAGATTTTATTTATTTTTAGAGAGAGGGGAAGGGAGGGAGAAAGAGAGGGAGAGAAACATCAGTGTGTGGATGCCTTTCGCCCGCCCCCCCCCACAACCCAGGCATGTGCCCTGACTGGGAATTGAACTGGCGACCCTTTGGTTCACAGGCTGGCACTCAGTCCACTGAGCCACACCAGCCAGGGCTGCCTTCTTTTATTTTATTCGAGTGCATTTTTAAAGTATGGATTCTATATCCACTGTAGAAGCTGTAGAAGCTACAGTTAAGGAAACAAAGACCAAAGATGCAATCTCCACCCCCAGAAATGGCCACTGCGCATAGGCTGACATGTGGCCTTTCGCCAGGTTCTGTGCTCACCTACGTCTGTGTGCATCACGTCATGTATAGTTTTCTTCATTGATTTGGGGAAAAAGAGAAACATTGATTTATGCATTCATTGGTTGCTTTTTGTATGTACCCTGACCGAGGATCGAACCCACAACCTTGGCATATTGGGACTGTGCTCTAACAATCTAAGCTACCTGGCCAGGGACAGGTACGGTCTTTAACTTTGTGAGAGAACGGGGTTGTTTTCAGCATTCACATGCTCATGCCCCAGCGTGGTTACTTTGGACGAGTTACTTGCCTTCCCTGGGACTTGGTCTCCTTTGCTCTACGGCCCCCTGATCTCTGGTTCTGAGACCCTGCCAAAACTGCACGTATCATAGTGTAGGGATTAAAACAACAAATCTGGGCACAGTTGGTTTACCTGCCCCTGAAACACCACATAAAACAACATGGCATGGCCACTGACGTGAATAATGTATAGGCCCCGCATTCACTTGTGTTACATGGAATGATCTTTGTCACCATTGGGAACGGGTCCATGTCATCCCCAAACCCCAGAATCCCTGCGCCCTGTAGGCTTTCTCTGTCCCTTGTTTGAAGTGGATTAGTTCCGTCAGGCTAGCATTTTTCTGAATTTTATTATATAGTGCTCCTTACGCATTTGTATCTGTCTCTCATATGAGAACTCAGAAAGTCGCGAGAGGCAGTCATATTCTCTCTGTTGCGTTTTCCCCTGTTCTTCTCACATCGGGGACTCCAGTTCTGCCTCACATTGACGCAGTCCTTCATCTCTCGTCTTCTCTGTGCCCCCTCTCTTGGTCGTCCAGGAGAGGAGACTCGTATGTGATACGGTATAAGACGACTCCCCACTTACCCTGTGACACTTTAACTCTGCCCCTTTCTCAAGATCTTTTTTTCTTTGTTTTAAGCTATAGTTGTCTGTGCGATAGCACTTCCCACCTCACCTGCATGCCCTCTTTGACCATGTCTGTCAGGGACATGACACTGTATCAGCTCCTCATGGGCAGCAGCACACCCATATCACTCCACAGGGCTCTCGTCCTGGCCGGACGCATGGCACAAACAGGCTGCCACCTGATGCTTGTGTTTCTTTAAATGCTGCCCTTCTGATTACTGACTGGTGTTTACATCCCTTGGCCATGTCCTGGAGCTCCCGTCTGCACACTTGAGAGTCTACAGCCCTGGATCCTTAGCTCCCACTTGTGGCAGGGCAGGTGGCTCGGTCCCTCCCTCGAAGAGCTGTAATGAGAGCGGGTGCAAAGGCCGAAGCAAAGGGCAGGTGAAGCAGGGCCCTCAGGTGCTCATACTTGGGTGAGAATTCCCAAGTGTGCTCACAGGAGCTGGGCTCCGATGACATCACAGCAAGGCTGGTGGCGTCAGGTCCTGTCTGTGACCATTAAACCACAGCCAGCAGTGCTTGGTGGTTTTTGTACGTGCAGATTTCTGAAGGTTTCCCATTCCGTGCAAAATCAGTCCAAACTTCAGCCTCCTGCCTGGTGCGGCCCAACCTGCACACGGCATGAGCCCTGACTTTAAGCGGCCCTGGGCCGTGGGTTGCCTCAGGGCCTTTGCTTATGTTTTGCCCTGTGCCTAGAAGGGTCTTGCCATCTACACCTGGGTCTGATACAGTCTACCAGTGTCTCAAGGCCCTGGTCAAGCACCCCCTGAAGTTGGGGACCCCAGGTGAACTTGAGAAGCAGCAGTGAGATGGAAGAGCTGCTGGAAACTACGCCAGAGGCAGATGGCCTTGCAGAAGTCACGGAGTAGCAGCAGATTCAAGACCAGGGATATGCGGGGCACTGGGTCTCAGGAGGGTGGATCGTGACGCCCCTTTACACAGGGGAGTGTTGTGTACACCCGAGAAACAGCCTGCTGAGAGAGGGAAACTCGTTATGTGGCCGACTGAGGTTTGAGTGTCTGGGTGCCGGCCCAGAAGAGAGTGGGTGGGCGTGCAGGCAAGTGCAGTGCCCAGCAGTCAGGGAGGGAGCCAATACCTGAGGGAGCAGGTCCCCTCAGAAGGCCGCTTTTCAAGGTGCCAGGTACCAAGAGACCTCGGGCAGCACCCTGTAAAACTGCTGGTGCTCAGACCGGACGGAGGACGTTTTGTCTGCATGGCTGTTTGGGGAGCTATGTGCTGGGTTGGCAATTCTGAGAAAAGCCAGTAGAGGGCACTCCACCAATCCAGGTTATCGTTTTAGAAAATTCCAACTGAAATCATGAGGGCATTACTTATTTTAGACCTTGTGCATGTATGTGTATATATATGTTTTACTTAATAGTAAAAGCTTTCTAGTTTACAAAACAAACCTGGGAGGCGGGAGTTTTCACAAGCATTTTACCTGTAACTGTTGAAAAGTTCCCGTGCATGCCTTTACTTACCTGCTGTCTGAAACCAGAGCCAAAATGTCTAATTTCAAATGAGGACAGACTTTTGCTGCATTTGTCAGGGCCTCTTGCTGGCCATCCACATCTGTCTGCAGAGGGGCCTCCGTAGCTCACGTAAGAGAAAAGCTTAGGGGAGGCATCAGCTTTACATGAACTGACAAGTAAACAGAGCCCTTTCTCATCCAGCCGGGAGAAGCAGACAGAGACAACCCGGCGGATTCAGGGCACCACTGCATGGTGGGCAGGAGGCCCCTGCGAGACTTTGTGGGGCTGGAGGACTGTGACAAGCCCACCCGGAATGCTATGCTCAACTTCAGCTTCTTCATTGCTGTCGGAGACATGGACGAAGCCTTCAAATCTATCAAGCTCATCAAAAGGTAAGGATTCTGCTCACTGAGGTGTCGAAGGGATGAACACACTTAGAATACTTTCTCTGTGTGTCTCTTCCCCTTCTAAATGCGATTCTAAGAGTCACTAACTCTTCTGTGACTCTGTGTATTTCATGGTCTTTTTACTCATTGAGATGCTGCTGCTCGTACAGACGCCAGGACGTTCCTGGCGCGTCGCACCGCAGAGCAGTGAGTGTGAGCACAGGCACAGCCAGGTGTGGGGAGAGGGGAGCCTGGCTCTCGGCCTCTGCAGGGCCTGGAGCCTCTTGGGCTGTCACTTAGTTGTTTTGAGTCATTTTATAGTGTTCTGGACACTTCCTAGTTGAAAGTTCTGCGGCTGCTAAATATTTGTAATACCCATCCCTCTGGTAATAAATGCTATTAAACAAAAAAGGGTTTGATAATACACACTCAAAACAGTACAGCGAAAATGCAATTAAAATTGCTCTAAGAGAAGTTGTCAGTGAAAGGCTGTCAAAAAGCAGCTTCCTCTATGTTCCTGAGAGAATCCAGCAATTCTTCCCGGGAGCAGTTGACAGTTTTCAATCTGAAAAGGTTAGAAAATGATTAAAGAATGAAACTGAGGTGGGAAGAGAAAGATGAGAAAACTCAGAGGCCTGGAACAGGACCCCCTTATTTGCAGTGATGGTTTCTGTGACCCAGGAGCACCTCTGAAACTTGCATGTGACCGTGGTCCCTTGTCCTAGTTCTCAAACAGGCCAAACCTTGTTCCAGCTGGGAGGGCCCTGCAGCACTGGCCGTGTGGACAGGAGGCCTCTAGTCTGGGAGTGAACTGGAGGGACTGGACGGCACAGCCCAGCCTTTCTCTGGTCACTGTTTGACATAAACACGATCACAGACTGTAATGAACCACACGGCCAACTTTAAAACTTTAATAAACATTTATATAGTCACATACATAATATTATTAAAATTATACATCTTAAATAGTCATTCTTTTTTAAAAACAATTATTTTAGCATATGATTTAGGGGGAACAATCCGTTGCAGGAGAGACGCTCAGAGGGACGAAGCTCAAACGTAAATGGCCCCTTGAGCGTACTGGCCATGGGACAGGAGTCTGTCTGGCTGTTTCTACACTGACTACTGACTGCATTGCAGATCATCCGGCCAAGGTGCTTCTAAGTCCTTCTCAGTCGCCTTATGTTTTTAACCCCGGTCTACCATTCGTTCTGACCATCCTGGGTAACGTAGTCTTCGAATTCCAGACTGGTCACCTCACTTCTTTGGAAGGTTAGAAGCAACAGAGCTAAAACACCCTTGGGGTGGGGAGATCAGCCCACTGCTAGCCCAGGTCTTACCCTGGCTTTGCATGGTGCCCACGAGTGCCCAGTATCAGCTTCCTGGCCAGAGGATAGTGACTGTGATTCCACTTTCAGGTGGCATGAATTCAAGCAGTGCAGCAATTAGAGGACTGTCCTTGTAGATGTCATCAGGCAGTCCTGGTCCCAGGTCTTAGGGGACATGGGCTAGTTTTTAAATGTTTTCTGTTCAGCCTGAGGCCTGTTCACCCCTCATGGGTTTAGGAGCTGGGCGGTTTGGAATCAGTGCAGCATCATGAATCACGGCAGGCGCAGCCCATTGGACTGAAGATGGACTAAAGATTTTATAGGGGAAAAGTGACCCTACCTCTGAATTTCTTTAAACAAATAGACGTTTCCCCTCTTACTCTGCTACTTGTGCATCTGTGGGAACATGGGCTTCTGAGGCTCAGCTGACCGTAAGTGTGAATAAGAGCACGAGTAACCAGAGGTTGCGCTCCTACCAGACCTTTTAAAAAGCCTCAACCCTTCTCTTACCGATAGCCCGCAGAAATCACGTAACAGAGACCAAGTTCTTTTTACCATGTAGCAGTGTAGGTAGATACAACACATGTTTTAGATGGTGGTAAGAGGTTTGCATTTTATTTTAACTTAGAAAAATAATCAGGCACAAACAGACATTACTAACTCCATCCTGTCGTAAAGCCATAACCATCTGATTAGAAATTCTGAGCCACCTGAGAAAGGTCATGGCCACTTCCAGAAAATCTCCCGGATGTTCTGCTTTAACAAAAGGTGCTCACGGCGGCCCCCAGCCCTCTCAGCAGACACAGAGTAAATCGACCCCCGCCAAGCAGGACAGCTGCCGCCCCTCACGTGCGCCTCGTGTGCTGGTCTCCCTCTTGCAACGTGCGTGAGCGTGAAGCCAGGTTGTGAGTGTGTCAGGAGGAGGCTGGCACAGACGATATATGATCAATAATATATTTCTATAAACATAGTAAACATACCTGTGTATCGTACATATGCATATATAAGAAACCGTGTGACTCGACAGCCTCCACACAGGCAGTCCCTTGGTTTCTAGACTGTTCCATTACAGTGGATAAAGTCCCAAGCAGGGCCCCACCCTGGCAACCCTCAGCATGGTGACTCCACATAGTCGTTGTCCAGCCCACGGCGAAACGGGGCAGTCAGGGATTGGCTGATGACGATCACTCGGGGCGCCATGCAGTCCTCTCTCCTGTGAAGAATGTTCCAAATGAGCATGGCAGCGGCCAGGGTGGCCAGGAGGCAGGCGCCAATGTTCAGGTAGCAAGACCAGGACAGGCTGGTGTATGGGCCGATTCTGTAGAACGTCACCAGCCCGATGACCAGGACAAAACCTGTAAATGAAAGACAAGTGTTGAGAAGGCCTTACTCGGAGCCAGGAGAGGGCTTGCGGGACCCCAAAGTGGACCCCACGCAGAACCAGGGCTTTGCTTCCTCCCCAGCCCTCTTGCTCCCAGGGCTGCTGATGAGCCACATTCAGGGTGCCCGCGCCTCAGTGCTGAGCTGCTCTGTGAGGCCTTTGTGGGTTTCTGTGACCTGTGAGTCTGGTAGTTGGGGGTGGGGGTGCAGCGTGCAACCACTACATCCTGGCCAAGATAATTTCTAGGGGCTTCGGAAGAAAGCAGTCTAGTTCCACGTGCTCTTTCTGGGATCCTCCAGGTGTCAGGCTGCTTCCTCAGTCACCCTTCCCATAAAGATGACGCTGACACTCGCGTTCCCTCACCCCCAAAAAACTCAGTGGTAACTTTTTCTGAGGTCCTCTCTGACTTTTATAAACAATTCGTTCAAAGTGAAAGCAAACACAGAAATTTCCTAAATCTTATTTAGAAACAACTCGGATTGCTGTTTAACTTAGTCCAGATTCCTGTTCTTAAAAGTTTTCTTGTTCTTAGCATTTGCTTCCAAAGGGAATTCTTTCAAAGCGCAAGGCAGCCTGGAGCCTGCACGCCTGGGGAGGGGGCAGAAGCCAAGATTGGAGATGTGTCTGAGTCTTCTGCGGGCACGTTTGGTTTGTCCGCTCACTTCCAAATAAATGCATCTGGTTCCAGAATTCCCCTCTCACCCCCATGTCCCCTTTCCCCTGCTTGTGTTCCCTCCACGTTTGTCCCTCCTCTCTCCGAACTCTGCCAGCAGAAAAGGGGAGGGGCCGTGCTAAGACCGTGGACCGCCTTCTGCTGACGGTGGTTCTCACAGACGCGTCCACATTCAGCTCGCAGCTAACGCTGCAGCATCGTTACTTCCATGGTTTCGCCTTTTGTGAGCTCCAAAGACTTGATTTCATTGGTTTTAATAAGAGGAAAGCCAGGATTTTGCACCCGGGATCTGTCGACTAGAATAGCAGGGCACTGATGTGTATGGAGTTCAAGTCCAAACCCAGGCTAGAAACCCCAGCCAGGGGATGGCAGAGAGGCCGCTGCTGTTCTGCAGTTACGGAAGCTGATCCACAGGGCCTTGCCCCTCCGTGTTCCTTGAGATTGTCATACCGCTCAGCTGGGAGGGGCTGTATGAGGCAGAGGAAACTGGGAGGAGGCTGGGTGGGGTCGAGCAGAGCCATGGCCAGCAAGAATGAGGAGAGTGGGCAGAAGCAGAGGCCTGGGCTGCCCAGGGAGCCCCATCTTCTCCACCAGCACCCCACCCTCTGACGTGCTGACCTGAGTGTGTCTGTTTCTTGGAACCAAAAATGTCTGATGAAGACATAGTCTCTCGTAACCCAGAATGGTCCAGATGGGACTCAGGCCCCTTTCAGGCTCAACCACGTTCCCCGACCCATGCTCTGTCCAGGCTGAGTGGCGGCTGCTGCTGCTGCTGTCCCCCCCTCTGCCCTACACTGTGATATCTGTACACCTGTTCATGCTGTTCCCTCTGCTCCCCATGGCCTCCCCTGCTTTCCTCAGAAAACCACACCATGCACAACCAGCGTGGCCCCAGAGCGAAAAGCAGCGGCGATGCCAGCCAATGGCTCTCCTGTGTTGTACGTTAGGACCGGGGTGGGGTGCAGAGGACAGGCTGGAGTTTTCTAAAAACACAGGCCTCACGCTGTCATCATCACTGTAGCTCCTAGAAAGTATGAATCAAACATTCACCTAACTCAGTCGTGTCCCAAACAATGGTGACAGTGACTAATCTCTATTTTAATTGTCTACTGTGCTTTGTGGAGCTTTTTATACATGGAAAGCTCTGGATACTTCCTTTCTGTTAAAAATAATTCTGTTTGTCATGCTGACTGACAAAAAGAAACTTCTGTCATTTCTCTCTCCCAGGGAAGGGTGCGCTTCTGCTCGCGATTCCATGGCACCGAGTTTTACATTATTGGAGAAAGGAACTAGCCTTTTTTGCGTCATGAGAATAGAAATACTTTGTGTCCTCCTCACTTTTACTCTGTCTCTGGGCATTTTTTGTCACCCAAGGGAGCTTGTTATGCCTGGTTTCAGCAACACTCGGAAGGATGGAGCAGGATGGGAGCTGTGGGAGAGGGAGTTAAGATGCCAGCTTATGTCAGGAGCAGGGCCCTGGCTGGAGGGGACGCGCAGCAAGGCCAGTGGGAGCCGCAGGGTGGGCAGGACTGTGTCAGTCACCCTCCCTGAGGGGTATAGATGCTAGCCCTCTGCTGCCGCTGAAATCCATTTTCTCTTTTTTTAAACTAAGCTTCCTTTTGGTTTGTGTGTGTTTTAAGGACATTTTAGAAAGCTGTTATGTAGCTGCAGCTGCGATTCTGAAGCACCACTTGTCAAAAGAAGACAGAGTGAAAGAATTGAGTCTCCCTGTGGCCCACAGGGCAACCCTCTCTCACAGTTCAGTCATCTGTCCTGAGGCTGGTTTACACCTCTCATGAATAGAGAGGACCTTGAATTTCCTTGCAAGACATTTCAGTGGAGACTTGGGAATCATGACAACTGGATTGAGAGAGGTGACTGTGAGCCGGAAAGCACTGACGTGCACTCACTCACCAGACAGGCAGAGCTAGAAAGGGAGGGGACAACAAGCGTTGGCCCAGGTTGGAAGTAGAGGGGACCCGCCCTTGCCAACTCGGAGGACAGCACTGTGTCGCACTAGGATCCACAGTTCCACTCCCAGGATGACACCCGACTGAAGCTCCTGCCACCACAGGAAACATGACCATGCCCCAGATCAGCAGTGTCCGAAACTCGTGTCCACAGGAGCTGGTGAGCTACGGTCAGCTGGCAACAGCTGCATGAGCAGTGCTGCGCCAGGGCGAGCCACAGAAACAGTGGCTCCCGGGAGGAAGTCACAGGGACACAGCCCTGTCACGTGTGCTCCTCTGTGCACGGTTTGCACAGGCTCAGCCA
Organism: Macrotus californicus; assembly: GCA_007922815.1. NCBI lineage: Eukaryota > Metazoa > Chordata > Mammalia > Chiroptera > Phyllostomidae > Macrotus > Macrotus californicus. Next base: position 109,822 of record VMDR010000192.1, on the reverse strand, counting down.
TCAGGCTGCTTTTTAGAACAACTTGGAGAGGGAATAAAAATACTGAAAACCCGGGAGTGGCCGACACAAGAACAGGACAGCAGTCACCACCAGGGGAGGAGAGGGCTAATGGAGAGGGCCCCCGGGAGCTGCTCAGTGTTCACCCCTTATGTCTTTAGCAGGACATGCATAATTCGTTGAATCTTTTGCATAAATGTTCATAATAAGACCTTTAGAATATTTTAGAAGTGCAACTAATTTCAGGTTCTTCCATTAACAAGCACTTCCTGAAGCCCGTGGTGACACTGGCGATAGGCCCCTCCTTCTCACCCTCCCCGGGCTGTGTCTGTCGGTTGTGTAGCGCATATCAATACACTTCTCTTCCAGCTGCAGTCAGCTCTGTAGGACACACATCATGTGCCCCCACACAGATGCCCTGTGGCACCCGCTGCCCTAGGATGCACCTCAGCCTGGCCGGCCCCCCTGCCCTGTCTCTGTCACACTGCAGCCACACTGGTACCTCTCCATGCCTCTGAGATGCCAAGTTCCATCCCTTCCAGGCCTTTCCTGGTGCAGCTGTCCCTGGGCTTCATCAGCCCTGGGGAAGATGGCTGCCTCCTGTCCTCCTGTCCTCGATCCCTCAGCACTCAGAGGGTGAGTCATGGGTCAGCCTCCTTAGGCTCACAGCACAGCTCCCCCTCCAGCAGTGTCCCTGCGGCTGGAGCTTGGCCCACCCCTCCATCTGAGCCTCTCAGAGAATCGCCCAGGCTGAGCCAAATCCAGACAGATCCGTAATGCGGAGTAGAGTGGAAGGAGACAGGATGGATAAATAGCAACTTCCACAGTCACGACCTCTGAGCTTCTTTTTTTCTGCTGTTAGACTACATTAATTTATTAATTAGGAAACAAAATTGTAACCTGCTTTGCCATTTTGACTGGAAGCTCTTCCAATCTTCTTAATGACTACAGCATGTCAGAGGGACGGGACCCACTAGCCATGATCAAGTAGATGTCACTCAGCACGGAGCCAGGGCTGCTGTGCTGGCACCTTGCATCAGTCGGTGTGTGACATGTTCAGCGGACCCATTGAGGTCCTGCTCATCCACCGTGCTCAGGGTGGGGCGGTGGGGTTGCTAAGGCTCAGCTGTTTTGTCCTTGGGAACCTGGCATTCTGCTTGAGGGAACAAAGATGAAATCGATAACCACCGCGTGAGCCGCGTGTACAAGAGGCATTTAGGACACAGGGTATGGGAGTGAGGGGGCAGCATCCTGCCAGAGAGCGGCGTTAGGCCACATCTGTGACATCAGGAGACCAGCGTGTGGAGAACACACTCTGAACTCTAAACATGAAAATAGGTACTCAGGGAACAGACTGTGTGGGCAGAGCAGCCACTGGCTCCCAACCCCCGTCTGTGCCAAGGCACTGTCCCAGCCAGCACTGAGTGGCAAGACTTGAGCGCTGTCCTGTGCCCACACTTGCATTTCCCAGCATCTCGGGGCTACTCAACTGTATTGCCACTTCTTTTCTTAAGATCACTATCGTAGGTTTTTAAAGATAGGGTAGGCTGTGATTTTATAACCATTGGAATCTGTTTATTACTTCCTGTGTTTAGCTATGCTGCCTGCAGGGTACACAAACTCAGATTTCAGAGTATGTCAGGTTTTTTCCATTAGAAGATGAAAGAACATGCGGGCTGTGGACAAGTAATTCACGAAGTGTAAATTCACATGTACACAGACACCCTGGGCACAGCCGCCTCATCCTGAAAACACAAGCAGGAAAGTGGTAAAGATGGCAGGTCTTTGCAAAGCGAAAATGAACGAGCCAGGCATCTTCCCGTTTCATCATATTTCTGGGAAACGGTTGAAACCCAGCAGCGAGCAGCACTGGGTGTTTCCAGCACAGCTGGCACAATTCAGGGGCTGCACCTTAACTGGCTTCCCTGCCCCCAGGAGAAGTAGAAAGAAAGAGCCTAGTTCTCTCTCCTGGTGTGAAAAATTGTTAACAGCATTTGCATTTACATGACTTATTTTGTGTAAAGATCAGTGTTGGCTTTTGCTTCATTTCAGCTCAGCACATAGTCAGAGAAGGAACTTGTTTCCCTAACGTTAAAAAAAATGCATGTAGGAGAAACCTCCTCTGAAACAGCGGGCACAGGCACTGTGCTGCGGGCAGAGCCGGGGCCCTGTGGGTGGCTGTTACGGGAGGGCTGGTGTAGTGACACTTGCCCTCTGCCTCGTTAGGCCGAGCTGCCGGCCAGTGTCTGTGGCTCCAGTAGTTGATAATCATCCAATGCTGCACTAGGCCACCGGCGGCTGTACGCACTGAGCAGACAGGAAGCATGGGGATCTTCCATGGGTGCCACTTGTCAGAAGTAAAAAGCCACAGAGACCCGGAAAGGCAGGGGCTCGTGTGGGTTCACCGCCTCACAGTGCACCTCCAGCCTCAGCCCTGATGCCAGGTATCGCCCTGTGCAGACATTCTTCTGAAGTCAGACCAGCCTTTCACTCTCACAGCTCGGGCTGAGGGAGGGGAGAAGAGCCGTTGAACTGCGGACGGGAGTGCGCTGGCCTCAACCTCAGATTGTCCGTTTCTGTCACAGCCTGATGTGGAGACCCCCCTCTCTCCTCAGAGTTGTCCCTGGAAGACTTTTCTCCCAAGAATTTTCAGTGATATTAATGTTTGTCCAGACACAAGTCTAAGGGGAGGGTTTTAGCAAGCACACCAAATTCTGCACATGGAGCTGGTTCCTTCTCATGAATTTATGTTTCCAAAGCCAGCAGCCCCTTCCTGTGGACTGGCGTGGCAGTGGGCAGTGTGATTCACAGCTCAGCCTGCAGAGCGCCCTTTCCTTTCTCTTCCTTCCTGCCTGCTTCCTAGGGTGTCGCTGTCTGTCACGGGGCCTTCCTTTTGAGTGATGGTCAGCACACGCAGGTGGCATAAGTGGAAACCCATGGGACTGACCTCTGAGCGCTTCACCGAGCACACCTGCCTCAGCATGCACAGCAGCTGAACTGGCAAACAGGCACCTGTGACTGAGGGCTGGTGTGACAGCTTCTAGAGCAGGGGTGTCAAACTCATTTTCACTGGGGGGCCACATCAGCCTCGCCGTTGCCTTCAAAGGATTGAAATAATTTTAGGACTATATAAATGTAACTACTCCTTAACTGTTAAGAAGTTGAAATTACTTTCAGCCCTTTGAAGGCAACCACGAGGCTGATGTGGCCCCCAGTGAAAATGAGTTTGACACCCCTGTAGAGAGAATACAGGGTCTGGCAGAAGTAACGCCTGCATGAGTGTGGTTGGTAGAGTGGTAATATGGGAATAATAATTTATAGTTTCAATTTGAAAATTTCACCTAAAATGTCATTTGGTATGCTTGAGTGTGATATTGTTGTGTTACAGAATTACATGCTTATGATTTTGTCATAAAAGAGTTTGTAATAAAAAGAAGGGGCATTATTTGTGCCACACCCAGTATTTACGGAGCACACCAAGTTCATGGATCCACTCAGGCCACAGCTGTGGTTGGGATCCCCCAACACCGTGAGCAGAAGAACAGTGGTGATTCAGGGTTTCTACCAAGAGGGAGGGATTCTGGGAAAAGGAAAGACTAAAAATGGTACAGTTCATGTGATCATACACTTCCACGGGAACTGACACCCTGAAGTGCGGCCTGACACAGCCGGGCTCCGAGCAGCATGGAGAAAATGGAGAAGGAAGAGACGAGAGGTGCATTTGGGATAGAGGCTGGGGCTTGGGACGTCGGTGCAGAAGACAGAGAAGCACATTATCCAGACCAAGCAACGTACCAGTTTGTTGTCAATAAAACAAAAACTTGTGTAATCCTATGAGAAGGTCCCTGAGTCTAAGAAAAACAGCGGAATCCCTATCAGCTCCTGAGATGCCAAGATAGTTACCATTTACCAATTACCTCGACTGACCTTTGAGGACTACTAATAAAATTAGTACTCTCAGGGCAGGCAGTTGGTGGCCCTTTGTGTGTTTATACGTTTTGCCATCGTAAGAAGAACTCTAATGATACCCAAAAATGGAAAGAGGAAGCCAGCAGAGATGAAGCCACATGAGCCTTTTCAAGTGGCGTTTCACCAGGTTCCACAGTAAACTCCACTCTTAATCATCCTGCTTAAAGTTGAGAGGCTTTGTGTCTCAGGGAGAGGACTGGCTGAGGCTAGAGACAGAATACAGCCCAGAGCCTGGTGCCACAGGTCGTCATGGTGAGGACTGGTGTCCGTCAGCTGCAGAGCGTGTGTGCTCAGGTTGTAGATGACATTGAGCTCTGTGAAGTGCCAGGCTTCAGAAACTGGGGTGTGAATGGCCAGGAACAGAGAAGTGCAGGTTCCCTTCTTTGGGAGGAAAGCATGAGGGCTTGGGCCTGCCGGGCAGCTCCGTGAAACAGATGAGGAGTTGCTGGAGAATGTCCCAAGGAGAGCCCAAGGCCATTATGAAGGCACTTCAGAATGAAACGTAAAACAGCCAGCTTCTGCAAAAATGGCTGTCCATTTGTACTTTAACTGCATCATTTCATTGTGGCTATTATACTTTGAGAAAAATGACTAGTTCAAGAAAGGTCCAGGGCCACTCACATGATTGACGGGGAGGCTAGACTAAAACTTCTGCAGAGACGGAGGGCGAGGGTTCCTTGGGATGAGAGTTGATAAATCATAAGCTAGGAACAATATCAAATATTAGAATAAGAAACTACGGATGCCAGAGAGCGAGAGCCGCACGTTTCAGAAGAAACGCATTGTGATAAATCTGTGGCTAGGAGACCTGTAGCCACTGTTTAGAGGGAGGCGGACTGCTTGGGCTCAAAGCCCCACATCGGGACATTGCAAAGAGGACTGTGTTTTTTATCATGATGCTCCTGGGTATCACAGGTATGGATGGGTGTAGCCTGAAACACCATTTCTAGCGTCCTTGATTTTTTCACTTACGTATCAGCATTTTCCAAAAACGACTGCCGGTGGCATATATGTGGATTTTCATGTCACACAGCAGTAGGGACGAGAGAGGGAGGCTTAGCGGGAGGGAGCAGATGAGAAGCCCACTCTTTGGGTCCTCCAATTGCATGATCTCATCTTGTCATCAGGCAAGAAACTGGCTGCCAGGACAAGGGGGAGAGCCTACTAGCCCAGGGCTCACAGTAGCAGGGTGCACAGATCCTCCACCCCAGGGGGAGCACCAGCATGCACCAATAGGGGACAGGGAGCTGTGGGGGACACCAGCTATGTTGCCAGCCCGATCAAGCATTTGTGACCACAGAGTTCTCAGGCTGGACTCCAATAGCGCACTGCCGGGGAGACTCAGCAGTGGCCAAGGAGTTACCCTTCAAGGATGCAACTTGACCCAAGTACAGGGCCTTGCATAACCACCAGATCACCCATTCCACCTAAAAATGTCAGCCATGGGCCACACATGGTAATCAGTCCTGCCTAGGCAACAGCAAGGGCCTAGGGGCCACTGGGAGTCCCTGGGGGGCTGCAGGAGGGTCATACTTAGGAAATTTCAAACCCCCCCCCCAACCCCAGGATTCTGCCCAGAAGGATAGTCTGCCCATGGAATGGGCCAAGGGGGTACCTGGCGGGGCTCTGGCACTCACAGCAAGCTCAGGTGGAGAGCCCTAAGTCCTGGCAAAGAGCACGGAGGATGTGTGTGGGGACGGGTGACATTCAGTGGGGTGTTGTGCAGCAGGACAGTCGTGCGGAGTCAGAAGGATGGTAGCAGCAAGCACGACTGGACATGGCATCTGCAGGCCTGCGTAGCTTCCCTGTGCTGTCCAAAGAGCGCAGGGATGAAGTGACTCATCCAGAGCCAGGCTGCCTGCTCCAGATCCCGCTCTCACCCAGATGCCCGTGGGAAAGCTCAGCTGTTCTCAGGAGCCCTGAGGTGCCACCACGCTGAGCTGCCTGAGGAGTTCACTCTGGTTTTCTCCTCTGCTCCAAGTGTCTGACATCGGCAACTGCAGTTATCAGAGGCCGGGAAAGAACTTCTGCCTCTCACGGGTGGCTTCCTCGGACCGCACCCCTCGCCCCGGCCCCACTCAGCACTGCTTTCCCTGCTCTGGCCATGCCTTTCTGCACACATCAGTGAGACCACACACATGAGGAACCAGGAGAGTCAGGGAGAAAGGAAAGGCCTGTAGAGTGAGCCAGACCAAAGCTCACGCACGTGTGAGGCCACGAGAAGGAAGCTCTTACGCCTGGCAAAGCGAGACCCATGCATCACAGCTGCTGGCCCTGGGGCTAGGATGGCCCGTCAGCCCTCACTCTGCAGGTCCACATTACAGACCCTCCTTGAACCTCTGCTGTCATCAGAACAGGAGGGGCATGTGGTCTCAGCCTAGCTGCTCTGAGCCCCCCGGAGAGGGCTCCAGCACTCCAAAGTTGGGTCATTGACAGATTGATGGGCCTTCAGAGGCCTGGGGGAGGAAAAAGAGAGGAAAGCCTGACAGTTGGTGTCTGTTGTGGGCTGGTTACAGCAGAAAGAGCCAAGGCGGGGAAGGAGACAGTACAGAGCTGCTCCGTGGTGACAACACCCATCTCATTGGCCACTGTGGCATCCTCCCTGCCGAGGGCCTTGCAGACGCCCCGCGGGGCACAGGAGATGAATTTGGGCGCCTCAGGTTTGTGTCTGTAACACGCCGAGTGCTCTCACCACAGGGAGAGTGTGGGGTTTTCACAGCATATTCAGCTTATGGGATAGGGGTGGAGGAGGGACAGGAAAGAATGTTTTTCACCTTTAAGGTAAATTAAAATTGCACTTGGGCCCTGGCCAGGTGGCTCAGTTACTTGAGCATCATCCTGTGCACCAAAAGGTTGCAGGTTCTATTCCCGGTCATGGCACATCCCTAGCTCGTGGGTTTGATTCCCCAGTTGAGGCACATGTGGGAGGCAGCTGATCGATGTTTCTCTCTCACATCAATCCCACCCTACCCCCACCGCCTCTCTCCCAAATCAGTGAATGTATCATTGGGTGAGGATTTAAAAAAAAAATACACTTGGAAAATTCTGCAAAGAAAGTAGAAACTCGTGTGTGTTGGTCTGAATGTGACAGAACAAACCAGGTATTTCATAGGTTTTTGAACTATGAAAATGGCCATTTCATAGGGCCCCCCAATGTCACTGTGACAGGGTCCTTTGAAGCTGCAGCTCTGAGGAGTGAAACTGTCCTTTCACAGGCCCAGGCCAGGTGTTGTGTGAGCGTGGATCGTGCCCAGAAACCAGTGTAGAATGAATGAGCAAGTGCGCGGACACCCATTTCAGGCTGCAGTGCCCGGGCAGCTTCCTACCAGCAAGTTGCTGTCCCCGGCTGGTTCTAGCTTTTCCCGGCCCCCAGTTTATGCCATGTGCTTTCCCTTCCATTTTCTCCCCCTGCCCACCCTCTGGCCCAGGCACTAGGGACTCAAGGTTGGCTTGCGTAACAGGTACTAGCAGGCATTTCCCCCTCCTGGGACAGGATATCCTGGCGCCCTTCAGTCTCTCCCTAACTGTTTAAAACGGACCGGAGCACAGGAAAAAACCTAACTCTAAATTTAGCAGCGTGATAGAAGAAAGGCACATAGCTGCATTCTGTACTGTTTGTCAATGAAACAAGTCTAAACAGGGCCAAATGCATTTCCTTTTTGGGCAAAACAGACCTATTGGGAGTATTGGTCAGACACCAAGGGGAGAGGCGGCCTGTGGAGGCAAAAGGAACCATCTGAAATACCATGGGCTGTCCCTCGGTGCTTCTGGCTTTTTCCATTGGCCTCTGCCTGTCTGACTTTTTTTTAATAGAGCCTGATCCAACCTTTCCAGAGATTGTGCTGGCCTGGAAATACTTAGGAGAGGAGCACAGTGCCCTCGGCCCCACCTGCCAGCACAGGCTCCCGGGAGACCCTTGGCAGCCCACCCTCTGCCAGGGCTGCTGCAAGAACACCTGATTTCAGTTCATGGGGCTTCCCCCCGCAAACTTTTGAGTTTTTAAAATATGTTATTTGTAAACAGCACTGTCTTGTTCTAAAATAAGAGTTTGCAGGAAGTAAGATGTCAGTTTCACACCAAACCCACCATATTTCTTCCAATAATTCTAAATAAGTATTTCAGAGGAGTTTCTTGAGAAATACAATGACTGATTTGATTATCCTGTTAGGAGTTATTTTCAAATCAGGAAATGTTACTTTCATTTCCTCAGTGCCACTAAAATATCTGTTTTTAATCTAGCTTTTCCAATCACGTTTTGAAATCTTCCGTTTCCTGCTTGAAGGGATGGAATTTCAGACAGCCACCATAATAGCGACACGTTGTTCCACTGAGGCAAGGAGACCGGTTCTGGTTTACAGCCCTAAGGTTGGCAGAGGGCAAATGGGTCCTTTTCCGAAATCACTTGGAATGTCTGGGTTTTCATCCGCAGTCATGGAGGAGGGGTAGGGGTGGAAGCCATCAACGATGCCATTCTACCTGCCTGATTAATCCTCAGAGTCAGTCCAGTGTGGGGGGTGGGGCAGACCTCACCCCTGCTTTGTAGATTGGGTCACATGGGTTGTAAGTGATGGAGGCAAGAAGCAGCCCAGTCCCCTTCGAGACAAACCCCGTGCTCTCCTCCAGTCGGCCCTCAGCTTCCCTGCCCTGCATCCAGCCTGTGGAGAAGTGAGCAGCCCAGGACCACGTGACCTCCCGTTAACACAAACACCTGCCAATCTGTCAGCCTCATTCTGGAAATTGTGTTTCTCCAGAAGGATCAGGGCTGGGATCCATTACTCCTAAAGTGATTCTATTCAGACTTCCTGCCGTTTTTTCTTCTGGGCTTGTTGGGATTGCACCTTCAACATTGGGACATGCTGCCATTCTCCACCAAGCACGTCAGCTACTGGCACCCCCAAGTCCTGGCCACTTCATCAGTCTCTGTCCCCACGGGCCCACTGACCTGACTTTTCCACAGTAGGTTGTGGAAAGCCTGAACTTCCCCAGGGTTCTACAATTGTTAACTCTGAGCCAGCAAGAAGGAACAGAGGTCGAGGGAAACCAGCAGAGCAGCCCCCCAGGGAGACTCCCAGAGCAATTCTATTCGTCATTTACAATGACACCAGCACTCTCACCCTTCCAAGACCCCAAGGTGTGCTCATGCCCAGCCCCGTTTTACCTTAGTCATCCCCGGAGGCTGTGCTGGCTTCCAGATTAGTCCAAAGAGGCTCACTCCCTGATGGCCCTGGGCCTGGCTGCTCTGTGGAAAAGCGGGGCTGCCTCGCCTCACCCGGCGTAGGCTCCGATGGCACTGGCCGCTCTGCCAAGGGCAGGCTGCTTCACTACCCCTCCAGGCTGCTACGGCCTCTCAGGAGAGTGTGACCAGGCTGCCCACTGAAGGGGCTGCCGGAGACTTTGGAAGACAGAGCACATTACCCCCCTGCCAGGACCTTTTCTCAAAATGGAAAAGGGCTAGGGGCCACAGCTACAGAGGTACAAAGCCAATGCTGCTCAAACCCTCAGCACCCCTCACCTCTGTGTGCATGCTTCTGTTTTGCTTCTGCCCACAGCGACGGGTGGGACAGGAGGGGTGACCCAGGGGGTCCCTGTGGCATTAGAAGGCCTTCCAGCCTCAACACAAGCTGAGGGCGCTGCCGCTGTGTCTGCCCCTCCGGGGTGTGAGGGTACTTACTCGCCAGCTGGAACGCAGCAGCCATGGCCTCCTCCCAGCACTGGGAATCAGGCGACATCAGGGGCAGGCATGTCAACCCCAGGATGAAAGTGAGCTGGCCTGCAGCGAGGGCCACTGTGGCGACCAGGTTGCAGGCACGCATCATGTCAAATTGCACTGTGAGGGGCCAAGAGGGAAGAAGGCAGGTGGTCAGCGCAGGGCGGGCAGCTCGGGGCTGGGGCTCTCTGTCCTTCTGGGGCCCACCCCTCTGTCTGTACTGACAGCCTCACTGACCTCCCTCTGCCCCACAACCCCAGGCTTCATGTGCTCTACTCCCCCCCTTGCACCCAGTCCAGGAGTAAGGCATGAAGAACATACACATAGGGCAGGCGGGCGACAGAGCAACACTGCAGATGAGCTGCTAGGGCAGGAGCAGCAGGCCCCTTCCCTATGGCTCTTCCAGACTGTCAAAGTGGCCCCACCACAGCTAATGAAAACTAGCCTCCTGGGCCCCCTGCCCCCCACCCAGTGTCGGCTGCGGGGTGTCTAGCAACGATCATATTCAGCCCTTGTGGAAGCCGAGTCATGGAGCTGTTGTACCAGCCCTGCCATGGAAGGTGCTTTCCTTCTGCCCGTTGTGTCTACAGCTTCCTTCTTGCTGTCCCTCTGTCATTCAGAGCCTAAAGGATCTTGCCATTTCCTAATCCCAGGCCTTCTCCCAGCGCCTGCTGCAGCCTGGGGGTGGGACCTCTGTCTCTGAGTCCAGTGTGGATGCGGCAGAACCGTGGCAGAGGCCTCAGCTGTTGGGAGCAGACAGCTTCAGAGCAGCTTCTAGGAGAGCCCAGTACCAAGGGTCGAGGAGCACGAGAGAGCATGTGTGCTACTAGATGAGTGACAGTCACCAACAAATGAACTCCGTCACCTTCTTGAGTTGAGCCTGACAGTGTAGACCCAGGTGAGCGCTGTGGGTTCTCTGTCTGTCGCCTTTCTTGCAGGCATAGCCCCGTCCGCAGGTGGGCTGTACTTCCTTGCAATTGAGCTCACAATCTGTAGTCTTCGGAGTAACCTCAGAAACAACTGCCATCACCATAAACCCTGACACTCCTCTCCGGCCCTTTACAGTACCAGGAGACAGGGGCAGGCAAAGCTGGGGGAGCCCCAGTGGTGCGAGCAGGGCCAGGTCTGGTGTGGCGGTGGGTCCGGAATTCCGGGGAGGAGGGAGCAGACGTGGGGGGCCTGGGGAACAGCAGCAGCCCTCCTTGAGCCTCAGCATCAGGGGCACCGTGTAGTCGCCGGAGTCTGAGATTTCCTCACCTCCCCCAAGGCCGAGGCCGGCAGCTCAAGCTAATGAGCAACGGTTTAGACCAATTCGCTGGTACTTTTCTGGCTGCTTGTGCAGTGTTCGTGGGGTGCCTGGAGGTGTGGCTGGTCGGCCTCCTGTCAGGGTGGGGTGAGCCCAAGCAGTGCTTTCCCGCCTTGCTCGGGAGAACTGGCTGTCTCCCTGTGGAGGCCATTGTTCACACCGCTCTTTCTTCTTCACATTCGATTTTCTTTGCAATTAGACTCTGCTTCTCTCAAACATGGTAGGATGTGGGAGGTGGACGTGACCTGGGGCCAGGGTGTTAAATATGATGAAAGTTAACAGCCAAGCTCAGAGAAGTCCGTCCGGTCTCCCAAGCTCAGGCTGGCAGGCAAGGAAAGACTTGAACGAACTGCCGGAGGGAGAGAGGAGTGGCCTGCGTCGGACACAAGCACCAGGGGACAGCGCAGGGAGTACGTGTTCGTGCAGTGAGGCCACGTGACTGAGGCTCCCAGGAGCCAGGAGCAGAGCGCACCGGGGACCCTGGCAGGTCCCTCCCCATGTGGGGCCTGCTGCCCTGCCCACCTGGCCATCCTTTTTGGCTCAGCTTCGTCCTTCCGGGCAGCTCGGAGTGCACAGCCCTGTGGCATCCCCAAGCTCACAAGCTGCCACACAGACCTCTGCCCAGGGCCCCGTGGATCTGTGTATTGAAGATGCCAGGAGGCTGTAAAGGATGAGATGCTCAGAGACTCACCACTCTGCCTCGGAGGAAGACTCCCCTCTCTGAGCCATTCTTCCTTCATTGGTCACTCAGAGGGGACATGTCCTGGCTGCTGTCCACCATCCCTGGTGTCTTACTGGTTATAACACTACCTGTGTACTTAGTCTGGGCAGCAGTGCCGGGTTTTAAGGAACTCAGTGAAATATGGCATGTATGTCATCTGGCTGGGCAGTGTGTGGTGCGTACCCCGTCCACCTGCATTTCACCTGGGGCCAGAGGGCATCGAATCACCTGTGGCCAGGGCAAGGGGCTCCCCTGAGGGAGTGCTGGGCTCCAGCCAGCTGCCCAAGATGTAATTAATGTTTATCCACGAACGCATCTTGCTTCAGAGAAAGAACCTGAGGTGCCCGACAGAATGCATGAAATATGGAAAGGTGAAAACTGACCGAAAATAAGGATCAGAGTAGGACTGACCCTGGAGTTAGGTTATGGGGTCTCTTTGAGAGCCGAAGGGGGACCTCAAATTCCGTGAGCTCCCCTGAAGCTTCACAGGAAGAAAAGAGCCACCTGATGGGTAATGAAAGTCAAGATCACTGCACCCTGCCCAGTAAGCGTCCTCAAGGATGGGACCCAGTGTGATGCGGGGCCAGCTGGAGGACCTGGACTGGCCCCTGTGCCCCTGCCCAGTATGCGCAGGACACCCAGCTTCACAGAAGTCCCTGACCAGGGTTGAGTAATGGCTCCTTGAGGTGTTTACCACAGGGCATTGCCAGGACCTCTGGCACACAGCCGGCAGGAGCCTGTCTGCTGTCCCCAAGCTGCTGCAGTGGCTGCCTACAGCCATGTGTGGAATCTCCAGGACAGCCTGGCTCTCTGGTCAAAGCAGAACCAGTGATGTGTGACGAAGGGCATGTCACGCCCCCTTGGTGCCTCTAGGCGGGTTCCCAGGATTGAACTGTGCACCGGACTGTCAACCCTGCCACCCAGACCCCACCACCCCATCATGGACGGGATGATTTGACAGAGCAAGAGCTGGGTGGTGTGGAGGGTGCTTAGGCAGAGGCAATGGGTGTCACACAAGGACTCCCTGCTCTTTCCTCCTAATCTCTGTGCCTGGCTAGATCGTGGGCAAAGTGTGGGCTGGGGTCTTTCATGGAGTTAATGAGACTGAGCACTGGTTTGATTTAAGGTGGTGGCAGGAAGCCCCAGCTCTGGACCACCTGGGCCAGGATGCCCCCTTGCTGCTCCCTGTTCATGTCACATGGACCTGGTGTGAAGTTGGCTCACCTTCCTCAGTTCAGTCTTGCTGGAGAAGCTTCCGTAGACCTTTTGCTTATTCTAGAGCAATATTTGATACTCAGAAATTCATTGCAGTTAGCTGTCACAAACGCCATACTAATGGCATGAACATATTTTAAAAGTTGGTCAGGAAGCTTATCAAGTGGTCTGGGAGGCACAGCAAACAAGGACAGGTGAATGCGGCTGCTCAGGACACGCGGCAGGGTGGGAGGGAGGCGAGGGCTGGCTGTGTGGAGGCTAGGAGGATCCCTGTGTGTCCTCCTGGCCTAAGGTGACCAGTCCTTAATGTGGGAACAGAGAGGATAGACACAGGGAGGGCCCCTGGGCAGCACTGGGGGCTGTGGCAGGAGTCCTTGAGGTCCAAGGCGTCCCCCTCCCAGGCTGGGGGAGGGGAGAGGTACAGGCTTCGCAAAGCTCTTACTAGAACTGCCTCGGGGCCACTGGTTTCCATTGCTCCTCAGGACAGTCCCCAAACCAGGAGGATCATTCTTGACCAGCAAGTCACACAGAGACCCAAGTCCATCTGCATTTATCCAGCTTCCCATAGACCCCTGAGTTCAGCAAACTCATAGAAAATTCTGAAATCATTCATGCTCTTTGATCTTTTAAAGAGAAGAGGTTCTCGCTCCCTGTTTGCAAAGGAGGGGGTGGGGCAGATAGCCAAACCGAGACAGATGACCCCCTCGGGCTGTGGTGAGGAACTCCGCCTGGACAGAGTGGGTTGCATGGCCCCAGGGACCTCAGCTGAGCCCGTCTTCTGCAGTCTCCGTTTCTGCCTGTGAAATGGGACGACACCCCCACCACAGTTTCCCCCACAGGTCGGGGTTCCAAGGCCATGGCAGTCGAGGACGGCCACACACCAAGCACGTGTTGGCATTGCCTGCGGACTTTGGGATATGCTCCGACAGGACCTAGCGAAGGCCCATCTGCAGCCTCACGTGTGTCACATTTCCTTACATACAAACTTTGTCTTCGGAAGAGATGACACCCACCTCAAAGGCCCTCTTGGCAGTTTAAAGGGTCTTCGCGGGGAGATCTTTGCCCATCAGCTACAATGACTGTTTAGATGACAAGCTTCTTCATACTTAAGAACTCTTCCCTGTGGTACACGCAAACCTGAACCTACTTTCAAAGTCAAGTTCCCAGCTTCCAGAGCAGTGTTAGACCCAGTGCTCAAGCATGACCAGCCAGGGCCCAGGACGAGGCAATGGGGCAGAGGGAGCGAGGGCACTGCCCTTCTGGGCTGGCCTCTGCAGGTGGTCGGCGGTCCCACCTGCGGTCAGTCCTGGTGGGTCTCCCCCTGAACTGCATACCACCTTAACCATCCTAAGGACTGTGGAATGAAGTCAGAACTCAACCACGTGTTCTTAAGCTTCTTGTTTATTTTTCTCATTAACAATCTTAATTTTCCACCAGGAAAAGCATATTTTCCTTGATTTGGTTAAGGTGTCTGTTCTTTAGCTGTGCGAGGTGGCAGAGAAGAGCCCGCCACTACATGAGCTCTGTCACAAAGGAGCAGAGGCGGGTTTGCGCTGAGCAGGACCGACGCGTGCCTGTGGCTCGCCAGGGGAGGGTGGGCGTAGAGCTGGGGGCCTGCCGGTTCCTCGAGAGCCAGTGCTGCCCCTCAGAGCAGAGCACCCTCCACCTGTCAGCAAACGCACAGCCCGTGTCTTCTGCGTGCCGCGCAGGGCTAGCAGGCCTCCCCACCCCCCGTTTTGAAGGAGACAGAAAAGTGAGCAGACTTACATTTGACGGTACCTCTGGACTCCTGGAAGCCTGCTACCTCCGAGCCCCAGCCCAGGGCCTCACAGTCCCTTGTATCCACCTGCGCAGGCCTGGTCCCAGGGCTTGGCCCTCCCCGGGCCCTATCCACCAGCCAGCAGGACCTCCATAGCCCCACACTTCGCTTGCGCCCATCTTCCAGCGTCTGATACACCCAGTTGGGGGTGAAGGCTGCTGCATTGTTGAGGATGAGAGAGACCAGGGCCACCAGCACGGCTGTGGCCACCAGTTTCTGGACAGTCATCACTGACTGCCGGTGCCGACCGCTGTGGAGAAAGTCCCGGTCCTGGTCAGCTTCTGTGGCCAGGGAGAACCAAGACGCTGCTAGGGGTGGCTAGAGGACATCACCGTTCATTCTTGGAGGGTCGGGAAGGCCCACGCAGCAGGTGCAGGAGAGCCCACCTCACGGTCCTCCTTACCCTGCTTCCTGCACCTGGAGCAGGGACAGGCCTGATCTGAAGGTGACTGCGTGGCCCATCCTGGGAAGGAAGCAGGGCACCAGCGAGAGTCCAGATTCCTGAATGCGCCGTCTTCCTGGGAGGCAGAGCCCCAGGGAGACTGGAAGCCTCTTCTCCCCCGACGCGGGAGAACGGAGAGTGAGTGGAGAGGAGAGGCAAGTGGCAGTGCGGTGTCAGCCGAGCCTCCTTAAAGCCAGCTCAGCTCAGAGCAAAGCTAGTGCGGTAGCCGGGCTCTGAGCAGGGCCGCCGGGAGCGGTGCGGGTTCAGCGGCCTCTGTGCTGCCTGAGCCCCTGCCTGGTGCCTCCAACACAAAACGGCTGGTCCTGGAAAGCAGAGAGCCTGCTGCAGGGAAGTATGTGTGCGTGTGTCTGTGTGTGTATGTGTATGTGTGTGCGCGTGCATTTTCCCCCTGTCTCTGAGCAGAGAGGAAATGGTTGTTTTTGAGGCTGTTTTTGGTGAGCTGGAGGGCGTAGCCAACTGCAACAAATAGCTGCTGGCCGCGGCAGCCAGACACTAACAGGATGTGTTTCCTGATAGGAAAGGCAGGGGGGCCTTCTGAAGTCCTGCTCCGTGACCCTCCTCCCTGGCTTCTCCCCATCTTCCTTTCCAAAAGGGAGGGCCGGGAATGCTGGCCCAGAACAGACCTGTGGTCCCACCTGTCTGTCTTCGACACGGCCAGCCTGGCACTCAGGTACCACAGAGCAGTGTCAGAGGCAGTTGCTGCCCACGGTGTTCCAGTCAGTCTCCTGCGCTCGGCCTGGGGACAGCGGCAGGAAGCAGGGCTGGCAGGGCGTTGGTGACCGTCCGCCCACCCAGCCCATGGCTGTAGCCCCAGCACAGAGGTACTGCCAGCCCACAATATGCCTGGACCTGCCTTTGTCACAGGGACACACAGATTGAGGAGGGAACTACCCAGAGGCAATGGCAGCAGAGGAAGGCTGGGCATGGTGGAGCGCTCCCTTAGACGGGCCTTTATGTCCCAGCCAGACCCTCTTACTGCCAAGACCTGGCAGGTCAGGGTCCCACTTGGAAAACTTTCAAACCAGGGAGTCATCCTTGAGGTACAGGAAGGTGGGGCTCTGGACGTGCCACACAGAGGCCAGTGAGGCCTGAAGGAGCGCAAATGTGGTTTCTGGCCTGGGCTGTTTGCTGCTGATGGGAATGTCAGTCTGCACAGCTCCCAGGGGACCAGGTCCATCACCGTGGCGTGCTGGTGTGCCTCGACCAGGGCCGTTAAGCTGCCTGGGGCCAACACAATGGGCGGTTCTGTGCCCCCACCTCAGACTCAAACGCAGTACAGACAGGGACGCTCACCCCGCCAAGGCCCCAGAGCAGCTGTCGATAAACAAAAAGGCACATCTGTGCCGTGGTCCACGCACATTTGCCTGTGATGTGAAGCCCCTGGAGTTCCAGGTGTGGGAGCACTTGCCCTTGACTACTTGCTGTTCACGCACTGCCGGAGGTGCAGGGACAAGCACTCTCACAGGATAGGAAGCTGGGGCTCAGAGAGGTCACAGAGATGACCAGATGACCTCAGCCCTCACCTTTCACCTTCCTGCTTTTGGAGCTTCGGAGAGTTCCCAGCCTGTGTGGATACCTGGCCTGCACGGCTCTCGAGCTCCTGTGTGCACAGGGCCTGTGCATGCCGCACCCAAGGTGAGGCTCCCCACGCCAGTAAGTCCGCATTCCTGAAAGGCAGGGGTCTTTGGAGAATTGTGGGTTCTGATAAATGTCTGTCCAAATTCCCTGAGGGGTTGACCTATTTTAGGATTTTTCCCCTTTCCATGGCTTGTGCCAAGAAAAAAGCTGCTATTCCCACCCTCCTCCCTCTGGTCCTCTTCCCTGGGTACCAGGGGCTGGATGAGAAGGGCCTGGTGGTTCTGTCTGCCCTCCTTGCTCCCACATGCAGCCCCCTCTGGGGGGCTGGGGCAAGTGGTTCAAACACTCTTGAGTCCTTGCGGGCACAGTGCAATAGACAGAGGCCTCAAAAAGGAAGATGTCCCAAGTCTCTATTAGAAGGAGATCAACTCCCCTCCTTGTTTATGTAAATCACTTATCCTTAGGGAGCCTTTAACTTAGGGGTGTCGAACTCATTTTCATGGGGCGGGGGTGGGGGGTGCGGGCACATCAGCCTTGCAGTTGCCTCAAAGTGCTGAAGAATATAATTTAGGACTGCATAAATGTAACTACTCCTTAACTAGGGGCAAGGAGCTCAGCGCCGTCGCCGGGCAGAAACAAGATGTGGGCCGGATTAAACAAGGTGGAGGGCCGGATTCAGCCCGAGGGCCTCATGTTTGCCACCTGTGCTTTAAATGGCTGATGTCTGATGCAAAGCAGCATACGGTTTCAGAAACCAGAGCGTCGGCTTTGCTTGTCCTGGGAGCAACCACTGGGCCAGCTCCATCCAGTTCTTTCTCAGGCTGGAAAGGGAAGGGGCCAGGACCCCCAGGGAGTCCTCAAGGGGCTCCTGTCTGGTCGTCAAGCCCTGCACACTCAGTCATTTCCCTGGATTCTGGTTCATGGTGGAATGGGAAGATGGAGATAGGGGCGGGGAAGGGGGGTGCAGGAGGGGGGAGCCACAAGCCTGGTAGCTGGACTTCAGTTAGGAGTGACCCTGTCCTCAGAGGAACCCCACACACATCCATTCGTCCATCCTGTGATGTGGGGTTCCCACTGGGGAATGGAACCCAGCTGTGGTCTCGCTGAGCCACTCAAAGGACCCTTCCGGTCTTCCAGAGTTCCGGGTCTTAGGTCATGCTGTGGGGTCCAGCTGCAGTGCCTGCGTGTGCCTCCCTGTTCCAGCACATGTGTAACCAGTAGTGTTTATCTCAGGGCAGAGAAGTGTGCTCCACGGCACAGCGTGAGGCTGTCAACCCTGCGGTCACCCATGCTCGGACTGGGGGTCTCCCTGCAGCATGCCTGAGAAGAGGGGCCTCTGAGGCTGTTTCTAGAAGCTTCTCAAAGGACAGGCTTTCCAGAAAGTTGGGAAGCAGTTCCAGGCCGGCCCCTCAGCTGCCCCGTCCGCCTCTCTCAGAGGCGCCTCTCAGAGTTGATGAAGTGCAGATGTGAGTGCTGTCCACAGACTGGCTCAGACAACAGGAAACTCTCAAGACTTGGATGGGAACAAGGCAGTGTTTACTCCTTGGAATGTATATTGCATGCACAGAGCCCAGAAGTGCACACTGGGACCGAAGCGGCCCGTGGAGAGAAGGGCAGGAGCTGTGCGCAGTGCTGATGCTGTGCTGGAGGCCAGCCGCGGACACGGCCAGCCGCTTGGGTCTGCATTCTTGGTCAGCGCTGCATTCCACTGTGCGGAGAGGTGCCTGCCCCCACTGTGGCTTGTCTGGGCAGCCCTAGCCCAGCGTGAACAGCCAAGTTTGTGCTTCCAGCATGTGTTTTTTGAGCCCTCACTCGGGGGAGATGAATTCCCAGGACGGAATCCTTTGTCGCATATGCGCACACAGCACGGCCCACGCTTTTAGTCTAGGCGGGCACAGTGAGCCCCAGTCATGTCTCTGGCCCCTTGTCCCCTGTCCCCGAGAGTACTTGAGGCTGGCAAAGCACACAGCCGTCCACATGGGGGGATGTGAAAGGCCAGCGCTGCCCATTGGGAAGAGTGCCCACCCACAGTTCCCAAGTTTCTCTGCCTGTTCAGGTTACTTTCCACTTTAATTAGATGCAGACAGATATTAGCTGTCTGCTTTAACGACAAGGCAGAGGGACGGGAGAGGAAGAGGAGACAGAAGAGGTTACCCTCAGCCCTCATTCTCTCCGTCACACTTGAAGAAGGTTGCAGTCATGTGAAATCTTTTGGAAAGGGAGTATAAAAGGTCCCGTGTCTAGTCAGCATCTTGCACAGCGGGCCTTGGAAGGCCAGGGTGAGTCCAAGCCCTAGACTGCTACCCCCCACCCAGTGCTGCCCACGCCTCCTCTGCAGCTGATCCTTGAAAGCACCAAGGCATGGGTTTTTTTTTAAAGGATTTTATTTGTTTTTAGAGAGAGGGGAAGGGGAGGAGAAAAAGAGGGAGAGAAACATCAATGTGTGGTTGTCTCTCACACACCCCCCGTTGGGGACCTGGACTGCAACCCAGGCGTGTGCCCTGACTGGGAATCGAACCAGTGACCCTTTGGATCATAGGCTCGTACTCAATCCCCTGAGCTACACCAGCCAGGGCACGCCAGGGTGTGTTTAAAGGGGAATGAGCCCTGGCTGGTGTAGCTCAGTGGATTGAGCAGGGGGCTGCAAACTGAAAGGTCGCTGGTTTGACTCCCAGTCAGGGCACATGCCTGGGTTGCAGGCCAGCTGTCCAGTAGGGGGCATTCGAGAAGCAACCGCACATTGATGTTTCTCTCCCTCTCCCCTTCCCCTCTCTCTAAAAATAAATAAATAAATAAAATCTTTTTTTTTTTTAAGAAAAAGGGGAATGAGAAGTCTGAGGAGCAGTGACAACTTTTCATCATTTCTGTAAGTGGGAAGAGAGAAATTCTGTAGAATTGACTAGAAGCTGTGGGTGAGAAAGATGTCTGCTTTGAGATTCTAGATTTGGCCTGGATCTCTGTGCTCTTACTAGCTGTCCTTCCTGGAACCAGTGGTGTTTTGAGAGCCATGTTCACCAGGCCCATGTCTGCTCCCAAGACCCTCAGGGCCTCAGGGAGCCTCCACGTCAGTAGGCCAGTGTCCAGGCTACATACAGATATGTGCTTCTAGACAACTGGCTTTATACCCGTGGCGCTTCCACGTGCATTCCAACCAGCCTGTGAGGAGGAGGGAAAGAGAAGGTGATTTTTTGCCTGAGGCTGCTGGAAGGAGCAGGGGCAGAAGGGGCCCGACTCGGACCGCACTCTGGCACTGCTGGCCCAGGGCAGGAGGTGGAGCTGCAGCTCCTGAGCTGGCCATGTGCCAAGGCTCCTGCTGTCTCAGAGTGTGTTCCTCTGAATCCCAGAGGAGGGGAGTAGAGTTGCATGGTGACTTTGGCACATTGAAAGGTCCACCACCGGCTCATGGCCCACAGACAACTGACCGCTCCTCGGTGCTGTAGCAAGCCCCTGTGGGAGGCGATCAAAGGGGACTGAGCTCCAGCAGGCCCCCCTCACCAGGCCTTGTCTTGTACAAGCCACCTGGGGCCCGTCACCCCTGTACTTTCGGCCATCCCTCAGTAGCCATATCTAGCAAATGTTTTAAAGTCACTACAGGACCCACATAAAGCCAGAAACATACGAGAGTATATATTTGTATGCAGGAAAGGGCACCTGGATGTTGGGCATTTAGACCAGAGACACTCACAGTGAGGCCCATCCCGCCGGGTAAACACCAGCCTGTCCGTCCTGGTGCCCCCCCATCTCGGAGCTGTTTTCACCCCAATTACGTCCATGTCATGAAACCTGAGATGAACATCTCCAGTTTATCACAGACCCCCGCCCAGGTCCTCCACCCCCTGCACTCCGCTGGTGGCTCACAGGGGGACTGGGCCCCACCAGCTCTGTCCTCTCATGTGTGTCCCCTCCCTCATCCATCCTCAGACTACTCTCAGGCAAAGCTATTAGGAAAATGCCCACAGTTCTGAGGCTACAAGCTGGACCCTGCACACACCTGGAGCACCTCTTCCCTCACCGTGACCTCTCACAGGCAGCTGGTCCTGGGCCTATGAACAGAGTCCCCTAAGTCCCTCATGCTGCTCGGCTGAGGCCAGGTGGGAAGCAGCAGCCCCAGCCCACTTGCCCCAGGAACTACCTACACTGAGGCTGGTCTTCATGTAAGGGGAGAGCCTTACGGGAGCAGCTGGAGATTGGAGGGGAGGAGCCTGGGTGTCTTCTGTGTGTGAGTGTGTGTACAAGGGTGTAAGTGTGTGTGAGAGTGTGTTGACTACCTGAGTGTGGGGTTGCATGTATGTGTGTGTGCAGGTACGCATGTTTATGAGCAGGTGTGCATGGGCCACAGGTTTTTGGAGAGGAAGACGTCCATTTGGTCCGTGGGAGACTAGGCAGTGGATGCATTTGTTTTCTTTGCCTTCACGTGTGGAGCTCACACTGAGATGTTTATGTGGAAAAGGCTGTGTCTGAGCTCAGGGTGGGTAGGGCCAAAATCAGTGGGCCCAAGGATTGCCCAGAGAGTCTCCTCTTAGGCAGCCCCTGCAAGGACACTTTGTTAAGTTTTGTGGAGCTTCATCATCCCTGTAGAGTGGCCATCCAGGATCTGAGATTGTTTCCAGGCTCACACTGAGCCTGGGGCCTGCCAGCGAGTGGGGCAGGAGCCCCAGGTCCATGTCAGAGGGAGTGAACGCTCTAGAAACCTTACAATGAATAGGAAGAACTCATGCACCTGACCCCTGGACAGGGTGTGTACATGTGCCCCCGATAATTCTGCGAGGCTCACGGGCATGAGTGAGAAGCACAGGAGTCCTGGGAACAGTACGGGCAGCTCTTCTGTCCCACTCCTCAGCCTGCTCTGCAGGCCCCCTTACCTCACCTCCACTCAGCTCTGGGACAGGAGACAGGAAGGGCCATCCTTGCCCCCAACCCCATGGGGATGGTGGGGGTGGGGAAGAGAAGCTTCTGTTTGCTGAGCAAGTATACTCAGACCGTAAAGAGTTGTGGGCATTTGTCAACCTACACAGAAGGCCTTTCTCTCTCTTAATGGGACTCTGCCTCCTGTTGACTGCAGGGGAAATGCAGGAATCCTGGGGCTGTGGGAGGGAAGCGGGGATAAGGAACAGGGGTCCCAGGGCCCCTTGGGAGCAGGTGCCATGGGAGGTGGTGCACCAACCCAGGGACCTAGGGGACAGGTGTATTTTCTTCTGGGGAGTACGTGGCCCCTGGTCTGCCCAGTTTTCTGTAGGTGGAGCCCATTCAGCTCCTGCATCTCCCCCTTCTTGGTGACGATGCCTATGCACATAGGTCCCCAGCACTGTCTGCAATTGGTTGAGATAGGGCCTGACATTGGGGGCCTGGAAACTAATCGAGTTGCCATTCTTTCTACTGCAGCGAGGCTGTCTGGGAGAACATGGCACGTGTGTGTGTGAAGACCCAGCGGCTGGACGTCGCCAAGGTGTGCCTGGGCAACATGGGCCATGCACGTGGAGCCCGAGCACTGCGGGAGGCTGAGCAGGAGCCAGAGCTGGAGGCGCGTGTGGCTGTGCTGGCCATACACCTGGGGATGCTGGTGAGTCAGGAAATGGACAGGCCTGCTGCCGAGAGGGTGCTCCTTGGTTCCTTTGCCAACAGGAATCTGGGGCAGAGCCCTGGCCGTGGAGGCGGGGCCACTACTGGCTTCGGTGGCAGGGGTTTCTGTTCAGCCGACCTCAGAGGGAGGCCATGGTATACAGGTCTGTCCAGGAAGTATCCAGCCATGTAATATGAAAAATGGAGACATTCATTGAAGAAGATACAAGAAACATTGTAGCCCTGGGTGGTGTTGCTCAACGGGTTGAGCATGGGCCTGCCAACCAAAGGGTTGCAGGTTCAATTCCTAGGTCAGAGCACATGCCTGGGTTGAGGGCTAGGTCACCAGTGGAGGGTGCGCAGGAGGCAACCACGCATTGATATTTCCCTCTCTCTTCCTCCATTACCCTCTGTGTAAAAATAAATAAAATCTTTAAAAAAATAGAGTCATTGTACATAGGACAATGACACCTCAGTCCCCTTCAAAGTAGGCACCTTGGGACCTCACACAGTTCCAATCTCCATGAGCTGCCTCATTATATTTTCCTGAATTTCATCGATGGTCTGAAATTTCTTCCCCTTCAAAGGTGATTTTGGTTTTGGGAAAAACCGGAAGTCACAGGGTGCCAAATCTGGGCCGTAGCGTAGCTGAGTCACCTGGGTGGTTTGATGTTTCGCCAAAAAACTGCATGAGATGTGATGCATGAGTAGGCACGTTGTCATGATGAAGCTGCCAATTTCTAGTTGTCCATAGCTGTGGCTTTCTGAATCATCCGAATAGTTTCCATGGAGGATGTTCAAACTTCACACAAAATTTGATACAGATTTGTTGCTCTACTTTCTCATTTTGAATGAGACAGACACAGTACATATGCTCACTCAAGAGCGTCTGCTGCCCCCACTGAAGTTGTCACTGTTCACACATGCGCATTTCAGTGCACTCTCCTTGGCTACGAGGTTACATTGATGTCGTGCAAACCATTCTCGTTATATTAACAGTGGTTGGACTTTTTTTGGACGAACCTCATATTCTTATCTGGACTATTTCTTTGCAGGGAACATAAACCCTCTTAAACTAGCCTAAGCCAAAAAGGAGGGCAAGGCCCCCAAGGAGCCCCTAATGCCTCTCTCCCCTCCAGGAGGCAGAAGCTGAGTTGCCTAGCAGGGTGGCCTGTGTCAGGGGCAGCTCAGATGGCCTGCAGCCATGTAGGGATGGTGGGGGACAGACCCTCTGAGAGAAAGGCTGGGGGTACCCATGTGCCTGGCACAGGGAGGAGCTGAACACACCTGCATGGTCAGCCCTTGGCCCCTGGTCTGTAGGGGTGAGCACAGGCTACTCTGAGGGGAATTGCAGCAGGTGCGGCCTCCTTGCTCACGGCATGCAGGGACATCCCCACTTGAGACAGGCCTGGGTGGGGTTACCCCTTCCTGGGGCTGGGGATACCACATTGGCATGTGACGTTCATCTTGTACGTCTCAGAACACATCCTGAAGTGTGTGTCTGTCCTCTGTGTGTGTGTTTGTCATGGGCTTGCTGATGGCACATGTGGTACCTGCAGTGGGTCATGTGGTGGCCAGAGCAGTGACTGCACCGATGTACACTGTCTTCTTCAGGAGGAGGCCGAGCAGTTGTACAAGAAATGCAAGCGCTATGACCTTCTCAACAAGCTCTACCAGGCCTCCGGCCAGTGGCAAAAAGCCATCGAAGCCGCCGAACTCCATGACCGTGTCCACCTGCGTACCACCTACTACAACCACGCCAAGCACCTGGAGGCCAGCGCCGACTGCAGCCTGGCCCTCAGCTAGTGAGCAAGGGGCCTGTCCTGCCTCACTCTGGGATAGGCCCTGGTTGCCTCTTGCTTTTTTCTCTGGCCCAGGGAGGTGGCCATAGAGGTTCTCAGAGGAAGATTCTAGACTGAGGCACCTTGGTAGGGCAGGTGGTGACGCCAGTGTCTTTCAAGGGGAGCTTGAGTTGTTGCTTTAGGAGAACCTCCGAGACAGAGCCACTGTCTCACCCTGCCTCCACGTTCTGGGCACATTAAGAGGCCTGGAGTCATCAATCCAGCACGGTGCCACCCAGGGTAGTGCTGGTGTTGGCGTCTCAGGGCCTGGCCACAGCTGAGCCCTCTCCAGGGCCAGCCCATGAGCAGCGAGGAAGCCCCACTGCCTCCTAAAAGCGGGTCCACAAGCCGCAGAGCTATAGTCAGGGAGCGAGGCTCCACCCTGTTTCTACGTGTTCGACACAGGCTGAGATGGTGGGAAATAGCTGCTCCTTCTGCCCTCTTGCAGCTACGAGAAATCAGACACCCACCGCTTCGAGGTGCCCAGGATGCTCTCAGAGGACCTGCAGTCCCTGGAGCTCTACATCAATAAGATGAAGGACAAGTGAGTGTCCCCCACTGGGCTAGGGGCAGTGGCAGGTGGGGACTGCATTTGCATATGGGGGCCGGGGCCTGGGGCTGCTCAGAGGAGACCCCCTTCCAGAACTTTACATGTGAGAGTGTGAGGCATTCTCTGGGTCCCTCAGAGCCAGATCCCAGGGTATTGGGCGAGGTTGAGGGGAAGGGGCTTTTCATTTGGACAAGGTTCCTTCAGACCCAGGGGACCTCACTCTTGTCCACCCAGCTTCTGTGTCTCCGGGCTGCTGGTCATGGGAAGTACACTCTGAGGGTGGCGTTTGGGAGCTAGGGGCTCATTTCCAGTGGGAGTGGGGACCTGAGGGGTAGCTTGCGGGCTGCTCGCAGAACCCTGTGGAGGTGGTGGGCCCAGTACCTGGAAAGCCAGGCAGAGATGGACGCCGCGCTGCACTACTATGAACTGGCACAGGACTGCTTCTCCCTGGTCCGCATCCACTGCTTCCAGGGCAACATTCAGAAGGTAGGTGCATTCCAGGAATCGGCCCTGTGGGGGGAATGAGCTGGAGACAGGGCCCAAGGGTCTCTCTGGTGTTTTTCTAGGCTGCTGAAATAGCCAACGAGACAGGAAACTGGGCTGCGTCCTATCACCTGGCCCGGCAGTATGAGAGCCAGGAGGACGTGAGGCAGGCGGTGCACTTCTACGCACGGGCTCAGGCCTTCAACAACGCCATTCGTCTGTGCAAGGTAGGCGGCCACACGCACCACCCATGGTGTGGATGGAGGCATGCCACCCCTGATGGTTAAGCCCAGGCAGGTGGGAAATGGTGCATTGTCATGGCTTCCCACCATCTGTTAAGAGAGTTCCAGACAGAAAAGTCAAGAGAACTGGGCCCCATCACATCCCCAGCCTGGGCCAGTTTCTACCACTAAAGCCTCACTCTTCCTGCCATGTGCATCTCTGCCCCTCTTTTCCCATCTCTGCTCCTCCTTCCCACCTTTTGTCCTCCCTGATGGTGTTTGTAAAGCAAGGAGTTGTCACTGTGTTGTCCCCAGGGCTCCTAAGCCCTCACTGAAGCTGGCTCATTGCTTAATGGCCTCATAAATAGTAAGCCTTTCACAGGAAGCTATGGGACATTCTGCATCCATAAAAATGTTTCAGCCCAGGGCCTCACATCTGAAAAATCCACACTGTGGAGAGCCCTCATGTAAGCTAGTTCCCACGATGTTCGTTTGATCAGGAAAGAAGGAACCCCCTGAAAATGCTGATGCACAAACCCAGTAAGACATTACAATACTCATTGGAACCCACGGTCATGTGGGTTGGTGCGTGTCCAACAGTGGGGGTGGGCTCCCCATGGCATCGTTCACAGACCTGAGCAGGAACCACTGAGCATCCATCCCCCTTCCTGCAGGAGAACAGCCTGGATGACCAGCTCATGAACTTGGCCCTGCTGAGCTCCCCTGAGGACATGATTGAGGCAGCACGCTACTATGAGGAGAAGGGCGAGCAGATGGACAGGGCGGTCATGCTGTACCACAAGGTGAGGGGCCAGCCCTTCCCTGGACCTGAAGGGGTACAGCACAAGGCTCCCCAGGGCCAAGGGGACTTGTCCATGCACAAGGGGACCACATACGCGTGTGGTCTTGGGACCCAGGGTTCGGACAGCTGCTCAGAGTGCCCCTGCTATCCACAGGCTGGCCACTTCTCCAAGGCCCTGGAGCTGGCCTTTGCTACCCAGCAGTGTGTGGCCCTGCAGCTCATCGCGGAGGACCTGGATGACAAGTCAGACCCCGCACTCCTGGCCCGCTGCTCGGTCTTCTTTGTTGAGCACGGTCAGTACGAGAAGGCAGTGGGGCTGCTGCTGGCCGCCAAGAAGGTACGGGGTCGGCAGGGTTTCTGCCAGGCACACACTTGGGCACCGAAGCCCAGGGTCGCTGTTTCCAGCACACAGTGGACGCAGCTCTGCCGTGTCTCGTGATTGCAGCTTCAGGGGGAAGGCCTTGGCTGCTGTCCGCCTGGGGTGCAGGGGCTGAGACAAGCTCGCCTTCTATGGCCGACCCGAGTGTGCGCTCACTGCCCGTCTCGCCTGTGTCTACAGATTATAACTAGGGAGTTTCATTCATCTTATTTGTGTGTGTGTGAGAAAGTGCACGTGACAAAATTTAAAGTTTGCCATCTCAGCTGGTTTTTAAGGGCACAGTACAGTAGCGTGCAGCGCATTCCCGTTTTCATGCAGCTCATCTCCAGAACTCTCTCCATCTTTGCATCTTGTCCCCTGTTGAACAGCTTCCCTCTCCGTCCCCCTCCGTGCCCTTCCGCCAGCCCTGGCACCCTCCCTTGTACTTCCTGTCTTTGTGAATCTGCCTGCTCTTGGGACCTCACGTAAGTGGAAGCACACGGTTTTTGTCCTTTTGTGACTGGCTTATTTCACTGAGCATGGTGTTCTCAGGGCTCGTCCATGTCATAGGATGTTGCAGAATTTTCCTCCTATTTAACATTGAACCACGTTCCACATTTTGCCGTTCAGTTCATCTGTGGATGGGTACTTGGGTGACTTCTGCCTTTTGACGGTTGTGAATAATGCTGCCGTGAGCATTGCTGCTCAAACCTCTCTTCAGGACTCTCCTTTCAGTTCTTTCGGGCATTGGCCACATCATATGGTGACTCTGTTTTGAGTTTTTGAGGAACTGCCAGTATTTTCCACGGTGGCTGCACCATTTTACACGCCCACCAACAGTGCCCCGGGGTCCCAGTTTCTCCAAGTCCTTGGCAACGCTTGTTACTTCCTACCTAATAGAAAGTTCATAGAGCCATCCTCACGGGTACGTGCACTCACCTTTTTTAAGTAGAAAAATCCCCCTTGACAGAAACTGAGTGGGGAGACAGAAGATTGACAGTCATACAAAGTTAGCCTATCCAGTTAGAAGGTCCTTCCTCCTGCAGCCAGATTTGCGTGGTTTGGCCCCTCACTGCGGACTGGTCGAGAAATTCTTAAACGGATGAAAAGGCACCCTGTGTTCTAGGTGAGGGGGACCCAGGAGGTGTGAGGTGTGCGTCTTATCCTCCTGGGGGTCTCAGGCTTAATTGGACCCCCGGGGAAAAACACCACAACACTCTCTAGCTGGATAAATGGATTCCATAGTTTCACATTGAAAAGCAGATAAATAAGAATAGCCAGGAAAAATCTGGGAAAGAGGACTACCGTATTTTCCCATGTATAGTGCGCACGCACGTTTTTGGCCCCAGCTTTCAGGAATAAAACCTTTTGTTTTAATTTTTTAATTTAACTTTTATTTATTTATATTTAGATCCTTGTTTTTTGTATTATAAAGGAATTGAAGCATTTATTTTTTAACATATTATGGTACAAGAAATTTTATGTAATAATTACAAAACAGAAGAACACATACAGGGAACAAGAAATTTTGTGTACCAGTAACAGATTAGTACCACCCATGAATAATGCGCATCCTTATTTTTCCCTCAAAAGTTGGGGCAAAAAAGTGCACATCACACATGGCAAAATACAGTAATAAAGGTGATTAGAGCTCCCAGATTATAAAGCATAACAAAGCTGGAATAACTGGGGTCTGGTGCTTGATCAGGCCTACAGCCAGTGGGAACACTAGAAAACCCACAAGTAGAGCCGTGTACGTATGCTCGTGGAGTACGAGATGCAGGAGCATTCACAACAGTGGAGCAAAGGTGAGTTGTCCAACAAATGGGGTGACACACCCAGATGGCCACTGGTACAAAGTCAAACCCTACTCATCTCTAGGAAATCCCTGATGGGTCCAGGTCCAAGCACGTCAGGGAAATGGCAGTAGTTCCTCCAGAAGCCCCGACATGTCATGTTGTGCAGTCTTAAAAGAGGGAAGGCATTTTCTTTTCTTTTTAAAAAATTATGTTGTACTGATTATGCTGTTACAGTTGCCCTCATCTTCCCCCCTTCCCCCTTCCTCCCAGCACCCCCACTCCCTCAGGCCATCCCCGCCCCACTGTTCAAGTCCATGGTCATGTGTGTAAGTCCTTCGGCTTCTCCCTTTCCTGTGCTGCATTTTACATCCCCGTGGCTACTCTGTGACTCCCTAGTTGTACTTCTTAATCCCCTCACCTCTTCACCCATCCCCCACACCTCTCCCATCTGGCAACCAGCTGGTAACTACTGTATTTTGCTATGTATAATGTGCACTTTTTTGCCCCAATTTTTTAAAAAGATTTTATCTATTTATTTTTAGAGAGGGGAAGGGAGGGAGAGAGGGAGAGAAACATCAATGTGTGGTTGCCTCTAGCACACCCCGTACTGGGGACCTGGCCCACAACCCAGGCACGTGCCCTGACTGGGAATCGAACCAGCAACCCTTTGGTTCAAAGGCCAGCACTCAACCACTGAGCCACACCAGCCAGGGCTTTTTACCCAAATTTTTGATGGAAAAGTAAGGATGTGCATTATACATGGGTAGGACTAATTCCATATCTATATAAATGTTTTTCATTCTTTTATTTATGCTTATGTGTTAAAAGTGTAACTCTAGAAAGCAATAATGATATCCACATATAAAATAATACCCTGGAGTACGATAATCGGTTTTGTTTCTAAATATAAAGAAATAAAAATTGAATTAAAAAATATTTTTTCCTGAAAGTTTGGGCCAAAAACATGGGTGCACATTTTACACAGGAGCACATTATAAATGGCAAGATATGGTGACCCCTTTTCTCTTGTTGCTTTTGAGTCTCTCTTTATCTTTAACCTTTGGCCTTTTAACTATGACGTGCCTTGGAGTGGGCCTCATCGCATCCATCATAATTGGGACTCTCTGTGCTTCCTGGACTTGCATGTCTATTTCCTTCACCAAATTAGGGAAGTTTTCTTTCACTATTTTTTCAGATAGATTTCCAATTGCTTGCTCTTTCTCTTCTCCTTCTGGCAGCCCTATGATGGGAATGTTAGACCTCTTGAAGTTGTCCCAGAGGCTGTTTATACTATCCTCATTGTTTTGGATTGTTTTTTCTTCTTGTTGTTCTGATTGGTGGTTTTTTGCTTCCTTATGTTTAAATCATTGATTTGATTCTCAGCTTCATCCACTCTACTGTTGTTTCCCTGTAAATTGCTCTTTATTTCAATTAGTGTATCCTTCATTTCTGACTGGGTCTTTTTTATGCTGCTGAGGTTCACATTACATTCCTTGAGCATCCTTATAACCAGTGTTTTGAGCCCTGCATATGATAGATTGCTTATCTCCATTTCATTTAGCTCTTTTTCTGGAGTTTTGATGTTCTTTCATTTGGGCCATGTCTCTTTGTCTCCTTGTTTTGGCAGCCTCCCTGTGTTTGTTTCTATGTATTAGGTAGAGCTGCTTTGACTCCCTGTCTTGGTAGTGTGGCATAATGTAGTGGATGTCCTGTAGGGTCCAGTGGCACAGCCTCCCCTATCACCCAAGCTGGGTACTCGAGGTGCGTCCTTCATGTAGGCTGAGTACACTCTCCTCTTGTAGTTGAGCCTTGGTTGCTGTGGGCAGATCAATGGGAGGGATTTACCCAGGCCAGACAGCTGCACGGCCTGGCTGTGACCACTGACCACCACCCTCCACCCTCTGTGGAGGATCAGTTGTGCAGGGGCAGGGTAGCAGTGCTCTGACATCCTGTGGGGTGCTCAGACCACACAGCTACAGGTGGTCTGCAGCTGTCCACTGGGTGCTCTGGCCCTGGAGTTTCCTGGGTGATGCAGGTCAAGGTCAACCCCCACCTGTGTTTTTCCCAGTGCACCCTGCCTGAGCTGTAAAGCAACCGGAGGTGGCTGCTACTTATGCTGGCCTTGGAGATTCCCAGGCAAAGCCAGGCTGTGAATCTAATCTGGCTGCCTCCAGGGCTCACTGAAGCAGCTGTTGCTTGTGTGATAGGATTTGATTTAGGAGCCAAGACCATCCATTCTTATGGAAAAGCAGCTTGGGTGGGCCAGTAAGTTGGGTGGGGCAGAGCCTCTGGGGATCTCCAAGGTGGGTCAAACAGTGTTAGCCAGGTTGTCCAGTCTCAGATGTGGCACTAGCTTACAGGTTCTGTGGGGGAGGGTTTAGCAAAGGGACAATGGCCTCTGCTCGCCTTGATGCCAGACACCCTAGTTTCTCCGTTTGCCACTGGTGCCTTTCAAGCTGCTACCCCAGTGCTGGAGCTCAGAGGGAGTGAGTCTGAGTAGGTGAGTCCATGTGTGGGCTCTTTAAGAGGAACTTCTTGGGGCTCCATTAGTTTCTTCCACCATCTCAATCCCCGCTGGTGTTTGCAGCCAGAGGTTGTGGGGACTTATCTTTCTGGAACTGGAACCCTGGGCTGCGGGGCCTGGTGTGGGTCTGGGACTCCTCGCTCCTGAGATATCCCTCCTGAATTTGCATCCACCACACGTGAATGTGGAACCAGCCTGTTCCGCATCTGTGCTTCTCCTACCAGTCTGGATGGATGTGGTTTCTTTAATTCTGTAGTTGTCAGATTTCTCTTCAGCTTGACTTCTTATGGTTCTGAGTGATGGTTGTTCCATGTTTTAGTTGTAGTTTTGATGTGGTTGTGCAATGAGGTGAGCCATGTCTGCCTGTGCCACTATCTTTGAAACCGGAAAAGACACTGGCATTCGGTCTGCCTGTCACTACCAGACCCATTAAGCAATGACAGGGACTGAATCTTTATGGGCACTTTATTCAGATGGACGGCGATCTGAGAAGGTGGAGGGTTCATACCCTAACAGACCATCTTCCCTTTTTCTTTCCAGGCCAGACTTTTTGTAATGGGATAAACAAGGTGAGGTGAGGGGTTTTGAAATTCAGGGAGGGTCAGGTAGAAGAAACTGCAACATTCCTGTCCTGGGCGGTTAGCTGTTCCCAGGGGCAGGTGATATCTGCCCCTCCCTGAAACACAATGGCCTGGACGCCTCCACTTGTCCCCAGGGGGTAATCTTTAGCAGTGCCCCAGGAGGTGATCATTTTCCCAGGAGCCAGGCCTTATCTGTAGTTTCTGAAACAAAAGCTTTAACATAAACATTACTTGCTAAGCCTATAACTATGCACCTTACACAAAACCCTTCCAGCTCTTAAGGCCCCTATCATCGTGACCAGAAGTTCTAGACATTTTCTATTCTTTAAACTCAAAAGCCCTAGTGATCGATTCAACCAAATACCAATTTGAAACAGCGCATGGAAAAACTCCATAAACAGTACAATGAGAAAAAAATCGACACTACCAATATCCCCAAAAGCTGATTTTGTTAATACGGATAGAATTCCAAAACTCAAAAGGAAAGAACGAAGAGTATGGATGGGTAGTCAGTATCGTCCATAATGAGAAATACAGATTAAAACTCAAAAGAGTTCCCATTTTTCATGAATTAGGCAGTAAAGGTAAAGAGGTTGGAAAGCCCACCAGGTAGTCATGGGAGACAAGTATGCTCAGGCTTTGGGTGTGAGCACAGCAGGCACCCTGCCCTCAGAGGGCACGCTGACAGCACGTTAGTGCCTGTGGGAGGGGCCTAAGCACACGGGCTGTACCAGCAAAAGATAACCCGCCTCTGTTGTCAACTGGACGAGCTAAATATTAAGCAGTGGTTCTTGGTAGGGCGGAATATTATGCAGCTGTCAAAAAGAAGGTACATTTCCTTCCATACTGACATGGAATCATCTCCAAGACATAATTCTTTTTTCCCCCCAAGACATACTCTGTTTTAAAATATTTATTTAGAGAGAGGGGAAGGGAGGGAGAAAGAGAGGGAGAGAAACATCAATGTGTGGTTGCTTCTCATGTGCCCCCCACCAGGGACCCGGCCCGCAACCCAGGCGTGTGCCCTGACTGGGAATCGAACCAGTGACCCGTTGGTTTGGAGGCCGGCACTCCATCCACTGAGCCACATCAGCCAGGGCCCCCAAGACATATTCTTAAGTGAAAAATATAATTTTTTCTTAAATTATTAAAGAAAATTAATTAATTAACCCCCTTGATTTAAAATTTTCCAAAGAATTGTAGAAGAAAATTAATTTCTGGTTTCCTTTTTCTCCCCCAACAAATATAAGATTCTTTTGAGCGCCACATTCCCTTTGTTGCATTCCGGAATGTTAGCAGCATGAGCGAAGGGCACATGCCACCCCTGAGCCTGGCCCTGGGCTCCTCTGCGGGAAGGTGACTGTCCCCTCTCGGTGTCTGTGGTGCCTTCCCAGTATCAGGAAGCCCTGCAGCTTTGCCTGGAGCACAACTTGACCGTCACCGAGGAGATGGCCGAGAAGATGACTGTGCCCGAGGACTGCACGGGTGTGTCAGAAGAGTCACGGCGCGAGCTGCTGGACCAGATCGCCAACTGCTGCGTGCGCCAGGGCAACTACCATCTGGCCACTAAGAAGTACACGCAGGCTGGCAACAAGCTCAAGGTGAGGCGGCCGGCGCAGTCGCCTGCACTGCCCGTCAGGAACACATGCCCAAGGCACGGTCTTCCCTTTGTCCTGAGTTCAACCCGCAGGGACGAGCTCTCCCGGCCTGGGTTCTGCAGGTGCCAGAGGGAACCAAGAGTCCTGAGCTCGCTCCCGCCCGGCACCCAGCAGGCACTCTCTGCCGTAGCGGGGCAGTGACATGGCACGCTCCTAGCACTCTGAACCTGGCCCCGGCTCCTTTTCCATCTAGGCCATGAGAGCCCTGCTCAAGTCTGGAGACACGGAGAAAATCGTGTTCTTTGCGGGTGTCTCAAGGCAAAAGGAAATCTACATCATGGCGGCCAACTACTTGCAGTCCCTGGACTGGCAGAAGGAGCCTGAGACCATGAAGAACATCATCAGTTTCTACACCAAGGGGCGGGCCCTGGACCTGCTGGCCGGCTTTTATGATGCCTGTGCTCAGGTACAGCCCCTCTATGCAGTCCTGGGGGCCCGGGGGAGGCTCATTGGCCCGTGGGTCCTGATAGCCTCGTCTGCTCAGGTGGAGATCAGTGAATACCAGAACTATGACAAAGCCCATGGGGCGCTAACTGAGGCCTACAAGTGCTTGTCCAAGGCCAAGGCCAAGAGCCCCTTGGACCAGGAGACCAAGCTGGCCCAGCTTCAGAGCAAGATGACGCTGGTGAAGCGGTTCATTCAGGCCCGCAGGTTTGTTCCCACAGGAGGGTGGGAGGCTGGGTACGCTGCGCCTCTGGCCCCAGGGAAGCCTTGTGGAGTCCGCCGCCCCCCCCCCCCAGACTCTTGTCTGTGCCTTGTTATTCTCTGGCCCCCCTCACTGCCAGGTACCAGGCCCAGGTTCCATTTCCAGTGATGTCCTTCAAAGGAGCTCCCTGGACACCTGGACAGGAACACGAAATTGCCGTTGCTTCATTCCTCTGCCCTCCTCTTGGTGGGGCGTCCCCTTAGAACCTGGGCACATTCTTGGGAAGATTCTTCCAGAACAACCAGTGACCATTGAGAGAGAAATCTGTTAGGGGACAGAAAGTAAAGGCAGATTTGGGTCCGAAGAGAGTGTCTGAGAGAAGCCTGGGACTTGCTCATTTGTGTGTGGGGGGCGAGCAGGACAGTTCCAACGAAGGAGCCATGGAACCCCAGGGGGGTGGGGACTGAGGTGACGAATCCCGTGCTCCTCCCAACAGAGGCAGCGCAGGGCCTGTGGGAGGGAGGCTCGGCGGCACATTTTCTCTATTTAGGAGAGGCCGCAAATCTTAATTTGTACATGACACCAGTTTTTACTTATTGGCAAGTCCTCCAGCTTCTCCAAGAGCCCTCTGTGTACGCAGCAGCCCTGCTTCTGCTTAAACCAGGGAACAGGCTTTTGAAAGAAGAGTTCCAAATGTAATTTTGATCACTGTTGTGGGAAGTGGGGCTCTTTAAAGGACACTCCCATAAGGGGACTGAATGGTAATAGAAAAAAATACAATTAAAAAATAAAATAAAATAAAGGGCACTGCCTACTCAGATGTGTAAGTTCTGGAATATCTACTGAGCCTGGGACACAGGAGGGAGAAGGGAGGACGGTGGGCAGCAGGGACCAAGCAGCCACAGGGCAGGGCATGATGGATGGAGTGGAGAGACTCGGGAGGCCATAGGGCAGTCTGCTTGGAGTGGCCAAATCAGGGCTCGGCAGGAACAGGCCAGCTGGCCCTCCTGAAGTGGGAGCTGAGCCCCCAGAGGCTCCAGCCAACCGCTGTGAGCCAAGTACTGCTCCTGGAAGGCCTCCTGGTCCTGCCCTTGCTCACACACCACTTGGTGCTCTTTGACAAACCACACCCTTGTCGTGGCGCTGGCCTTTGTTCGTGCCAACGCCCTGTCCAACCTCCTCGGCCTCGAGTCCCCCTCTGTGTCACACTGTCCCGCTCTACACTGCTTCTTGGGCAGGGCCTAGGACTGACAAACGTTTGCTCTGCCACTCCGAGCCGTCAGAAAAGTTTTGTTAAATAAGAGTGAGTTTGTGAATTAACTCATTAATGAATTATTTCAATTTATGAGAATTACCTTGACAAAAGATTCTGCCTTCGGTTCTGGTGAGCTCTTCCTTAGAGCAGAGGGTCTGCTCTGACCTCTGACACCCAGCCCATGCCTTGGGGTCGGGCTCAGGCTGGCTCTGCTCACGGCAGGACATACAGTGAGGACCCCAAGGAGTCGGTCAAGCAGTGTGAGCTGCTCTTGGAGGAGCCAGACCTGGACAGCGCCGTTCGCCTCGGGGACGTCTGTGGCTTCCTGGTGGAGCACTACCTGCGGATGGAGGAGTTCCAGATGGTGAGGGTTCAGGATAAGGGGTGGCGTTGCTTCCCAGGGTGGGACGTTCCTGTAGTGCCCCCCCCCCCCTTCCCGGCCCACAGGAGTTGGGAGTTCCCGGTGGAGGAGGCGTCTCACCTGTTTTTGTTTTTGATTTTTTAGCCTTTTTTATTTTGAAATAATTTTAAACTGAAAAGTTATAAGAATAATAGAACCCAAGTGTGTCCTTTACCAGATTCACCAGCTTTTAACATTTGGTCATATTTATTTTTTGTTATTTTTCTCTTTCTTTTCTCTTTTTTTATTGTTTATTCTATTAGTTTCAGTTTTTTCCCTTTTGCCCCCCTTCACCCAGCCTACCCCTCTCGCCCGCAGTGAGTCCCCTCTCAGTTGTCAGGTCCGTGAGTCATTCATGCATGTTCTTTGACTAGTCCCTTCCCCTTTTTCCCACCGGTCCTCCTTCCCCCTCCCCCTCCTACAGCTCAGTTTGTTCCTTGTTTCCTTGTCGTTGGTTCTATTTTTCTCGTTAGTTTATTTTGTTCATTAGATTCCAGTTATAAGTGAGGTCATGTGGTGTTTTTCTTTCGCCAACTGGCTTATATCACTTAGCGTAATATTCTCCAGTTCCATCCATGCTGTCGCAGAAGGTAGGATCTCCTTTATTTCTGCCGGGTAGTATTCCATTGTGTAGATGGACCACGGTTTTTGATCTGCTCATCTACTGATGGGCACTTACACTGTTTCCAGCACTTGGCTATTATAAATTGTGCTGCTGTGAACATCGGAGTGCATAGGTTCTTCTGAATTGGTGTTTCAGGATTCTTAGGGTGTAATCCCAGCAGTGGAATTGCTGGGTCATAAGGCAGTTCCATTTTTAGTTTTCTGAGGAAATTCCATACTGTTTTCCACAGTGGCTGCACCAGTCTGCATTCCCACCAACAGTGCACTAGGGTTCCCTTTTCTGCACATCCTCACCAG
Source organism: Macrotus californicus (assembly GCA_007922815.1). NCBI lineage: Eukaryota > Metazoa > Chordata > Mammalia > Chiroptera > Phyllostomidae > Macrotus > Macrotus californicus. The sequence goes on along the minus strand of VMDR010000192.1, from coordinate 73,449 downwards.
CTCTTGTTGTTTGTTGATTTATTAATGATAGCCATTCTGACAGGTGTGAGGTGATATCTCATTGTGGTTTGAATTTGCATCTCTCTGATGGCTAGTGATGCTGAGAATCTTTTCATATGTCTCTGGGCAGTCTGTGTATATCCTCCTTGGAGAAGTGTCTATTCAGGTCCTTTGCCCATTTTTTAATTTGGGTTGTTTGTCTTCCTGGTGTTGAATTGTATGAGTTCTTTAATGTTTTGGAGATTAAACCCTTGTCCAATGTATCATTGGCAAATATATTTTCTCATGTGGTTGTCTCCCTTTTCATTTTGATGATGATTTCTTTAGCCATGCAGAAACTTTTTAATTTGATGTCATCCCTTTTGTTTATTTTTTCCTTTATATCCCTTGCCTTCGGAAATATATCGGCAAACATGTTGCTATGTGGGATGTGTGAAGTTTTACTGCCTATGTTTTCCGCTAGGACTTTTATGGTGTCATGCCCTATATTTAAGTCCCTTATCCATTTTGAGTTTATTCTGGTGTGCGGAGTAAGTGGGCAATCTGGGTTCATTTCTGTGTGTCTGTACCCATCCAGTTCTCCCATCTGGCCATGCGTGTTCGTCCTGCATGTATGTTGTTACATTTCTGTTGTGCGTGAAGTGAGCATTTTCTGGAGCCAGTTCGAGAGCTGTAGACATCCTGCCCCTTCCCCGCTTAGATTCACCTCTTGCTGGGTCAGACAGAGGGTGTGTGTTTAACTTTCTCAGAAACTACCAGATTTTTCTTTATTTTCCTTTTCGTGCTGTTTTTTTAATGATTCATGTCAGGGTCATTCTCGTCTTATCAAACACACTGGGAAGCGTGCCCATCTTCAGTTCTTCCTGAAAGACTTCATGTAAGACTGGCATCTTTTCTTCCTTATCTGTTTGGTAGAACACGTAAATAAACCGACCCGGGCTGGGGGCTGTCTTCTGGAAGGTTTCTGATAGTTCAGTTTAACAGTGGTTCTCAAACGTCTTGGTCTCGGAACCCCTTTGCCTTAGGAAAGGTATTGAGGACCCTATTTATGTGGATTTTGTCTCCCACTATTTACTGTATTAGATATAAAACTAATCTGTAAAATATTTGTTAATTGACTTAAGAATAGAATAACATGCTATATCTTAACATAACTAATATTTTCATTAAAAATAACTATATTTTCCAAAACAAAGAAGATTCGTGAGAAAAGTAGCATTCTTCTATGTTTTTGCAAATCTCTTTAATGTCTGACTTAATAGAAAACAGCTGAATCCTCAATTGCTGCTTCTGCATTCAATTTGGTAAAATAGGTTGTTTTAGTTGACACACATAAAGAAAGTCGAGCCTCACGCCAGTAGGCAGGTAAGCAGGGGAGGGATACGTGATGGCCTTCTCAGACATTCGCGGGTCTTGTTTGACACCGCACCGGAGAGTGCCCGCCCGCCCACAAACCCTGGCGCAGTGAGACACCTGCAGCCCCGCCCGCACACTCCTTGTTCCCTGCCGCATGTAACCTGTTGTCTCTCGTGGATCTCACACACAAGGTCTCATAAAATCGTGATGGTCATTTGTAAGATCTTGGTTCACTGAGTTATACAAACGTTAACACATTTCATCACATCCATTTCTAAAGTCTCATTGGTTAATTTCACCGCCAGTCTCATCGGAAGACGAGTCTTTCGGTGTTGGGAAGGTGCCCAGCTCCTGGCGGCAAGCACCTAAGGTTTCTGAAATTCCGACTTCCGTTTGAAAGCTCAAGTTTTCTCTGTAGCAAAAACACTTCAAAGCGACAGTTTCACTTTGTTCGCTTTTGAGAAAAAGTCTGCCACGTGTCCAGGTCTGAATAACCACAGTTTGTCCTTTAGTCATTTTTACAAATAAAAATGGCGTCTCGTGTAAGTAGCAAATCTAGCTCACAACCCACACTGGTGTGTTTCCACGTCTTCACCGACATTCGACACCATCGTTGTTTCAGCTGTCTGGTGGGCGAATGGTGGTGCTCATGGTGGTTTTAATGTCCACTTTCTTTCTTTTTTAAGATTATCTGTCTATCTATCTATCTATCTATCTATCTAAGAGAGTGGGGAAGGAAGGGGGAAAGAGAGGGAGAGAAACTTCGACGTGAGAATCACCAATTGGCTGCCCCTCGTAGGCGCTCTGAGAGAACCGAACCCGCACCCCGGGCATGCGCCCTGACTGGGAATCGAACCGTCAACCTTTCACTCTGCTGGACGATGCTCCGACCGACTGAGGAACACTGGTCAGGGCTAATGTCCACTTTCTTGTGACTAATCAGTGACTCACTGGCTGTCCGCACATCTCCTGTGACTGCTCAAATCCTTACCACCATTTTCTGGGTGTGTGTGTGTCCTCTTACTGTTAACTGTGGTCTTTACATGCTCTGAATACTCCTCCTTGATCAGACACGTGACCTGCCGGTGTTTTCTCTCAGTCTGGAGGTGGTCCCCTTCTAATCCCCTCCCCTCTCTTTCTGGAACTACAGTTACTTGTGTGTATTGTTCCCTGGCTCCAGTGAATCTCTTCTCTTTCCCGCGCCCCCCCGCCCAGATTTTCTGTTTCTCATTGTGGGCAGCTGCTTTTGCTGTTGCTCCAGTTCACCAGTCTTCCCTCTCTGCTCTCCCACCCATGCTTTACGTCCGACCTCATTTCCACCCTGGGCGTCTGAATTGGCTCTTTTCCCTTGTCTTCCATGTCTGTCTTTATTATGCTTATCCCTTCCGCCACCTTCCTAAGCAACGAAGTGTACTTATAAAAGCTTTTGTAAAACCCTTGTCTCCTGTGTCAACTCGGGGTCTGTTTCTATTGATTGATTCTTTATCAAGGCTCACATGTTCCTGCTCCTGTGCATACTTGGTCATTTTCGACTGGATTCCAGGCGTTGTGTTTTAGGTTGTTGAGTGGTGGAGTGTGTGTGTGTGTGTGTGTGTGTGTGTGTGTGTGTGTGTGTGTGTAATTATTTCTGAGGTTTGTTCTGAGATGAGCGTAAGTTACTTGGAAACAATTGGATCCTTTTGCAGCTGTATTTTACCTTTGTCAGGTGGGTCCAGAGCAGCCTTCAGGCTAGGGCCGATTTGCCCCCACTGCCAAGGCACCGCCCGTCTGAGCTCTCAGTTCCCAATGTGTTGGCAGGCCGCCCCACCCTGGCTGGCGGAGCGTGCTTTGCTTACTCCCAGCCTGTGGGCGTCTCGGGGGTTGTTCCACCTGCTCCTTTCCGATGGTCTTTCCCTGGCCTCGGGTGCTTTCCTCACCCACATGCGCTGGTCGTTACTCAGATGAAGACTCAGGACTCTCTGCAGGTCTCTGAAGAATGCCGCTCTCTCTGTCTCTCCTACTCCCTCATTCCCTCTGATTTCCTTTTTATATTTGGTTCTCAGTGTGGTTTTCTGTGTGCCTTTTAGCTGCTCACAGAAGCCCTGACTGGGGCCTCCCATGTGACAGAAGTTACAGGTAGACAGAAACTCCCCTCTCACGCTCCTCCCTCCTTCCACAGGTCAGCTCCTTGCTCCCGTCTTCCTGCCCGTGGTGGTTCTCCAGTGCCTTTTATGTTTGGCTCAGCTTGTCCCTGTGTCTGAAGGGTCGGTCTAATATTAATTGCTTTGCCATTACCAGAAGCTTCCTTCCTCATTCTTTTTAATCATAACCCTCTACATCAGGTTCTACCTGGCTGCATTTTTCCTTTGCATCCCAAAGGGTCGTATAGTTTGCCAGACCCACACACACGCTCCACTGGCGGCATCTCTTCAGCCACCGGCTGAGTTGCCCAGCAGAGAGCTCCTGGTGAGATCACAGCGACCCCAAGGAATCTCCCGGTGTCCCTCCCTAAGTGCTCACAAACTGAGTATTGCCTAGTTTCAGAACTGTTGCTAGTGAACTGTGCCAGCCTCATTAAGCTGAGGTTTCCAGAATTCACAGGAAATTTCCAGAATTCATCAGCAGCCCTCCCCCCCCACCCCCCGCCTGAAAGGTCAGCACCATGGAACCCAGGTTTCCTGCCCTGAGCACTTACTTCCCCTTTGCCCCCCACCACGTCCACTCGCTCACGTTTTCGCTGGGAGAAAACAGCTCTGAATCCATCTCAGCAAGGAGGGAAAGGGAAACGGACAGAGTTGGACTGCGGAGATGCCCGGACTACTTGTCCTCAAAATCAACAGAAAAACCACATTTTTACTATTGCAACAACTTGTTTGTTGTCTTTACCCTTGTTTGAAGCCTCTGGGATTTAATGACTAGATTTTTCTTAAAAATCTGTATGTAAATTTAGAAAGTCTAGACATATACGAGTTTCCTGTTGGTGGGCAAGGAAAACCCCTTGTTGCTGCCATGATGTCCTTCCTTAGTTTCACTGCCAAACTTCTTACCCCCTCCCGCCTCCCCCCACAAGCCTCACTGCCCTGCCGTGGGAGTCAAGTCCTGAGTCTCCTGATGTTGGACGGTCTTCAAGGGTCAGGATGTCCAATAACTTTGTTGGCCTTCATCTGTCTTTGGTGACCATGTCTTCCTTGTAGAAACTTCTCTCCTGCCCCTTTATTAAAGAAATCAGCTCTGCATACCAAGGAGTCACACCACCAGGTCCTTTCTGACCACCTGGCTCTCCCCTCCTCAGCTCCTGCTTCCCTCCCTCCCCCGCAGTGTAGGCACTCCCTCCCTCTGCCAGACCTCAGCCCCAGCCACCCTCACCACAGCTCCCACGCTGGACTGGCCTCGGTCTTCTTAGTGCTGTGTCCCATGTGCCTAGCACAGGCCCACAGCAGGCACGTGGAAAATACCTACAGAAGCCTCTTCCTGTGGTCTGCAAACCCCTGGGAGGAGGGGCGGCTGTGCTCTGCCCATCTCTCGTCCTTCCAAAAACCATTTCTAATTTTTGTATTTTTATCTTTACAATCTTTTATTTACTTTTAGTATCTTAGTTATAGCTGTCCAAAATAAGATTGCACTAAAAGTTATCATCCTTAAGAAACACTAAGATCTGACCATTATAAATTAAAAGCTCCTAGAAATTTTGGTCACATTCTGAATTGATATAAAATGTACCTTGTGGGTAAGCCTTAGAAGCCACGGGGCCGTTCCTCCCCCCTTGTGCTTATGGGTGGCCCTCCTTGTGGGCGAGTGGGTATAGCAAGTGTCAGCAGGTGCAGGCACGGCACCTGTGGCAGGTGTAGGCTGGTATAGCAGATATGGACAGGTATGGGCAGGTACAGGCAGGTGTGGGTAGGTACAGGCGGGTGTAGGCAGGTACAGGCAGGTGTGGGCAGGTGTAGAAGGCATAGCAGATATAAGCATTAGGGTTTTGCCTCAGATCCCCCACCCCAAGGCTGCTCTGTGTGGCACCCCCACACTCTCCCACATAATCCCCCTGGCAGGACCAGAGGCAGTTCCGCAGGAAGACACTGACAAATCCCATAGTTTACCAGTCTCAGATCACGGACCATACATACAAGAGTCAAGTTAATCACAGGCCTCGTGAACTGGGGTGCATTAGATGCTTGGTAAAGTAAGAAAGACAAACCCTGTACACGGTGCTGCCTGCCTACCAGCTAGGCAAGCACATGCCCCAGAGCGCCCAAGAGAGAGGACGTGAACCCCTCCTTCCCTTGGGGTCTCCTTGTGTACATCTTGGGTGCACACCCAGGTCCTAAAGGGAGCAGTCCCAAAACACACATGGGCTCTCATACATGGGCCGCTGCTTGGTCTCAGCTGTCCAGGGAGCTGGGTGTTCCCACTCAGCTGGCAGCGCTGACCATCAGAGCCTGAGCTGGGCTGTCCTCAGGCACCGCCACTCCTGGAAATGCTGGGAAGTCCCAGACTGCACCCAGGGCCCTCACTTGAGAAGCAGGGACAGCTTTCCTCTGACTTCCAGGGGCAGGTGTTCAGGAAACGCACTGCAGTGAAGGGTACAGGTCCTTGGCTCTGACGTGAGCTAACCCGGTGACGGCTGTCCCGTGTGACGCAGGCCTACAAGTATCTGGAGGAGATGCGGAGGAGCCTCCCTGCTGCCAGGCTGTCCTACTACGTGAACCAGCAGACCGTGGACGCCGTGCACCAGGGCCTGGGCATCCCCCTAGCCCGCATCGTGCCTGAGCGGATCCACCACGACAGCATGGAGGACCCCGAGGAGGTGACGGAGGAGGTTGAAAACGACCCCTGAGGGCCTGCTGCTGCGAAAGCTTTTCTGGAACTTTCTAGTTATCAAGAGCCTTTCTTTTTGGAAAAAAGGAACTTGTGTGTGAGTACACAGCTGCAGGGCCCAGGGCCCAGGCTGACCTGCCGTCCCTTCTGCGCTCCTGGCCCCGCCGAGTGCTGGTGCCGCCCCTTCACTGTTGAGGGGGTTGGCTCGTTTTCCCCAGGGCTTTCTCCAAGTACAGACTGTAAAGCCCACGGAGTTTCCAGAACTTCACAAACTGAGGGTGTCAGCGTATTCACTGGGCCTCACCCCAGCACCCGAGTGGGCTGCTGACACTTCTCAGCAGGATACGCCATTCCCGATCACAGGGCCATTCCTGAGGGGACACTGGAGTGGCTGGTGGGTGGCTCTCTCTGTGAGGCAGCCTGTGCCTTTTCTGTCACAGCTCCCAGTTTGAAGGAGGAACTGGCACCAATGCAGTGGGGGGGGGGGGGGAGGGTGACGTCGGGCACCACCCACCAGCTGCTGACACTCTGCTAATAAATTTTATTTCCTCAGAGGCCTGAGTCCCTTTCCTGCCCTGTCCTGCCCATGTTTTTGTGTCTCCCTTCTGGAGGGCCTGTCGAAGCACTGAGGTCCCTGCCGAGCAGTGAGAACCACAAAGCATGGGTATGAGCGTCTGTAGCTCCTTTTTATTCGTACTGTGTTCTTGTTTTTGTTTTTTTTAACATCACCTTAGGGGAAGAAAGGGGTCGAGGACACAACACTGAGCCCACAGGGGCCCAGTGGCCCGCCACACTGCCCATCTTGGCAGTTCCCCCTGGAGCACACCCAGGCCCTGAACAGCAGTGCCCCCGCCCCTGCCCTACAGCTGCCCACAGAGCCTGCCCTGCATCCCTCCTTGGGACCCCCCACCCGTGTTCAGGACGCCCTGTTGTTGGGGGCAGCACCCAGAGGCCCTGGCGTGGACTTCTAGCAGAGCGCTCAGACCTCCTGCACTATGAGCACGGCGCGCCCTCCTGCTGGCTCACTCAGTGCCGGGGACACTGCCCATCCCTCAAAGGCTGCACCACAAGCCCGTGGGTCGGCCTGGCTCTGAGGCCTTGTGCCCAGCCCTCCCGCCTTCCCTTCCTCCAGCAGGAATCGTAGCAAGGGACTAAGGAGAAGGCAGTGGAAGGAGCTTGTCTTTGAGTTTCTCCAGAAGCAGCAGTGCCTTCACAGCCAGCACCCTGCAGTCCTCGTCCGGGTCCTTCTCGGCCACATCTGCCAAAGACGACAATGAGAACAGAACACAGGCAGCATTACACGGTGCTGAACAAGCCAGTTCTGTTCCATTGAAGGCTCCCTGAAGGAGCCCCCACAGGAGCCTGGCATGGCCAGCTGCCCTGGGCTTTAGGCCTGCAGCCCCAGAACCCTCTCACTGAGGTCCCCGGTGAGAGAAACACCTTAGGTGTCAGCAAAGGGCCCTTGACTGCGTCCCTGCAAAAGGGTGACGCTCCCCTCCACCGGGAACTCCAGCGGGGGGCGAGCAGCTGAGGGGAGTGAACACACGTCCCTCCAGTCACTCCGAGGCTGCAGCTCTCACCCCAGGGAAGGAGCCCAGAACAGTGGAGCCCATCCTGGGACCAGGGAGGCTGAATGCCACACGCCTGCGACCCTAAGAAAGACCCAGCATCTCCTAGAACCACCCTGACACACATGTGACATGAGACATAATCAGAGAAACCCACATACCGACCAACAGGACAAAAGACACTGGGGACAAGTGGACTGGAGGGGCTGGGGACATAGGTCCTTGGCGGGACCTGGGATCTGGCAGAAAAAGGCTGTCACCGCACCACTGGGCCTCTGGTGTGGCCACAGATGGAACAGCCCGGTCCCAGTCCTGAGACCCGAGGGCAGGCTTTTTAAAAATATGTAGGTGATAATTAGTGAATCTGGTGAGGGTACAGAGTGCTTGTTTTCTGAGTCTTGTAACCTTTCTGAACAGTTGGAATTTTCCAGAATGAATACAGATGCCATCTCCCATATCAGGGCACCTTTTCTCAGGTCCCTCTGCGGAACTCCCCAAAGTGACCCCAACAATAGCCATGTTCCCATCCCAACACTGGGGGACACATCGTGTGCAGACAAGGAGGGACATAACACCCACACTGGGCCATGGACTGGGACTTGCTCCACTCTAGGAATCTCCATGATGTCCCGTGCCCCTGATGGCCACTAGAACCCTCCCGCTGCGTCAGCCTCCCACCCACCTCACTGCCTCGGCCTGAGGCTATGTCCTCACCTGCCAGCCATGACCGGGCCTCCAGCAGCTCATCCGGCAGGTCAGCCAACAGTCGCTCAGCTGGAACACTGAGCAGAACTGAGGAGACAGCGAACAGCAAGCCCCGGCGCACATAGCTGCTGGGCGAGGGGGTGGGGGGGAGGGCTGAGCCTCAAAGAGCTAAGTCTAGCCACGGAGACCCTGATTTCCCTCTGAGCATGGCAGCCACGGCCTGGCCTGCTTAGCCCCCTTCCTTCTTGGTGCCAGGAAAAGCCGCCACCAGCGTCCCAATGTCCACTCTCCAGGATTCAGACCCGCCTCCCCCACATCGTGTCCACATGGGACCACTGGCCACTCACATGTCACCATGGAGGCGAAGAGCCCACACAAACTCCAGCAGAGCCTTGCCCATTGGCACAGCCACCTGAAACAACAGGGGCCAGTGGGCAGGAGTCCCAGCACCCAGGTCCCCACCTGGGACACTTTCCTCGGGTCCAAACACTCCTATCCCCAGGGCCAAGGTGAGGACTACGGGAAGGACAAACCACTGGTCACACTCCATGCGAAGTGGGGGCCATGAGCTGCCATCTCCCAGCTCACCGTGGTATTCACAGCCAGGTACATCAGAACCCCTAAGGTGTGGGCCAATCTTCCAAGAACCAACTGGTCATCTCCCAAAAGGTCAAAGGTCACCAGAGGCCTACAAAACAATCCAGTGAATGGCACAGGTCTGGCACTCAGCCAACTCCTGGGCCACCAACAGGCATCCCCGCCCCCAGATGCTGCTCCTTACTGCCTATCCCCATGTGGCACCCAGAGGCCTAACCAGAAGGGGTTGGAAAGACACCAAGTCACTGCAAGGCTGCCTGGCCCAAGCCAGGGCCTGAGTCGGAAGGAGGGGCTGTGGCACTTGACAGAAGCAAGGCCGTGCCCTGCAGGGCCACACCCAGTAAAGGCAGCAGCCCCGGCCCTGCTTCGAAGGGAAGAGCTCCAGTCCCTGGCCCTCCCACCATCACCAGGGCAGCACACCCAGTGTGGCCAAGGGGACGTCAACAGCCCACTCAGGCTGAGGCTGGACACAAAGGCAAAAGTCAAAGGAGGGGTGGGCAGAGCACTTGCAGCATCGAGGCACCAGAGCCAGACTCTGGCCCCACCACAGGCCTGACGTCTGTGACAGACACTGGCACCTAAGGCCCTTACCACATCACTAATTCAAGCCGTGAACAACCACGGTTGAGGTCGTGGTCCTGCTGCTGCCGAGCCCCAGTTCAGACCCCACCCTGGGAAGCCTCCTGCCCTTGGCTTTGTTCCACCCAGGGCTCGTGTTCCCCAAACCACAGGCTCCCCACTCACCTGTCAAAACCTTGGATGAGGGGGAAGAAGAAGTAGCCAGCCACTGAGCTGAATTCGCTGGGACTGCCAGCCGGTGCCTGCCTGGGAGAGCCCTGCCAAACACACAGTGCTCATGGGTGTGTGCTGGGCACCGAGCACGGCTTCCCCTCCCCCGTGAAGGACATTCTCAGAGGGCTGGGCTGTGCACCACGGGGGGTAAGCAGCTCCCCGGGCCCCACTGGCGGGGTGCCAGCAGCACTCATCCCTGTGACAACCAAGAACACCTCCAGACGCCCTCAAATGTCCCTGGGGGCACGGTCCGTCCTAGCCTAGGCAAGGACCCCTGACGGCACGGCCCATACCAGGTCATCTGTCGATGAGAATTCTCGGGCTTTTTTTCACACCGTTCTGCATTCATTTCTCAGAACCAGTTCACATCGATGCCCTACAGCACAGCACGCCACTCAGCTTGTGCCAAAACTCTGTCTTCAACGAACACCAGCACTGGGGCCACCCCCCACAGGCAGTGCCTGGAGGCAGCCGCCCGCTCAGCCAGCCTGCCCTAAGTCTCCCCCACCCCCCATCTCTGCCACAGGAGGCCCTGACCCGAGTACTGGCTGACCTTTGAGAAGCGCCGGGTCTTCCTTTTGACCCTCTCATCCACCACTGCTCGCCAGGTGGGAGCCACTGCGCAGCTGGGCTGGCAGGCGGGGCCCAGGGAGCCACACTGCGGAGCCTTCCGGAGGCGCCCAGGCCGAGACAGCTCCTGGGCTGCCAGGGTCAGGACCTGGAGGAGATAAAGACCCAGGGCGGCCACCATCAATCTGGGAAATAACATTCTCTAGTTTAAGGTAAAATGAGTGTCCCATCCGCACCAGCAGCTCTTGCTTCTTCCAGAGGGAGGTTCAGGGAACCATGTAGTCAGTTCCAAGCACTTCAGTGTCACCTCGTTTTGTGGAGGGACAGGAGGGAAAGGTGGGCATGCTTCCTGGGGACCAGCCAGCACCTCCACTCCCCTGCCCGGGCCACTGCTCTTCCCAAAGCTCGCCCGACCCTACCCCCTGCCTCATAGGAAAAGGCAATGAAGGCTCCATGTGGATGTCCCCTAGAAACGTACAAGGAAAAGAAGCCGGACCTAGGTGGCCACAAGTGTGATGTCCCTTATAGGGAGCACCCAAAACAGGCAAACCCACAGAGAACAAGAGCAGACCGGTGGTTACAGAGGCTTGGGGAGGGGAGTGGGCGCTCCCAGGCTGTCTTCTCAAGGCGACGCAAGATCTTCTGGAAGCAGACAGACGTGACAGTCACACAACACCGTGAACGTGCCACACGCCACTGAGTCGCAGTCACAAAATGGCGAATTGTTTTGTGTGGTCTTAGCCTTTGCTTCCACCTACTAGAACACACGCACGCTGCACCCCCTAACCACTGTTCGGCGCGTGGCTCAGTGGCGCTGAGCGCACGCACACTGTTGTGCAGCCGTCGCCACCACCGCCTCCAGGACTTCGGCCTCCCCAGCGGGCCTCTGCCCCCTGCCCCAGCCCACGGCACCGCCATGCTGCTCTGTCTCTCCCACTTTAACCCCTCTGGGGCCTCACGTGAGTGGGACCACACAGTACTTGTCCTTTTGTGTCTGGCTTTCTTCCCTTAGCACAACCTCCTCCAGCCTCAGCCACACTGTCGCAGGTGTCAGAATGCCCTTTTTTTACCAGACATGTGCTGGTCCCAGTGACAAGGTATTCGGGAGGCCTCTGGTCCTGCCCACGTAGATTTTGGCAAACACCTGCTCCCTGGCTTTGCACCAGGCCTGGCCCCTTCCCCACTGGGGCAGCTTGGTCCTCACAAGTGGGACAGGGACCCCAGGTCACTCACGTCCAGGATGTCCATGCGCTGCTTGAGGCTGTAGTTGACAGCGTAGAACTGTGAGGTCAGATACTCCGCCACCTAAGCCAGGCAGATGAGAGGTCGATGGGTCACAACCCCGCAGGTGGGGCCCAGCACAGACACACACCGAGGGGCATGACCCTGGCACCTTGTAGCCACTAGGACTCACCCGGGCTGGGTCTGTGACTATGAGAGCCACCAGAGCCCTCTGGCGCAGCCCCTCGAATCCCACCACACTCGTCTTCTCCTCCAGGTGCAGGAGAACCTTGGCCAGCTCCACGCTCACCTGCACACAGCGGTCAGGCGGTCAGGGTGCCTTCAGCCCCCAGCCCTGCCCCAGGGCCCCCGCAGTCCTTGGATTTCTTTACAATGGAAGGGACACATCTCAGAGAGCCCGGGACTATGGGTCCCCCACCTCCCATCCCAGCAGACCCCAAACACAGGCCTCCTAGGGGGACACAGAGCCACCAGAGCATGCAACATGAGCCAGGCCAGGCTCCTTCAGGCCCAATGTCCCTCCTAGGACATCATCCACCTCCCGAGACCCAGACAGCCCAGCCCCTCTACCTGCTCACCTCCCGAGTGGCAGCTGGGTTCCTGAAGACCAGTCCCTCAAGGGCCCGCAGGGCTGCCTCCCAATACTCCCAGTCCTCAGACGTGGTCAGGGCTGCAAAGAACCCACATAGGCCTCCATCAATCCTAGGCCTTGACCTTGACCACAGCAGAGCTAGCAGCCAGAGTCTGGGCCCTGAGCAGAAGGCAAGTGAACCCCCAGAATATGGGCAGGGCCATGCTCAGGGTTGAGGCCTCATGTCACGGCACTCAGCAGTGGTCCATGCTGCGTGGGGAGGCTCACCTTCGAGGCAGTCCCGGACATACTTGGGCACCTTGCTGCTCTTCAGCTCTTGGTCCCCTGACATGTCGTAGGGGACAAACTCGTCATCACTGTGGAGCATAGACATGGGGAGCCGCTGGTCACCCAGGAGCAGACAACAGGCAGGGAGGTTCCTGAGAGCTGAGGGTGGACGCCCTCTACAACCAGGACAAGCTCCTGAGCCACCAAAATTCACCGCCCAGTCCCTGAAGCTTCAGGAGCGGCTGGCGGGCTGGGCCGCACTCCAGCTGAGCCCGTGTCGGCTTCCACATTAGAAAAAAGGCTGGAGAGCGCTCAGAGCCAGCACGTGCTGGAGGCTGACCTGTCGTCTCAAGACAGGCCCACCAGCCCTTGAGTCCACCTCGGGAGCTCTGAGACCAGCACGGGACCGCCCGGGGCCTCAGTGCCTTCCCACCCGAGATCTCCACCCTACCTGTCAAGCTCAGAGTCAGAGCCCTTTGGCCGGACCTGGGGGACGCCGCCATCTAGAGTCTGTTTGTCAGGGGTCTCTGCAGCGACTGCAGCAACGGACGGGCTTTTGGGAAACAAGGAAGAACCCTTCAGGAGCACCCCACAAGTTTCTGGCCTCAAACATATGCCTCCCAAGGGAACGCTCCTTCCACCCCCACCCTCGTCTTCGTAGCTTCTGTCTCAGCAACACAAGTCCAGGATAACGAGACAGAGTCTAACACGCCTGCAGGAAATGCCCCACCTGGCTAACCATGCCCATAGCTCAGGGTGGGGACACCTCACCCCGCCTCCAAGGGGCAGCCAGCAGCAGGTTGAGGGGTGGCCAAGGCCCGCATCTCACAGCTCAGCTCGTCCTCTTCGTACTGAAACCCAAAAGACCTGAGGTCAGCTGGGATGTGACCAGCAAGGGCATCAGAGCCAGGGCCCCTCAAGGCCTTCCCACGGCAGCCCCAGTCTGTACACCTCCAGCCTCTGACGGCCAGAGCCTTTCAAGAGCGACTTTCTAAGTCTCTGCCTTGGCAGAAGGCAGGGCTGGGTGTGCTGAAGGGCCCCACCCCTCCTGAGGGATCTGAGAATCCCCTGGGAGAGAGTAAACATCACAGTGCCCCCAGGGACATCCCAGAGGGCTCAGCAGATGGAGAGGAGGGGACCCCTAGCGTGGTCTAAGAGTTCAATACTGAGGGACACACTTGGGGGGACCTGCCTGAGCACAGCTGAGAGGCTCCACCTCCACTCCCCTCTGAGCCATGACCCCTCAGCAGGGCTGCTGAGGTCGACTCGACACCAACAGAGAGATGCTCCATGACCATGGACCCAGGAAGGTGAGGTGACATCAGGGCTGGATAGACAGCAGCTTGGGGAGTCCACGTGGGCACAGCTCCCGCTCACCTGGAACTTCAGGGCAGGCCCCTCAGGGTGGATCCGGGCACTAACCACCTCAGCCACAATCATGCCCAGGCGGCGCGTAGCAGGCACACTGCTGTCCAGGCGGCACCTCACTCCTGCCATCAGACTGGCCAGCAACTCTGGAAGCACCGACATAGGCACACTGAGCGTGCGCGTGGGGCACAGGGGATGAGGATGGGGTGCCCGCACCACCTGCTCACCGTCTCGGCTGTCCTGGAGCTCCGTGTCCCTCAGGTGCATCAGGCAGATGAGGACAGCCTTGCTGACGTAGTGCTGCTGTGGCAGCGGCGTGTGGCGGATGGCGCTGCTGCTGCCCCACATCTCCAGGAGCTCCTTCAGGACCTGGTGGGCAACACAGCCCTGGCCCGGTCAGACAGCCCCACCTGTCTCCCCTCCATCCCCAGCAGGAAGGTGCTCACCCCCTGTCCCACCAGAAGGCAGTCCTGGGACACTGCAGGGACTGAGAGCCAGACAGGATCTACCTTTACAAGGAGCGGGCGCCGTTGGCTGTCCATGGCCAGGTACCCCAGCAGGCTCTGCAGCACAGGCGTCTGCAAGAGAGGCCAGGCATCTTGTCACTGTCCACCAGGCAGATGCTGCCCACCTGCCACCTGCCTGGCTGGGGGCCAAGTGGGCCAAGGGCTGTCTGCCCAGGAGCCCTGCAGCGGGGACAGGTCTAGCTGAAGGACAGCGATGTTTCCCAGGCAACTGAATACTGCTCCAGCTACACTTGCTATAGTCAGTCCTCTGGGACCTGAGGCGGCCCTGGGCCCACACCCCTCCCGGCGCTCTCACCGTGTATCTGTACTGCAGGAACAGGAGCTTTTGGGTCATCACAAACTGGGCCTTCTTACTCTTCATCACCAGGTTCCCCAGGAGTCGAGACAGGACTTCAGGCCTGTGAGGCACAATTGAAGGGAGAGGGGATCTTGACACATCAGGCTGGATCTGGGGCTCCGCACTAACCACGGGGAGCCCGGGTGAGCATTTCAGCTCCGAGTGGGTCCTGATTCTCCCTCTTCCTGATAAACGTGGAAACCAGGGAGAGCCCAGCACCTCCATGCAAGAGGACATCCCCTTCCTTCTCTGACTGCATCTAGGGTTAAATACTTCACCAAGAGCAGGGGTGGCCAGCCTTTCCTGTGAAGGGCCAGAAACCAGCTATATACAAAGGGATGGCAGGAAGATGTCATCTGGATCCCCACCTTCCACCTTCCTGCAGCAAAAGGATGTCTTGCTTCTTACCCAGGGGCAGCCTCTACAAGCCCTGTCAGCACTGCCTCCAGGGCCCGGTCGGGCACGCATTCCACCAGGCGCCAGCAGACCCGCTGCCAGAGGCAGCTGCCCTGGGTGAGCGCCGTCAGCCTGGGCACCAGCACACCTAGGATCTCCTCTGAGGGAAAGCAAACGGAGGGGGCCCTGAGCCCAGGATCGCACGCGGGGCATCCCGTGTCTGCCGCCCACACACCCACCAGTTGCACAGCCAAGCCCCCGCCAAGGAGCCTGGACAGCTGACACCGGCCCACCCACGGCCAGACCCAGGCAAGGGGACCACTGCTGTTTCAGGACACACAGCAGTGCTCCCACCCTCCACCAGGGACACCCGTGGCCCACCTCCTCCGAGGACAACCACTAGGAGGGGCGAGAGGAGGCCAGACACGCTGTGGGCAGGAAGCACTCACTCTGCCTCCCGTGGACACAGGCTTTCCCGAGGACCTGAGACACGAAGGAGACAGAACAGTCCAAGCCGCCTGGGACAGGAAGGAAACCGAGATGTTAAATGAGGGCGACGTTAAGGCTGTCAGAGTATCAGACGAGGGGGACGAACCTCATTCCTGGGCAGGCGGACTCCGTGTTGTACAAACGCCAGCTTATTTAGCCTCATCGAACCGTAATCTTAACAGGATCGTTTCTAACTAGAGGAGCCAACAACAGCTGTTTACGCATAGCTCTGGCCACGTGGCTCGGGTGGTTGGAGTGCTGTCCCACACGCCAAAAGGCTGCGAATTCGATCCCCAAGTCGGGGAACATGCAGGAGGCAACCGATCGATGTTTCTCACATTGATGTCTGCCTGCCTGTGTCTCTCTCAAAATCAATGAAACACGTATGTATATATGTGTATATATATATATACACACAAATATATACGTATATGCACATATGGTAAACCCTCACCCAAAAATACATACACAAGAACACATACACTTTTACACGTGTATACGTGTGTGTAAAAAAAGCCTCGCACGTATTCAACCACTTAGTCGTCGTAATGATCCCCTGAAGCAGGGAAAGTATGATAGCGCCCAGAGCAGAGCGAGAGGGGTCTGGCCAAGGCCGTCAGCTCCTCATAGGGGCAGGCGGGGCTCTGAGCCACCCACAGGGAGGGAGGAAGGAAGGGAACGAGGACACAGGAACAAGGACAGGGTGGGCGGTACTCGCTCCAGGGGCAGAGCCAGGATGAAGGAGCCGACCAGGCCTCACACAGGACCTGTGCACAATGGAAACGACAGGAACGTGGTGCCTGCCGTCTGAAGAAGGGGAGTGTGCACAGCCACCGCGCGGTGAGGCAGGCTGCATACGCTCCAGATCCCTGCAGAACCACCTAGTGGGGCCGCCCAGCAAAAAGCAGTGGGGCTGGAAGACCTGGCGAGGTAAATGCAGGCCCCTCACCTCGCTGTGGGCCTCTCCCCCTAGACAGTGATGGTGCCTCCCTCGAGGAGGGTCCTGGGACCCCACGAATCAGCAGGTGTGAAGGGCCTCGAGCAGCGCCCAACTGGACACCAGCTTCACGACCTCAGCTGCGGGAGCACTGAACACTCCCAGGCAAGACACGTGCCCCCACAACTGACACTTCAGACGGTGTGATGAGAGGGTGAGCAAGAAGCCACTCCCACAGGGCCCCTCCAGGCACCCAAGATGACCAGTAACAAAGTCACTGAGACAGACCCGAGCCTAGAAGGACAAGCACACTCTCGCCAATAGCCAAGTGAGTTGAACTCCGTCACACCAAGAATTCCACTTTTCAGGCTGGGGACGTTCCCACTGACACTGAGTAAGGGCCCAGCAGTGAGCAGCGCCATCTGGCTGACTTCGCCAACATCCACCCCGAGTCAACTCCACCTCCAAGGTCAACAATAGCTGAGAAGTAGGTGAAACTTTATCATTTGGGTCGATACCGCCTCAAACGGGAGACAACTTCTGACCTTCAAAGGGCACCCCGCAGAGGCTACAAAATGCCCAAAGGCCAGGGAGGGGTGGAGGGGACACCTGGAGGGGCTCTCACCTCGGAGGGAATCCACGACCACCTGCAGCACCCGCGCGGCCTCCTCCCCAAGCAGAGGAAAGTAGTTCTGAGGGAGGAACTCAGCCAGGTTCTCATGCTGCAGACAGTTGCCCAGGCAGTCGGGCAAGCCCACCACCTTGATTAGGAGCGTCTCCTGGAGCAGAGGAAAGGCCAGCTCCGTCTGCTGCCGACACTGCCCCTCCATGACAGCAGCCATCCTGCCCTCGCTCAGGAACCGGGCCAGCAGCCGCGCCATCTTCATCAGACGGAAACTGGGGCTGAACCAAGAGCAGGTGTGATGGGCAGAGCCCCAAGCTCCTCCATCTTTAGCATCCTTGGCCAAAAGGCGTAGTAACAGCTGTTATCAAACAGGTAATTTGCCCTGGCTGGTGGGGCTCAGTGGATTGAGCGCCAGCCTGCGAACCAAAGGGTCACTGGTTCGATTCCCAGTCAGGGCACATGCCTGGGTTGCAGGCCAGGTCCCCAGTAGGGGGCGCATGAAGATGCGACCACACATTGATGTTTCTCTCCTTCTCCTTATCCCTCCCTTCCCCTCTCTGAAAATAAATAAGTAAAACCTTTTATAAAATAAACAAGTCATCCCAACAACTTAACTGGCCCTTTTACCCCTCACATACGTTGAAAGGAAGGGTATTTACGTCTCACTACGCGGTGGGTGGGACACAAGCACCTGCTGAGCCCAGGGCAGCCTCCCGCAGTGGGGCCACGCTGGACACCACTGCCCTCTTCTGGCAGCGCTTCTCACATGGTGCTCGCTTTTTCCAGCAATGCCTGAAAACCCCGCTTTCCCACAACAGGGCGTCCCCACGAAGACTGCCCCACGCTCTGATGTGGAATCTGGGAACCACTCCAAGCGAGGGGTCCCTGGCTGGGGTGTCTGGATGCCTCCCTGCAGAGCTGGGAGCCACGGGGTGAAGGAGAGTGCCAAGAGGATGGTGATGGATGGTGAGAACTTCAACCCACGTCACCTCCGTCTGGAGCTAACCCACTGCCCCAGCCACAGGGACTCAAACATTCCTGCTTCCTCCCTTTACCGGCCTACACATCAGGGGCAGGACAGAGAGCAAGGGCCCTCCCATTTCAAAGATTAACACAAACTGCTTTTAATTTGCAGGTGCCCTGCCACTGGTTCGCCACCGTTCAGACCATGCTTATGCTTTGGATGTGACAAGTAACCCGGTGCTCAGACACAGCCCCACTCACCCGGCGGTGCCCTCAAGAGCCTCCATCAGCACCAGGAAGGCTTGGTCAGCGGGGCCCTCCAGGAAGAAGCTGGCCCACAGCGCCTCCAACTGGCCATTGGGCAGCAACTCCAGCCAGTCTGGGCTCAGCTTGCCAACAAGACATCGGAGAAGGGCAGAAAAGTGGAGCCTAGCAAACTCTTCCTGCTCCTCAGGGAGGGCTGGGTTCTCCGTTCCTCCAAGATAGCGCTTCAGGGACCGCAGGGTGGACAAGATGTAGCCACCATCCTCAGAAGATGAAAGGGTGTGAACAGCCTCCCGGATGGTGAGTCGGACCGAAGAGAGCCCTGGCTCCATCCTGTTCACAGGAAAGGACAAGAGAAGTGCGTGGAGCCGTGGGCGTACACATGGAACCCAGTCTTGGATAAGGAAGCATTTTTCATGTCCTCTCAAACCCTCCACCCGCCCTCCCCTGCTGTCACTCAGCAGTACCCTTCCCCCGCCACATCTTACACTGTTTCCACCAAGAGTCCTTTTTAGGACCTGAGGCCCTCTATGACACTATAGTAGGGTGGCAACCTGTCCAGGGAAACATGCCAGTAACTGGAAACATCTTCAGTTCTCCAGACAGTAGGGGTGGGGGATGCTGGTCAACATTCCACATGCACAAGACAGCCCCCGCAACAGAGGATTATCCAAACCAAATGTCAACGGCGCCGAGGGTGGGAGACCATGGTCTAGAAGCACCCGTCAATGCACTTAAAATTCCCAGCTGCACCACCCATCCGTGGTTCACCTTACCAAACTCCCTCCCTTCCCCGAAACCACAGCCATCTATAGATAATATTTATTTCGGGTAGGGCGCCTCTGCAGGACTAAGTAACATTAAGTAGGCACCAGTCTGTCGCCAGTGCACCCAGCCTCTTGATAAGGCTGTATTAGGGACCCAAGGGTGTTCTCAAGAGCCTGGTGGCTCCCGACCCTGCCTGGTCTACGCGATGTGCATGCAACAGGACAGCGATCGGTCCGTCCCACGCCCCTACCAACCGCGCGCACGAAGCCCACCTCGTGGTGTGATAGGAGGGGGCCTTGTGGGATGGGAGGGGGGTCTCAAGGCTGGAGGACGGCGTCCGCGGAAGACAGGGGTCTCGGAGCGGTCCGTCCTGGGAGTGGCCGCAAGCCCGCTCGGACCCCGCTGAGTCGCTGTGAACCCGCCGCCGCCTCGCTGTGGCCGCCGAGGCTCAGCCCCACACCCGGTACACAGCGCGCGGGCGCGGAGCACGAGCTTCCCAGTCCGGGCAGAGTTGCCGCTGACTTTCTTTGAGTCCCACAGGCCAATCGCGATGAATCTTGGTGAGAAGCCGGTGAGTCGGAAGAGGCACGGGGCGGATGGCCGCGTCTGCGCCTGCGCCGGATGGGGACGGAGCATGCGCGAAACGGGGACGGAGCCTGTGGGGGCGTGGTCCTTCTGTGGGCGGGGCCGCGCTCCCCAAATTGGCTTAGGTCAGGCCTCTCAGCGAGCGGCTGGGCCGTCTTCCCCCTGCCCCCGTGCCAGAGTTTTCCGGCGTGATCTCCAGCCGTCCCTCAGCTCCGGAGACCCGATTCTCTCTTGGGCACCACGGTGCGCGCCTCCACAATTCCTACTTGAGCACCGACCGTGTGTCCAGCCTCGCTCCCCATCCAGCATCGCCGTCCTGGAGGCGAGGCCCTCCTCTCCAGGATACACGACCCTCACAGGAAAACGCACTGTAGACAAGGAAGCAATAACCACGGGGACGGTCTCGGGGATTCATGAATGTAGCGGTGTAAATGAGACAGGGTCCTGGAATAGGAGCTGTACGTTCAGCCTGTGACCGCCAGCCACAGGTGGCTATGGAAATTAAATGAAATCAAAAGGCACAAGTGGGTTCCTTCGTCGCACCAGCAACTTTCCAAGGGCTCAATAGTGGCTGCCATAATGCACAGCGCATGTAGATATGGTACCTTCTTGGCAGAAGCTCCTACGGGCGGCCTCGGGGAGTGATCTGGGAAGACCTCACAGAGAGGTGCCATTTTAGCCTAGATGGTCCTCGTGGAGAAATCTGGGAAACGTTTTATTCCTGCAACATAGTTAATTAAATGCCTGCTGCGTGCAGCAAGCATTCTTCCAGGAAAGAGAATGAAGCAGATAAAGTCCCTCCTCACATAGCAGGGAGGAAACTAATGTACCTGAGCAATACGTCAAATGGCAAATTCTGAGACGGAAAATTAGGCGGAGTAAGAAAATAAGTAACTGAGGGCATTCTCATTTTAAAACGTCCACACTGAGTGCAGTTGGGAGAACGGACGGTAGGGGGCAGCCGCGGACACAGGGAGCCCCGCTGGGTGGCCCTTGTAAAGACAGGTGTGGGCCAGGTGGGGAAAACGGGTTGAACTGAGATGTTTCTGTGGAGTGGAACTGATAGACTGCGTGTGGGGTGTGACAGGGAGTGAGGAGTCGAGGATGATGCCTTCCTGGGACTCTCTGGGAGTTCCTCCCAGACCACTTCTGGATGAGAGCCCTGGCTCTCCACTTCCTACAGCTACTTCCATCAACTTTTATTCCCCTCTTTTCCTGTTGATTCAGTAACTTCTCGCAAAACAGTGCGCGGAAGATCAATTTCTTAAGCATATCTGAAAAAAGTGCCTTTATTCTTTGCTTCAGGTCAATTTACGTTTGAGCCTGTTGCACAATTTTAAATGAAAACCATTTTCACTCAGAACTGTTAAGGTTTACTCCTGGGCCTTTGCCAGCCAGCACTGCTGCTGAGCTGGCCAACGGTTCTCTGGGGAAAGTCTCGGCCCTTCCCATGTGACCAGGTTTTCTCTCTGGACACTTTTGAGATCTCTTCCTCGTCCAAGGTGTTCTGGCACTTGATGAGAGGAGCCTTGGGGTCAGCCGCCACTTCCTCGACCCGGTGTTCTTTGGCATGCGGTCTTGAAAGTAGCGGATGCCCTTGTCTGCGACACCTTCCTGGATAGTCTTCCCAACAATTCTTTCCACCTGTTTTCTTTAGTTTCACTCCTACAGCTTATTTTTGTTGGATGGATATCAAGTGTTATGTTTTTCCTCTTCTTTTCCATCTCTTTGTCGTTTTGCTCTGCTTTCTGGGAAGGTGCTTTAACTTTGCCTTTCAGCTGACTGTTGAGGGGGAAATCATAAGGGTTTTTTTTTTTTTTTTCAAGAGTAACCTCTCCTCTTCTGATTATTCCATTTTTTGTAGTGTCCATTTCTTGCCTTGTGAGGACAAAGCTTTCCTTGTTTTTCTGAGGGTATTGATGAGGACCTTTCTGAGCTTTTCCTTGGCCGTCTGCGTTGTCTCCTGGGTTCCTATTCTGTCTGGGCAGATTTCTGCCCCTCCTTTCAGAAGCTCCCAAGCATCTGGTGATCCTTGGCTGAGATTTCATAAGAGACCAAAAGAGACCAGAGTGATGGATAAGGGAGGACCACTGTACATCTGCAAGACCCCTTTCCAAATAAGGTCCTGTTCACAAGTACAGGGGTTAAGACTTCTATCTACATGATTGGAGGGGTCACCATTCAGCCTGTTCCCCAAAATAAATTAAGGTGGCTTCCAACCCCATGTCCTTTGTCTTACTCAAGGGAGAGATGTCCTCACAGGATGCTCTGTTCATGGTGGGACAGTGGGCCCCACAGCAGACTTGGATCCAAGGACTCCCTGGCCCCAGCCAGGTTCCCTGTCTTGCTTTAACTTCCTTTTCGTGGGAACATGAGTCCATGAGCTCCTGCGAAAGCGATCACCACTGTCCACCCCCGAGCCAGCAGGGACAGGGTTTCCACCCCATAGAATTATTTTCCAAAGACACTGCATCTGTTTTAAGCTTGTCTCCTTGGGAACCTCCAAATCTCCAGAGCCTGTGGGCTGGAAGACAAATGCCTTTCATTAAGTGACAGGAAATACCTGGTTCCATGCCAGAGTCGAAGGAAAATGTCTCCACTGAGGGCTCGAGGGAGCGTAGGTGGGGCAGGAGCACAAAGCAGGCAGCAGCCTCCTGCAAGTTGGTGGCAGCTCCTGCCTCTCTTCCGTCTCGGAATGGGCTGCCCAGGAAGGAGGACCCTGACTTTCTTCCTTACTTTTGTGCTCGTTTATCTGCACGGGGGTTTGTCGCAGGAAGCTGGCCCTCCAGGGCAAAGAAAGCCGTTTTTCGAGAGGCTCCGCAGACTGGAGGAGCAGGTAAATACCCCCATGCTGCAGGGCAGTTGATTTTTTTTTCATTGACAACAGAGGAAGGAAGGGCATTACAGAAATGGAGTGGTGAGCATCAGCGCTCTGTAGACATGGAGGTGCGGAGTTTGTAGCTCTTTTTAGCAGCTGGTGTTATTTTCACCTGTAGTTGGAAACCAGCAGAGAGGTTTCCTGAGCCTGGTTGTGAAGACAAGTAGGGATTCTGACCACGTTCGGGTTGGGTGGGAGTGAGGCTGGGAGGAGCAGGAGGTGCCCAGGGGAGCAGCTGAAGCTGTGCTGGTGCTGTGGGGGGAGGATGGGGGGAGCAGATGGGGCAGTGGTGCTGGGCACGGGGTAAGATCTTGGGTCTGTCACGGAGAAGACACTCCCATGTCGGTCCGTAGCCAGTTCCCAAGTGCCCTGCATGTGACAGGCCTGCCTCCAGCACTCCCCGCTTTGACCCACATAAACGGTTGACTCCTCCCATCCCAGTGTCCGTCCACTCACGGGGAGGACCCTGAGGGTCAAGGGTGAAGAGTCGGGGGCCAGGCTGTGGGCCTGGAGCCCTTACTCAACACAGTGCAGCCAAGTGACATAGGGTTGGTCTCCCTCCTCTTTGAGCTTGGCTGCGATGGGGCTGGCCTTGGTGATTGGCTGGCTCCTGGTAGGCACCACAGAAGCATGGCAGTGAAGGCTTGTTCTGCACCTTCCTGGGCCCTGGCCCCCAAGGCTGCTTTGTGTCCCCTGCAGTTTCGGCGGTTCCAGGAGGCAACCTTAACGCACCTGCAGGCCATCGCCAGCAACTACAACCTGTCCTACAACATTGATGCCCAGTTCCAGAACTTGGCCCAGCAGAGCCAGGCCTTGGCTCTGGAGGTCAACCAGTCACAGGCCTCTGTGCAGCGTGACCTGGGCCACCTCAAGGCCTGGATGCGGAAGACACAACGCAGAAGCCAGAAGGTGGACTCCAGGCTGCTGGCCTTGGGTTACACCCTGCGGAAGAGGAGCCAGCAGCACACCCAGAAGAGGAAGGAGCAGGAGGCACAGAGAAAAGCCCTATCTGGCCTGGCCCTGGATGTGCGGGCCCTGCAGGACACACTGGCTCGCCTGACACACGTTGTCCAGCGCCAGGGCACCAGGCTGGCTGCTCTTGAGGGGTGGCTTCAGGTGGCTTATCCTGGTGCCACAGCCCTGATGTGGGCCCCTGCTGAGCCTCGGCCGCCAAGTCCAAGCTCCCTGACACTTCAGGGGGTCAGACAGGCACTCAGTTCCTCACCTGAGCCCAGGGACCCACCTCAGGACTTTGCTGGCCATCTCCAAGGGACGCAGGAGTCCTCAGGCCCAGGCAGCCAGTGGGCGTGGCCCCCTGAGACGCAGGCAGAGAGTAAGTACCTTGGGCCTGCCCTTTCCTTATCCACTTCCCTGTTCCCTCTCATTCCTCCTTAAGCCTCTGATCCCCTCTGAAAAACCTTCTCCCTGGGGCTGTCTGGAGAGGACACTGGCTCCATGCCCTAAATAGAGGCCCATCCCAGAAGAAAGGGGCCATCCAAGTGACAGCCAGACTGTAGGTCCCCAGGAAGTCATTAGGAGTGAATGCACACACACGACAGGGTGCTGGCCAGCGCCAGTGGTCAATACGTGCCCATTCCAAGTTGGAGATTGGCCTCATGAGGGCTGGCAGAATCCCACCGAGGCCCTCAACCATTGCCCTGTGTACGATAGCCCTGTGTAGGGCCCTGGCTCAGCCTACACCCTGTGGGGCTCACTTGCACCTGTGGAGGGCCTCGAGCCTTTGAAAAAACAGCTCTGATCTTCCAAGTGAGGGATTTTCAACTGAAGCACTAGTGACGTCTGGGGCCAGGTGGCCCGTAGTCTCGAGTGCTGTCCCAGGCACTGCAGGTGTGTAGCGGCATCCCCAGCCTCCACCCAGTAGAGGCCAGTTCAGCCTTAACTTTTACCTCTGATTAGGCTGCTCCCTCTGTCTTGTTTAGCAGCCTCTGGGGCTCCTTAGTCTGAAGCAGGGTTCCCTTTCATCCAGGGCATGCTGGCGGCCTCACCAGTAAGACAGGACCAACAAGCCGACCTCTAGGAAACGGCCAGGGCTGCTAGGAAAGGGAGGGCTGCAGGAGTGATGACAAGAACTGTGCGGACATTGCTGGATGTACCCTGGGGCACAGGCATCTCCAGGGGAGGACAACCACCCCAGACTATGACAGGAGCCCCCAAGGTGAAGAGAGGAGCTGGGGCCAGCCACAGAATGCCCTCCATCCTCAAATCCAATTGGATGATGGGCTAGAAAAGCATATTTCCGGGCTCTGCCCCCAGCCTGCAAATAAGAACCTCAGACCAGGTGTGGCATCTGGAGGCCAACACTGCCCCCCTACCCTGCACACATGCATGTGCACACACACACACACACACACACACACACACTTCTGTCAGGTAGACCTGGCAGGAAGTCCAGTGGGCAGGATGATGGCCCTCACAGACATCCATGTCAAGGGGCTCGGATCCTGTGGATATGTCACCTCATGTGGCAAAGAGGACAGATGTGATTTTGAGATGGCAGATGATCCTGGATTATGGCATGGGCTCAGTGTCATCACAGAGGTCCTTCTAAGGGGGAGGCAGGCGTGTCCGGTCAGAGGAGATGTGACAACTTCTGCTTCTGAGAGACATATTCTTTGAAGGTGGAGGAAGGGCCTCAAGCCATGGAAGTGGGCATCTCTAGAAGCTGGAGAGGGCAGGAACGGGCTTGTCCCTGGTGCCGCCAGGAGGAGTCAGCTCCGCCGACACCATGGTTCTAGCCCAGCGAGATCTGCGTTGGACGTCTTACCTCCAGAGCTATGGGTACCAAATCCGTGTTGTGTTGAGCACTGAGTTTATGGAGCGTTGCTGCAGCGGCCATAGGAAGCTCACACAGAGGCTCCCTGCTGGCGAGGGGGGCCTGGCTCAGGCTTGCTCCCTAGTGAGGCCCACGCTGCCCCGGCTCTGTCTTCCCTCCCGTCAGATAACGAGGCACAGCCCTCGCAGGTAGAGTCGGATAAAGGTCAGCTGCTGGCGTCTTAGGCCCACCCGCCTGGGGCAAAGGAAAAGCCTGTAGCGGGATATTTCTGGCAGCTTCTGGAAGTTTCCGGGGGGCCTTGCGGTGCATGGACTGACTCTTCTGCTTCTGTTTCTAGTTTGCAACGTGGGCTCCGCACTCATCTTCCCGAACACCTCCACCGAGAACGTGGTCTTCCTCAGCCGCGGCTTCCTCTCAGGCCTGCGGGCCCTGTCTGTCTGCAGCTGGGTCCGAACGGCCTCAGGCCGCCTGGGCACCCTGCTGTCCTATGCCACCGAGGAGAACGATAACAAGCTGGTGCTGCATGGCCGGGACTCCCTGGCCCCCGGCTCTGTCCACTTTGTGATTGGAGACCCCGCCTTCAGAGAGCTACCCCTGCAGCCACTCCTGGACGGCCAGTGGCACCACGTGTGTGTCATCTGGACGTCCGTTCTGGGTAGGTACTGGCTCCATGTGGACCGCAGGCTGGTCGCCGCTGGCTCCCACTTCAGGGAGGGCTATGAGATCCCTCCTGGAGGGTCCCTGGTACTGGGCCAGGAGCAAGACAGCATGGGCGGTGGGTTTGATGGCTCTGAGGCCTTCATGGGGAGTGTGGCAGGCCTAGCTATATGGGACCGTGCACTGGTCCCCAGGGAAGTCTCACACCTTGCCACTGGGAAGGCGCTCCCGGCTGGCGCCATCCTGACACTGGCCGATGCCACGTTGATAGGTGGGTTCGTGCAGAGGGTAAATTGCACCTGCCTAGAGCTCTGTCCATGAGGCCTCCCCACCCAGGGGCTGTGGTCATGCTCTGGGCTGGCAAGAGGAGCAAGTCTCCAGTCTGTTCAACCACCCCCAACCCCAGCACCCTCCACAGCGGGACCCCACCCGGACTAGAGATGGAAGGGCAGGACACCGCCTCCAACCCGGGCCAGGCACAGCTGGCATCTAATGTAGAATGAGGGCACTCCATGTGGGGGAGGACAAAGAAACATGGAGTGGCAGAGAGGGCGATGGGAAGAGACATAAGTCAGGATCCCCAAGAATTGCATTCTTTCCCTTGTGGTGACATCCTGACCGTCGCCCCCTCTGTAGTATGACATCAGGTTAAAGGCCCAACCAGGCCAGAGGGGAGTGCTGGACTCCCACAGGGCCTCTCTGGGGGCGGGTCTGCTGCCATTCCAGGCTGCTTCGTGGAGAACTCTGTTTTCCTTGAAACTGCATAGGCTGCGTGCGAACTGTCACTGCTCTCTCCAGGTGGCTCATGGAAGTTTCCCTTCGGGTGGTCCTTGTTCCAGCGTCTCATGGCAAGGGCCAAGATCGCATTTCCTGGCCCCCAATACTACAGCCCCCTATTCACCAGGAGCCCTGGGGGTTCCCTCAAGGTCCTGTGATGGTTGTTGAGCTACGTATGCCTCCAGGAAAGAGGACCTGCGAAGAGCGCAGTCCATTCAGAAATAAACATTAACAATGGATGGCAATGCTTTTAAAGCAACTGTCTGGGGGCATAATTTTCATATGATAAAATTCACCCGCCTCGAGTGTACAGTTCAAAGATTTTTCGTAAATTTACCGAATTGTGCAATCATCACCACAATCCAGTTTTAGAACATTTCCATTGCCCCTCCCTCCACAAACATCATGCCAGTTAGTGGTCACTCCTGACTCCGCCCCAGCCCTTCCCCCAGCTCTGGCCACCGCTGATCTGCTTTCTGTTTCTGTGGATGCGCCTGTTCTGGACATGTCATATAAATAGAATCACACAGAAGTTGCCCTTTTGCGCCTGGCTTCTTTCACTCAGCACATGTTCTCCAGGATCACATACACGTGTGGTGGTGAGTGTCATTGCTGGGTTCCTTCATGTGGCTGGATGACATTTTACTGTAATGACCACATGTTGTTTATCCGTTGAGCAGCTGATGGATATTCGGATTGTTTCCAGTTTGGGGCGATTGTGAATAAAGCTGCTATACACATTCTCATATGAGCCTTTGTGTACACACATGTTTTATCTTGAGTGTGTAGGGGTAGAATTGCTGGATTGTGTGGTAAATTCCTGCCTAAACTTTCAAAGAAACCACGAAGCCGTTTTCCAAAGGGGCACATCCTTTTACATTCCCGCCAGCAATATATGAAGGTTCCCATTTCTCCGTATTCTTGACAACACTTGATAATTACCTGTCTTTTGGACATCTTTTTTTATGAGACAACTTTGGTTTTTAGATTTCTGATTTTCATGTAAAAAGCATGTCGACAATTAGAACAGGCGTGGTTCACTTTAAGTTTCGGTGTGGTGTAACTTAGCCCTATAATATTTTCAATTCCCCAGGA
This sequence comes from Macrotus californicus, assembly GCA_007922815.1. Classification (NCBI taxonomy): domain Eukaryota; kingdom Metazoa; phylum Chordata; class Mammalia; order Chiroptera; family Phyllostomidae; genus Macrotus; species Macrotus californicus. The sequence continues at coordinate 45,506 of VMDR010000192.1, read as the reverse complement.
AGACCCAACACGCCTCCCCTCCCTGGGAGAGGTGCCCTAAATTAGTCCCTTGGGTCCCTTAGCAGAGTTCCTGTCCCTGCAGAGCTCTCTGTGGCCCCAGCAATTCCAGGCCTTCAGCTGAAAGACTCAGCCCAGTCCCCTCAACACCCCCAACTCCTGCTGCCCCCAGCACCACCTTTCATGAGTCAAGGTCAGAAGAGACATTCCAGAACTGGAAATCCCCGGGGTGGCCACGCGAAAGCTCCCAGAGTCACTGGCTTCTGCTTCCCCTCGAATTATCCCAGGACACATCCATCTCCTCGGCCTTTCCTGGAGCTCTCATTCCATCCCAGTCTGGTGCTGAGGAGGGAGGGACGACACCTTTCGTTTGGGAAGACTAGCAACTTGATTACTATTTCCTGAGGGACAGCGAGGTCCCCAGCATTAAAAAAAATCATACAGGGCATTATATCCCACCCCTCCCCTGCCTTCAGGAACTTATAATGCCATGGGGAGACCTAGGATGTGTCACCCTTCACAGCAGCATTCAGCTACATGTCTGAAGACCCTAAAGCCATGGGAATTTGGTGGAGGGGGACTTCACTGTGGGCTGTGGATTTTGGGATGCTTTGTGGGGAAGGGGCCATCCAGGAGAGCAGAGCAGAGTGGCCATGGCAAGGTGGCAAGGGCTTGGAGTGGGGGGTTGAGTCAGCTTGGTGGGTGCTCAGATGGCTGAGATTTTTGGTAATGGTTGGCCTGTCCAGCTGAGGTGTCTGAGCTCTGTTCCGGAGGACCGGAAATGATCATCCAGGTTTTGGAGCAAAGGTCTGATGATCTTGTATAACCCACCATCCCCCTGGGGCCAGCGACAAAACCCACGTGCATTCTGAAGCATGAGCCACATCTACTTCTAATCCCATAAAATCTTACCTTTGACCCGAGTCTGTTGGGTTTCTGGGTAAGGAGGACAAAAGGACCCAAAGCCTTCCTCCTTCTGCTGTGGAACTTGGGTCTTGACAAGGTGCCCGGGCTGGGTTCTCCCTTCCCCACTTTCCCACCCCAGTCCATTTGTCCTCTGGAAGGGCTGTGTGTCTAGCAAAAGGCTCCTGGTCTGACAGGGATGAGCTTTGGGATCAGCCCTGTCTTGCTTGGTCACAGAGGTGGTCTGCCCTCCCCGCAGACCCCCATCAACCCAGGGACCGTGTTCACTACCTCGGTGCTCTGCTCAGCTCCTCTGCCTGCCCGCACGACTTCACGCAAACCACAGTCCACCACTCACTTCAGTCAAACTGATCAGGTCGGACCTGCTCCTCAGGGCCTTTCGCAAGCCAGCTGCCCTTCCTAGCCTCCACGCCCTCGTCCACAAATTGGGGGTCGTCACACTCCTGTCTCCATCACTAGAAAGGGCAAAACCAGGTTGCACTAGTGAGAAAACATCTTTTTTGAAAGAATGTTGTTTTTAGTATTTCCTCAAAAGTGTTGCCCAATAATCATTGTGGAAATTCATAACCCAGTTAGATCTCCTTCCTCTTATTTTGGTTTTAGTTTTGATTTTGTTTTGAATTATGTGGTGGGAGGGCCTTTCTTATTTTCTCAGCCTCAGAGCCTCTAAATAACTTTAAAAACCTTATTTTGAATATTTTTAAAAAGATTTTTTACTTCCTTTTTTTTTAGAGAGAGGGAAAGGGAGAAAGAAAGAGGGAGAGAAACATTATTGTGAGAGAGATTCAGTTGATTCAGTTGCCTCTCTCATTCCCCCAACTGGGGACCTGGCCCGCAACCCAGGCATGTGTCCCGGCCAGGAATCGAACCCACAACCCCTTGGCTCACAGGCCGGTGCTCAATCCCCTGAGCCACACCAGCCAGGGCTATTTTGAATATTTTCAAACCTAAAAAAAAAGTTGGGACACGAATACATTCCGCATCATGTATATTTATCCAAATTTATCACATGTTAACATCTTGTCACATTTTCTCTCCCTGTGGGTACATGTTCTGATTGATTACATTGTGAATCATTTGAGACAAAGTTGCAGACATTCTATCACAACACAGTCTCCTACATGTTTCCGTATGTATCTCCTGAGAACAAGGACCTCTTCTGATGTGAACCCAAGACCATGATCCCACGGGCGGTTTGGGGGGGGGGGGCAGGAGGCGGGTGGGGGGGGTGTGGGCAGTAGGACTCAACAATCCTGTAATACTACCTAACGCACAATGCATGGCCAGTCTTCACCAATGTCCCAATAATGCCAAAGCCACAGAGGAGCCTTTCCTCGAGGGAGGGCAGGTCCTCAGCCTTTCTTTGTCTCTCATGACTCCACTACTAAGAATAGAGCTGCCTAGTTGTCAGCAATTCCTCCATGTGGGCTTATCTGACTCCTTCTCTATGACGGGACTCAGGGAAGCACTTTCTACAGGAAGGCTGCAGGGGCGAAGTCGTGTCCTACCCAGCGCAGTGCATCTGGAGGCCTCTGATGATGCCAGTCTATCGCGGTGATGCTAAGCTGGTCCTTGGTTCAGATGGAGTCTTCCAGGTTTCTCACAGCAGATTTCTCCCTTCCTCACTGTAAGTAATCTGCAGGAAGATAAGGCTGAGACCACGCCCATATTTTTTCCCAACAAACCTTAAACCAATGGCTTCAGCTCACATTAACGATTCTGGCCAGAATCAGTCATTACTACAGTGGTGGCAAAATGGTGACGTTTCTAATTCCATCCTTTCTTCCACATTTATTAGTTGATGACATTCTAAAAGCGGAGACCCTCCCCAAAATCAAATTTATTGATAAAAAACTGTATTTATTCTTATACATTTAAACTTCAGTTACCATCAAAGCCTTCAAATTATTCTCCATTTGATACAATACACCTATTGAGACTTTTTTCCCCCACTGCTCAAAACAGTTTTTGAACTTAATTTTGATGCCTTTTAGTGCTTCTGCTGTTTTTTGTTTCACCTCTTCCATATCCACGAGACATTGCCCCTTTGAGGACTTTTTTTTGTTGGGGAAACAAACAAAAAAAGTTGCTCAGGCCACATGGGTGAATAGGGAGGGCAGGGCCCGGAGGGGTCATGCTGTTTTTGGTCAAAAACTGCTTAACACTCAGCATGCGGTGTGGGCAGGTGAGCTCGTAAATCACCCATCATGAAATGGGCAAACGCCTCCAGAGTCTCCAAAATAATTTTTTTTCACAAACTGAACACAGCCTCTCACAACAATGCCAGTTCGGGCACGGACACAAATGGGTTCCCAGCACACTCACCTTGCGGGGGAAGCCTGTACTACAAGGGGCCCGCCCATCAGAAGTTAATTCCGGGTTTTTCTAGGGGGCCCCCCACCCGATACTGCAAAGAAGAACGAGCCCTCATCTCCCACCTCCCCCTGTGGTCCCTTCCTGCCAGTGTAGACTCCGGGTTCTTTCCCCACTCGCTATGTCGTGATGAGATCTGACAGACTGGGCCTGCGGTGACAGACTGAAGCTCCTCCTGCGGACCGCGCTCCCACACACGGGCGCCAAGCCCCTCTGCCAGACCTCGTTCGCTGCCGCTGGTTCCACCTGCCACACGCCCCCGGGCACCTGGACCACAACTCCCAGAAGGCCTTGCGACCCCGCGCCGCCATTCGAGGTCACGTGGCGGCCGCCAAGGTCATGCGGCCGCTGTCCTGGGTCACGTGGCCTCAGCGCGGGTCACGAGAAAAAACACCGGTCGGCTGCGGGCCATGGCCAACGTCTCCAAGAAAGTGTCTTGGTCCGGCCGCGACCAGGATGACGATGAGGCGGCGCCGCTGTTGCGGAGGGCGGCCCGGCCCGGGGCGCCGGCCGGGGAGGGCTCGCCGCTGCTGAACGGGGCCGGGCCTGCGGCTGCCCGCCGGGTGAGAAGCTCGCGGTAGACTGAGGCCTCGTGCCTGGCCTCCCGGCCGGCAGAAACCTCCAACACCCCCGAGCCACGCGCGGCGGCGGGGCGGAAAGGGGCGGCGGCCTCCTGGTAACCTGCGCCAGCCCTGGGTCCGCGCTCGCAGCCTCCCTTCTCGCGGGAGCCGGTCTCGCCGTGGCGGCGCGCACGCGGAGGAGCGTGGCCGTGGGCCGTCTGAGGCTCTGGCGGGCCAGGGGTCCTCGGGCGGTGGCGCTTTGCCGGGACGGCGCTGGCGTGGGCTGCGCAGTGCGCGGTGCCAGCTGAGCCTCGCGGGGACGCGGTGGATACCTTGCTCGGGTGCTTCATCCCCGTGTTAGAGACGAGGAAGTCGAGTCCCGCCGGCTTCGGGAACGCTACCAGGGTTCCCTTGGCAAACGGCAGAGCTGACATCGGAACCTAGGCCCTGATTCTGGAGTCTCGGGAAGAAGTTCTGGGTCAGGTGCCCAGCAGGGATCTGTCTAGGAGCAGGTGGAATTCGCCATTACACTCGGTGGTTTACGGGCGGGATGAGCAGATTAGCGAGTTGGCTGTCGTGCCCTTGACTGCAGGAAGCTAGTTTATTTCCCGACAGTTTACTCCAAAATGACTTGAAAGGGAAGGCAAATGGAGTTCTGCTCAGGCGATCTTTTTCTTTCTTTCTCCCCCCCAAAAAAAATTATGATAAAAACACGAGCAACTCTTTAACAATTCTCAGGAGATTTTCGACAGTTTGGGTTGCAGTTTTCTCTGGCAGTGAACTTAACTGAGGGACTCGGCCACCCTTCTCTGCAGGGATCAGCACCGACTCTTCAGGGCGATCTCAGAAATGACGAGTACCCATAGCAGTGCCTTGCAGGCAGGTATACACTAAGCAGCCAGTCAGTGACGCACTTTGTTCCTTTAAATGTGTGTCTGCGTGTCGCGTTGATTTTGAGTTCAGGAATTTTTTGTTGATTGGCCTTATTTTGTTTTGTGATTATCCTTTACTTTTGTCCTTCTGTTCTAGATCGGTCCTTTAAATAATTTTACGGTGTTTAAGGATTAAGAAGGACATCGAGCTGTTTCTCTAGAACTTATGTTAGATTTCCCCAGTCCCTTGGAAATTCGCTGGACTGAAGGCCACAGTCTGCCCTTCGCCAGGAGGGTGCTAGTGAGGGTGCTGCTGAGCTCCGTTTGAGAGAAATCTACTGAGACGCTTTCTGTGTCAGGTCTAAAGCAGCAGATCTGTGGGGGGCGGAGGGGGTGCTTTCTGATTTTCTTGGAACATTTTTGTTCCTTTTTCTCTTTCAGAAGAAAGCTACTGAAGTCTACACAAGCGAGCTCTCAGGGGTGACTGGTGAAGAGATTGGAAGTCCTGAGGTTGAACTTGGGTCTACCTCGGGACTGAAGGAGTGTGTTGTGATTTCACACTTCTCTTTGCAACCAGATACATGAGTTGGCTTCTCTGAGGAAGACAGTTGATCCCCTTCCTTAAAAGTCATTCCCTCACATCTTTGCAAGCTTTTATGTTTGTCTGTTTGCCTTTCATAACCACTGATTAGCTGTTCTTAGTCAGTTTTTTCAGTGATCTGTAATGCACCTACTTTTGCTGCCTCCATGCAGTTTCCTGGGACACAGAGGTGTGTGAAGCAGCTTCCTGCTGGCACCAGGCTCATGCAGAAGCAGGCCGGTGCTCTGTGCGGTCTGTGTAAGGGTCCCCAAGGGCAGGAGAGGTCACATCTGGGTCCAGCCTTGAAGAGTGCAAGATCCTCAGGCAAACAGGCAGATGGGAAAGGATAAGGGAATGTGTGTTTAAGATCCTGCAAGAGTTTGGGAAGTAAATTGGAGTGGGGAAGTGGAAGCTGGAGTGAGAACCCGGCTTAGGCTTTGCAGGGGATGCCCTGCAGGAAGCTGGAAATTCAAGTCTTACAGGATCCTTAGCCTGCCCTGTGTGGACTGGTGCAGAGGGGACTGGAGGCATTTGTGTGAGGAGCACTGCTCCGGACCAGGTGCCCAGGTACCTCATCTGCAAAGAGGTTAATAGATGGGCAGCACTGAGTGCAGTGCCTGTCACGACAGTAAACGTTAGTCACTCTCGGTGGCTTTAAGAACAGCTACACAAAGTGATTGTCTTTGGATTGCCATTTATGGCGCAACTCCACGGGCAGCTGACAGGCTCCTCCTTGCTGGCTTTCTTGCAGGGAGGGCCTGCCCTGGACCAGTGGGCTGAGTTCGTGGTTAGGTGTGTGCACCCTACCTAGTGCTGCAGCAGAAGGCAGCTTGTAAACTGCTCTCAGTCCGGGGCCAATTGAACTAAAATGAAGACCTGGGCCAACATCTTCCCTATGGGAATGTTCTAGTGAGTTGGACACGAGAGCTTGTCCTTACCACCTCCTGGCCCTTAAAGGTTCATTGCAGGATATCCAGAGTCGGACCATGGTGTCATTGCCACCTCAGCGTGGGCACAGCCTGCCACTCCCCTGAAGTAGCTGCTTTGGGCAGAGTGAGGCCAAGTGGCTCCTGTGAAGCTTCAAAGTGCCTAGTGAGGAGCCGACACAACCCTGGGCAGGGTGGGCCGGGGACCAGCCTGAGTTCAGCCTTTGTCCATCCAGGACCAGGCTGTTCAGAGCCACCTATAGGTCACTGTCCCCTTTTTGTGGTTTGTTGACTATCCAGTGAGTTATTGCCTGTCCGCTGCTGGGACACACAGAGGGTGAGGTCAGCCAGCAAGTCATGGTCATATGTGTGGGCAGTAGGAAGTGGGCTGTTTTAGGAACTTATAGAGGGAAGTCTGAGCCAGAAACAGTTGCTCCGGGGCGGGGGCTGGATATTTACAGTGGTTATAAATGCAGGACGTTTCCAGGGACCTCTGCTTCGGGAGGCTCTGCCTGAGACTTCCCAGTGGGGGTTTAGAATCATCCTGAGGATCTTCTCGGGGAACTGGGGTTAACTCGTGGGATTGTGCGTGCCCTGGTTACCCGGTGCCACCGACGACATCTGAGCAGGCTGAGGAGGCAGGGGGCTTGCAGGGAAGCACAGGCCCATCATTTGTCATCTAGCCCCTTGGGTTCTGCTCATCGTAAGTGAGCTCCTGTCTTCCTCTGGGCAGTGCCCGCCCCCAGGAGAGCCGCTCCAGGAGTTTCTCTGCCCCGGCGGCCTTGTCCTGTCCATCTTTCTTTCCCTTCACACGCCCCGGCACCACTTTCAGGATCCAGACCACTCACCCTGTCTCTCCCCAGGGCACCAGTGTGGGTGGTGCAGAGTTATTGCCCTCAGGAAGTTCACAATCGGGGGAGGCAGGCCAGGACACACAGCCTGACAGAGCAGAGAGCTGAGGGATAAGAGTGACCCCAGGCCTAACCAGAGGGTCTTGGGAGTCACCCCCGACCCCCTCTGCAGAGGCCACAGTGTTCAGAGAGGGCAGCAGTTCCCACTCTGTCTGCCCCCGAACCTGTGGGACAGCTTGTCCATTTCTTCCGTTAGGTCTCAGCCTCATGCCTCCTGGTCACCCACCCCCTGAGCTCAAGTCTCATAGTTCACACTTGCTTGTTTGTGGGAAACGTGTGTTCTTTGACTGTGAGCCCCTGGCTGTGGCAGCCCTGTGTCTGCAGTGCTAAGCGTGGCTCCTGGACGGTGTTAGAATGCAGAGTGGGACAGTAAACAACCTTGAACTTGTTTTTGAATTTGGTTTAATTGTGGTAAAGACAAGTAACAGAACTGCCCGCCTTAGCCATGTCTAAATGCACAGCTCAGTGGTGGTAAGCACACTCACGCTGCCGGGCAGCCGCGGCCCCTATCCGTGCCCGGAACTGTGTCCACCCTGCAGGACTGAAACTGTGCCCATTAACGCCAGCTTTCCCTGCCCTGCGCCCCGGCCGCCGTTTTTCCTTCCATCCCCATGAATTCGACTATTCCAGGGACCACGTGTAAGTGGAAGTCACACAGTGTTTGGTTTCTTGTGACTGGCTACTCTCTTACTGTAATGTCATCAAGGTTCACCCGTGTTGTAGCAAAGTGGAGAATTTCCACTCATTTCAAGGCCGAATGATCTTCCCTTGTATGTGTGTACCGCGTTTGGTTTATCCCTTCCTCATCAATGGACGTTTGGGCTGATTCTCCATGTCAGCCGTTGTGAATGTTACTGCGAGTGTGAGTGTACAAATCTCTTCTGAGACGCTGCTGTCGTTCTGTTGGCTGTGTACACAGGGGTGGAATTCCTGGACCATATGGTGGTTTTCTGTTTAACTTTTTGAGGGACTTCCATACTGTTTTCCACAGCACCTGCACCGTCTTGCACTCACACCCACCATGCACCGGGTGCCAGCTCCTCCACTCCACACCCTCGCCGCTGCCTTCATTATCTGTTTTCACTCGGCCGTCCTCAGGAGTGTGACATGATAGCACTGTGGCTTTGATTTGCCTTTCCCTGGTGATTGGTGACACTGAGCACATTTTCCTCTGCTTACTGGCCATTTGTATGTCTTGGAGAAATGTTTATTCAAGTCCTTTGTCCATTTTTTTAATCAGGTTAGGGATTTATTTTATGATTGAGTTGTACAGTTCTTTATATGTTCTGAATATTAACTATCACATCTATTATTTGTAAATATTTTCTCCCATTTTGTAGGTTGCCTTTTTACTTTGTATATTGTTTCCTTTGATGCATAGAGGTTTTTCAGTTTGATGTAGTCCCATCTGTGTATAAACGTTCTCAATTTTTAAATAATTGTGGATTCACAGGAAGTTGAAAGACAGCGCGGAGAGGGCTTGCGCACCTCTCCCTGGGTTCTCCCAGTGGCTCCATCTGACGTAACGTCAGGCAGTGCAGGCACCAGGCATCCGCATCAGCGCAGTGTGTGTGGCTCTCAGCCTCACGTCACATGTGCAAAGCCGGCGAGCGCTGCTGTAGTCCAAGTACAGAGCACAGCCATACCAGGAAGTGCCCTTGTTTTACTCCGGCAGTCGCACACCCTGCCCCACTGACATTTCGAGGACGTTAGGTCAGTGGGGCTGCACCGTATGTACATCTTTGGGGATTGCTACTCCCACTCAGCATCCTGCCCTGGAAGATTTCATCCAGGCTATTGTGCATGTTAGTAGTTTGAAGAGCAAGTATGTAACTTGTGTTTAAGAAAAGAGAGGGAACTTCTGGTCAAGATGGAGGCATAGGTAAACATGGCTTGCGTCTTCGCACAACCACAGCAAAAATTACAACTAAACTACAAAAAACTATCACCCAGAATCGTCAAAAAATCGAGAGCTGTATGGAAACCTGACAACCAAGTAATTAAAAAGTCACATTCATTCAGATGGGTAGGAGGGGCAGAGATGTGGAACAGGAGGTCCCACACCCGCATGTGGTGGATAAAAATTGGGGGGGGTATCTCGGGAGTGAGAGATCCCAGCCCCACACCAGACCACCCAGCCCAGCGTTCCAGTGTCAGAAAGATAAGTGCCCCCCAGAAAGATAAGTCTGGCTGTAAAAACCAGCGGGGGTCAGGGCAGCAGAAGAAACTACAGGATTCTCACGTGTCTCCTCTTAAAGGGCCCGCAGTGGACTTAGGACTTACGCAGACTCACTCCCTCTGGGCTGCAGCACCAGGTCAGCAGCTGCAAGGGCAACAGCGGCACACGGGGAGAAGCAGAAGTGTCTGGCCTCAGGGCAAGTGCCTGGGCACAGCTTCCTCCGAGACAGAACTCCAGAGGGCAGGCGGCGGCCATCGGCTCTTCCACTAAGCAAAATAAGCCAGTCAGAGAAAGACAAAAATACCATGTGATCTCTCTCATACATGGAATCTAATGAACAAAATAAACTGATGAATGAAATAAAATCGGAGGCTTGGATACATGGAATAGACCAGCAGCTGTCAGAGGGGAGGGGATGGGGGAGACCGAGAGATGAGCCAGAGAACATGTATGCGTAGCCTGTGCACAGGACAACAAATGTGTTGAAGGCCAGGAGTGTGGGGGGGGGGGGGATAAAAGGAAGGAAATGGGAGACTTCTGTAATAGTGTCAACAATAAAAAAAGAAAAGACAAGGAAACAGGCAAAACACCCAATAAATTATTGAACTTCAAGTAAATGACCTTGTTCATCACAAGAGATCGTTCCTAAAACATGCCCATAAAGTTCAGGAAAGAAGCCACGAGGATGTGGAGCCGGGAGAGGCCCAGCCTCCTCCCACTCAAGCCTTCACCTCCTGTGTCCGCACGCTCTCCGGGTGCCAGCGCCCTGTGCTCGTCTGGCCTTTCCAAGGCCAGGTGCTGAGGAACTCTGGCCACCTGAACGCGTGAGTCCTGTCCCTCTCTCTCGGCCGTGTGCGAGGTCACAGCCTGGCCCCAGAAACTATTTAGATGTTGAAAGAAATGTTTTGTGGGACCTGGCTCTGGGCCACACTCTTTCGGTGGGAATGGCTACCCGATGTGATTGATCTGCTTTTATGATCAGCGACAAATAAGATGAAAGTGACCAGAACGCCTTTTTCTGGGGGCTTCACCTGTCAGGGTGGATGGCAGTACCGGCGTTCCCATTCGTTTTCCACAGTCTGGCTCTCAGTGCTGCCTGGGCATTGCTTGGCCGGTCTACATGTATGGGCACATCCCCAAGGAGGTGTATTCGGTGTTGCTGTGTTTGGGCTTGCAGGCCATGCGGGCTTCCAGATCACGTGTTCTGTCTGGAGATGGGAACTGCAGCCAGGGCCAGGCCACCTCCTGCTTAGAGTTCGCTCTTAACTGGGATCCCTTCCTGGGCCGGCACAGCAGCCAGGAGGCCTACCCCTTCTCCTGCCTTTCTCATCAGATTCAGCAGTGGGAGGGGACTGTCAGTTGTTTCTAAAAGAGAGAACAACTACGTTCTCTCATTAATCACCTGTTCTACCGACATCTGCCGTATGTGTGTAGAGAACAGCGCGCAGCTGTGCAGGCGGAACACGCATCTCACATCTCACCACCCAAAAGACTCCGCTCCTAACCCTGCAACCTGTGCATGGGACCTCACGTGGAAATAGGGTCTTGGCAAACGTGATCAAGTTAAGATGAGGTCAGACCGACATAGTCTGACACCAGCGACAGGTGTCCTCACAAGGAGAGGGAAGTTCGGGCATGCACACAGGGAGAAGGCCGTGTGACTGCGGAAGCACGCATTGGGGCGGTGTGGCCAGGAGCCAAGGAATGCCGGGGTTTGTGCCCATCAGAACTAGCAGAGGCAGGAAGGAGCCTCCTCCTGACCCTTGAGAGAGTGCTTCCTGTTGACACCGTGATTTTGGACTTCTGGCCTCCAGGCTGGGAATGAATACATTTTTTCCTGTTTAAGCCCCCCAGTCCGTTGTAATTGTTTACAGCAGTCCCAGGGGATTCAGACACCCCCTCCCCCCCAATCAGTCTGTCCTTTGATCCCCATCATGCCCCTCACTTTTCTGTCCCCTCCGTAAGTAGCTACTTGAGGCAGTACAGGTGGTTTTCTCCTGACTACTCGCGTTCTGTAGTGGAGTCACAGCACTCTGGCTGCATGTCCCCTTTGAGTGTGCAGTGGAATTCGTTCCTGTCACGGCCGCTTGTTTTTCCTTGCGTGCAGGGCGCCCAGCTGCATTTGCATTGCAGAGAAACAATGCATCATATTTGAGTTCAAGTATGTTCCATGCAGTATTTGGGAGATACTGAGGCTAAAACATGATTTTTTGTTTCCTAGTCCAGGCCTCTGCCATGCCCCAGCAGTGGGTATGAGAGAAGTCACACTCCTGGTCGACCTGTTGTCCCCTGTAATAGGTCAACTTCGCCCCACTTCGGAGTGGGAGGGCTCTGGGTTCTGAGGGTACTCCTGCCCTGGGGGGAGGGAGTGCCTCAGACTGTATGTCTGGGGAGCTGGCCTGGAGGCCTGTGACAGACCCCCCCTTGGCAGAACCACTTGATTTGTGATGGGGGACATGGAGAAGGAGGGATGGTGGCATAAAAGCTCTCAGAGGAAGGACCCGGAATGCCTTGTATTTCTTGGCCAGGAAGACACCAGCATGGTTGCCTGCAGCCCCAGGTTCTGGTGGCTGGCAGATTTCTAGTCTCTGAAATGCCCTAAAACAGGGGAGGGCAGGGCCTCTGGGGTAGGGAAGACACGGTTTCCCATTCCAAGACTGGACCTCTTGGGGAAAGGGTATAGGTGACAGGCTGTAGGTGGTGGGGGCAGGCGTGGGTCCAGCGCTGGCCTTGCTGTCATCCCTCACAGCAGGTGTGGGTCTGTGCTCCCTAAGCAGGGACAGATGAGGCCAGGCTGTCCTGGTGGTATGGTGATGGCCCTGTGGCTAAGCACCCTGTCGTTTCTCTTTTGTTTCTAGTTACCTCATTCGGCATCTTTCCAAGTTGGACAGATGAGCAACATGGAGCTGGACGATGAGCTTCTGAACCCAGTGAGTGGGACCCATTCCCGTTTATCCCCAGCAAAGCCGAGGCCTGCTGTGTGCAGCTGCAGCCCAGCAGAGGGCAGACAGTAAATGCCAGACCAGAGGATGGTGGATGTAGGGAGGGCCGTGCAGGGCTCTGGGACAGACATGGGCCATTCTCTGCAGAGCTCAGGGACAGACGTGGGCAGGCCATACAGAGCTTGGAGACAGACAGAGGCCGTGTGGAGCTCAGAGACAGAATGAGGAGCAGATCCTGGGTAACCAGGGAATGCGGTTCCAAGGGGCCATGTTCCCTGAGGCCAGACCAGATGAACAGAGATGGGGAGAGTACGTCAGAGATGTAGAACGCTGACTGAGCATGTTGTGTGTAGGTACAGGAAGCAGGTGGGGGGGGGGCCCAAGTAAGCTGGAGGAGGGCCCTGGGGGCAGGGTGGGTGTTCCTGGACAGCAGTGATGTCCTCTTCTGCCCCTGTGTCAGGGCTGGACTGTCCAGCAGCTGCCAAGGGAACATTTTCTGAGCTCTTCCCCTAGTCTTGCATTTGACTTCCTCAGGTGTCTCATGGTCCTGATTTTCATTTCCCTGATGGCCAGTGACGCTGAGCATTTGTCATGTGCCAATGGCCCTTTGTATGTTTTCTTTGTAAAAATGTCTAGTTAGATTGTGTGCCCATTTTTAACTAAGATATTTCTTTTTTTATAATTGAGCTGCAAGAGTTTTTGTATATTCTTACATAGTTTAGACACAAATTGCTCGTCAGATACATGATTCACAGAAACTGTTTCCTGTTCTGTGGGTGTCTTCTCACTTTCTAATGGTGTCCTGTGAAGCTCAAGAGCCTTTTTTTTTTTAACATTGGATTTATTTACTAGTAGAGAGAGAGACACACACATCTGTGTGTGATACATCGATTGGTTGCCTCTCACATTACCCCCATTTGGGGACCTGGCCTACAACCCAGGCACGTGCCCTGACAGGGAATCGAACCGGTGACCTTTCAGTTCATAGGCCAGCACTCAATCCACTGAGCCACCCCAGCCAGGACAAAAGCCTTTAATTTTGATAAAGTCTGGTTTATTTATTTTCTTCTGTTGTGCTTTTGTTGTATCTAACCAACCATTGCCTAGTCCGAGGTCATAACGACTTACTCCGGTGTTTTGTTCAAAACATTCTGTAGTTTTAGATCTTGATCCATTTTTTTACTAATTTTGTGCATGGTGTACGATAAGAGTCCAAGTTCATCGTTTTACACTTGGACGTCCGGTTTTCCCAGTAGCACTTTGTGAAAAGATTATGCTTCCCCTATTGAACTGTCTTGGCACTCTTGTCTAAAATTGACCGACCATAAACATGAGGGTTTGTTTCTGACTCCCGATTGCCTGCTGTCAGTCTGTGTGTCTGTCCTTGAGCGGGCTCAGCTGTCTTGACAACCATGGCTTTGAAGTCAGGATGTTTGAGTTTTCTGCCCTGTCGGTGCTAGGCACCTTCACATAAGGATACTCCTTGACCACCCGATATTTCAGGCCAGAATGCCTTTTTCCGTGGGCTTCATCTGTCAGGGTGGATGGCAGTGTCTCTTTGAGATCCCTTGTATTTCCATGTTGATTTGAGGGTCGGCTTGTCAGTTTCTCAGTGACGCCAGCTGGGGCTCAGGAATTGTGTTGAATGTTAATACTAAGTCTTCCGATGGACACAGGGTGTTTGTATCATTTAGGTCTTCAGTCCCTTCCTTTCAACAATGTTGTATAATTTTCAGCATACAAATCTTACACTTTTTGAAAAAGATTTTATTTTTTAGAGCGAGGGGAAGGGAGGGAGAGAAACATCAGGGTACAAGAGATACAATGATTGGTTGCCTCTCCCACACCCCCAGCTGGGGGACCTGGCTGGCAACCCGGGCATGTGCCCTGACCGGGAATCGAACTGGTGACCTTTCGTTTCGCAGGCTGGCACTCAATCCACTGAACCACAGCAGCCAGGGCTAAATCTTACACTTTTCTTCAATGTATTTTAGGAATAACTTATTTTATATATTTTACTCTTCATGCTGTTGTAAGCAGAGTTGTTTCCTTAGTCTTGTTCGGGTCGCTCAGGGCCAGCGCGCAGGAGCGCACTTGGTGATTGAGCGCTGACCCTGCGGCCTCGGTCTCACTGCCCGCGCCGTTCGTTCCAGCGGGGCTCAGTGGCTCGGGGGCTTTACATGGAAAGTCATGCCGTTTGCAAGTAGAGAGTTTCACTTCTTCCTTTCCGGCCTGGATGCCTTTTAGTTCATTCTCTTGCCTGATTGCTCTAGTAGAACCTCCAGGACAAGCCTGGAATAGCAATGGCAAGAGAAATTTTCCTTGTCTTGTCCTGACCTTACGGCACAAGCTGTCCTTCACCGCTGAGTGTGACTTCACCTGTAGCAGGTTGGAGAGACCCCCTCTATTCCTGGTTGTTCACTGACTGCATGACGTTGGCACAGACCCCATGGGCTGGGGGTTCAGTCACGGCCACCCCCACTTCAGACCCCTGTCATCTGTGCTTGTGACTGACAAGGTATAAATTGCAGTTCCCTGGCCCTGGCCAGTGTGGCTCAGTGGATTCAGTGCCGGCCTGTGAACCAAAAGGTCGCTGGTTCAATTCCCAGTCAGGGCACATGCCTGGGTTGCAGGCCAGGTCCCCGGTTGTGGACGTGCAAGAGGCAACCGATTCATGTATCTCTCGCACATCATTGACGTATCTCCCTCTCTTTCTCCTTTCCTCTCCTTCTCCCTAAATGTAAATAAATAAAATATTAAAAAAAATAAATTGCAGTTCTCATGACCCCCTCCTTGGGTTCCTAATTTGCTAGAAGGGCTCCCAGAACTCAGGAAAATACTTTACTTACATTTACTAATCTATCATAAAGGCTATGACTAGAAGACAGAAGATGCGCGGGGAGGGTGTGGGAAGGGTGGGGGCGTCCATGTCCTCTCCGGGAGCGCTGCCCTCCCAGCACCTCATGTGCTCACCAGTCCAAAGGCTCCCTAACCCTTCACTTAGGGTTTTTATGGAGGTTCCGTTACACAGGCTGATTAAGGCATTGGTGATTAGCTCAGTCTCCAGCCCCTACCCTCCGTGGGGGTTAGGGCTGAAATTTCCTGCCCTCTAACCACACCGGGTTTCTCTGGCAGCCAGCCCCCATCCTGAAGCCTAGGAGCTGCCATCTTCCTTCCATCTCATTAGCTCCCAAGAGGTGCTACCCAGAGATGCCCAGGATTTTAGGAGCCAGGTGCCAGGAATTGGAACAAAGACCAAAAATATATTCTCCGATTGATTTTCAGGTGTTAAGTCATGCTTGCATTCCTGTTGCGGGCCCAACTCGCTGGCACCTTGTTGAGAACGTTGTGTCTGCTCACAGGAGATGTGTGTTTATAGTGGGTGTCCTTTCTCCTGGCGTCCATGTCTGGCTTTGGGGCCAGGAGAGCAGTGGCTTTGTGGGACACGTGGACGTGTGCGCCATCCTCTCCTCACTCGTGCTTTGTTCTTCAATGTGCTAGGTGGTCAGTGCCCCGCTCTGCCTCTTCCTTTGCAGGAGATGGACCCTCCTCACCCTTTCCCCAAGGAGATCCCGCACAACGAGAAGCTCCTGTCTCTCAAATTTGAGGTGGGCCCCCTCCCTGGGCGCCCCTGCCCTGTGCAGCCCCAGGCACTTCCTCCCCTCTCCAGCCACACGCCTGCCAGCTGCCCGATGTGCACCTGGGACATCGGGGTTGGTCACTGTGTTGTCTCTGCCACCCTGGTCTGCAGAGCTTGGACTACGACAATAGTGAGAACCAGCTGTTCCTGGAGGAGGAGAGGCGCATCAACCACATGGTGAGTCAGGCTGGGGCCGGCCTGGTGCTGCTCGCACCTGGGTGTGGTGACGTGTGCCCTTTTTTCTCCCCTTTGTCCCCAGTCTCTGTGCTGTGCGTTCTGGTTTGTGTCACCCGACACCTGGTACAGGACAGGGTGTTGTGTCATATCCCAGATACACTAAAGAAGGCTGGTCTTAGACATGCCAGCCCCAGCGTCCAGAATGTCAACAACTAATTATGGGGTGGTTGGGAAGGTCCACACACAAACCCCCCAACCCCAGGGTGCCATCGTCTTGAGACACTGGCTGCTCTCACGGGTGGGGGCAGGGAGGGGTGCACAGTGCAGCGCACCGTGCATGGTGGCAGCAGGCTGCAGAATGCTGGGCCAGTCGTGTTGTGGTTGATGTCCTGCCACTGCACTTGCCTCTGGCTGGTGCCTCCCCGCAGGCCTTCCGGACAGTGGAGATCAAGCGCTGGGTCATTTGTGCCATGATAGGGATCCTCACGGGGCTCGTGGCCTGCTTCATCGACATCATGGTGGAGAACTTGGCTGGCCTGAAGTACAAGGTTGTCAAGGACAGTATCCTTATCAGAAGGTGCCTAGCATAGACGGGTGGCGCTCAGAGCAGAGCGTAAGGTCCCACGAGTGGTTGTGCAGCCCAGAGCAGGCCCAACAGGAGACGTCTCTGGGTATTTGCCCTCCAGCTGGGAGAGGTGGGCCTGGGTGGGTAGCATCTCTTGCCGGGCTGTGGAATGTCTCAGTTAGATGTGCAGAATGAGATGGGCAGTTAGCACAGCAGCGTGGCAGGCTGGGGGCGTGGCGCCAGATGGTGAAGCTAGTAGTCTTCCTTGATGAGCCCAGATATCGACAAGTTCACAGAGAAAGGGGGGCTGTCCTTCTCCCTCCTGCTGTGGGCCACGCTGAACTCGGCGTTCGTGCTGGTTGGCTCCGTGATTGTTGCCTTCATAGAGGTATGGCCCCGAGGGAGCCCTGGGTGCTGGGAGCTCTTCCAGCTCACCTGCTGCAGCTTCTGCCAGTGCGATGTGCATGGTCACACTGGTGCAGAGGTTAAACAGTCAGTAAGAATAGAACATGTACCTGGGCCTCCCTGCCCAGCACCTTACACAGCGAGGACCATGGGGGGACGCACACAACCCATGTCCATGGGGTCCCTAGGGTTTGCAGAGCTGACCCAACCCAGGGGTCTAGGTGGAGGGGACCCTCCCACCCCCACCTGAGGGGATAAGACCCTCCTGGGGCCCTTCATTCCAGGACTTCTCCCAGAAGGCCTTCCTGTGGCCTGCCTCTTTCTTTGCTCTTCCCTTGTCATGAGGTGTTGGAAGGAACAGGGGAAAGCATCTATAAGCTTCTACGTGGGGTGCAGTGCTCCCCCAGGGAGTTCAAGGAACTCTTGATTCCTCCCAGCTAGTACCTGATATGTACCTCCTGTCTGTCCTTGAGCATCCCTACTCTGTCTCCTGCCTCCTCCCCCGTTGGGGGGCACTGGGCCTCCTTCTATCTCTGTTCCCAGCCCCTCCCACATCCCACAACATTTGCACCCCTCAGTGGTCATTCTGCATCTGGGCTGGGGAAAAGTGAGAAGCCCCTTCCCCAGGCAGCTGCCCTATCCAGTTCCGTGTTGTCCCCTCCCCCTGTTTCGAGCACCACGAGGGCTGTCTCCCTGGGCCTGTGGCTACTCAGCCTGGCCAGCTCTATGTTCCCTTCCCTGTCCTTCCAGCCAGTCGCTGCTGGCAGTGGGATCCCCCAGATCAAGTGCTTCCTCAACGGAGTGAAGATCCCCCATGTTGTCCGGCTCAAGGTGAGAAGGGGAACCTTGGTTGGGAGCACGGCACTCACTATGTGACTCTTTGCTGGGTGGGAACCCTCTTGTTGTCCACCCACACCGCCAGAGTCCACCCGGACTTGTCTGTGTGCCGCTGACGAGCCTGCGTGGAGATGCACTGGCAGGTTTTACGTGGACTTTTCTTTGGAAAGTGGTAAAAGCCTTCTCTGCACATTTTGGACAACATGACCGTGCTTAGGTGGTGTGTGTGCTGTGCATGTGAGTCCTCTGTGGTGCTTAACGTTCCAGAAGGAGAGTGCCTGTGTTTGGAGAGGAGGACTCGCCGTGAGCTTTTTCCATTTGTCAGAAATTTTCTTAATACTCAGGCTTAATGTTCTTGATGACATGCTGATCCTGAGGAGATTGGGAAGTCAGACTTTCTCCTGTGGCCATTTCCAGTGACTTGATCTGCGTGTCTCAGCCTGAGATTTGCCGATGCTTTTCTCCTGCTCCTCTCTGGGGAGTATATGCTCCTGGGGGCCTGGAGTCCTGCAGCCCGGGAGCATGGCAGGTGGTAGACACGTGGGGGAGCAGCGTGACCTCAAGGGGAGGGTCATGCTGGCACCTCTGAGTGCCCTCTTGTCACTCATGGGTGCTGGGATGTTCACATTATTAGTGTCACTTCGTGTGCAGTACTGTGGCTCAGGTTCTCAGGCTGTGTGTGACTTCTAATCAGAGACTTGACACATTTTCCTTTGTATTCCAGACCCTGGTGATCAAAGTGTCTGGTGTGATCCTGTCCGTGGTGGGAGGCCTGGCCGTGGGAAAGGTAACGGAGCCCGAGGGGCATCGCTTTGGCCTGAGTCCCTCTGTAATCCTTGCTCTCTGAACTCGCTGTCCTGTGCTTCCAGGAGGGACCAATGATTCACTCGGGCTCCGTGATTGCGGCTGGGGTTTCCCAGGGGAGGTCAACGTCGCTGAAGCGAGATTTCAAGGTGAGTGCTCTCCTGATACAGGTGTTGATGATGAGGGTAACTGTGTCAGAGAGCAGGGTTCCTCCTGCTCCATACGGGACCCAGGCTCTGCCAGGGCTGTCCTTGACACTGAATCCGAGGGTCCCCTCAGTGGCCTGTCCTGGGCAGCTCTCCTGGGGCCTGCTCCAGGAGCCTGCTCTGAACCTGACTCTCAGTGTGCTGTGCGGATGTGCATCTTTCTGAGGAAATGGCCAGTAGCTGTGAACAGCTTCTCCAAGGGCCGCATGACCTAGAAAGAGGTCAGGACCGACCTGCCTACGCTTTAAAGACGCTTAATTTTTAAGATACACTCCAGACTAAGTTTGTCACGTTTCACCAAATAACCACCAGCCTTTCGATGGGTATTGCACTGAATTTATATATGAATTTAGAGACAGTGAACGTTTTTACAGAACAGGGTCTTTGTACAGAAACGCTTCAGTTTTTCATTCACTCAGTTTTCATTAGGTCTTTGGTGGAGCCCCGAGTTTCTAGTGCATCCCTTGCACAGGTCATAACATTTGATTCTTGGTGCGATGGGTCTCGTTTTCTCGTGGTGGTTGGTATGCGAGGAAGCTGTTTCTTTGCCTCTTTCATTCTTCCGTCTTTGTGAGGCCCATAGTTGATGAGTTGACTGTGCAGAGACTCCCTTTCTCTGCGCCCACCTCCTACCCCTCCCCGTCTCTTCCTTCCTTCCCTCCCCTCCCTTTGGCCCCCTTGCCTTGGTGGCCTCTAGCCATCATCTCCCTTTCTGAGAAGTGCCCCTGGAGAAGCCAGCTAAGACCCTCTCCCTGTCTACTCTGTTCCCGTGTCAGATCTTCGAGTACTTCCGCAGAGACACAGAGAAGCGGGACTTTGTCTCTGCAGGAGCCGCAGCTGGAGTGTCTGCTGCGTTTGGGGCCCCTGTGGGTGAGTAGGGCCCCGCCTGGTCTGACAGGTAGCTGCCGGTGTCGGGGAACCAGGCTGTCCCTGCCATGTGAGGGAATAGTCTAGGTGTCTGCAGACTCAGGTGCTGGGTAGTGGTGAGAATGTGGGTACCTCCCGCGAGGCCCCATGGCTGCCTCCGATGTGGGCTTGGTGCCCTGGGTCTGGGGTTGAGGGGCTGGGGATATGGGTTCCTTATGTCTGGGGCTCCCTGTGCCTGGGTGGAAACTTCAGGGCTGGGCCACTGCATTCCAGGCGGGGTACTCTTCAGCTTGGAGGAAGGTGCCTCCTTTTGGAACCAGTTCCTGACATGGAGAATCGTGAGTGCCCACAGACGGCGCCTCTCCCCAGGTCAGGCAGTGCCCCCATCTGACCTCAGTGGCCTCTCTGTTCCAGTGGACACCACGCTCTGAGTCCACACTTTGGTGCCCTTACCTGAGGTTCCTATCGAGCCATGGTGGGAGCCATGCTCCCCATGGGTCATTATGGCCCACCTCTGTGCCTCACTTGACCCTGAGGAGTTGCCTCCTCTTACCACCTGCCCTTCCTCTGTCAGTCGTGGTCACTTTTTCTATCTGCTTCTCTTCCAGCTCCGCATCGGGAACCCCCAAACCTTGCATACCTTCCCTCAGCTCTGTCCTGGCTTGGCCCCAGACTCATCCAGCAAAAGTAGAGGCCCCGTGCTGGCCTGGCTTACCCAGCCTCGAGGGGTCTGGCCACTGAGACTCCAGATTCCTCCCCTTTAGTCTTTGGAAGGCCTCTGGGGGCCTCCTGAATGACAGGAGGAAAGGCAGCCCCTCTCTTGCAGCCCCCTCCCCACTCCAGGGGTGCTTCTGGGTGGGCACTGTTGTTCTGATGGTACTTGTTTGTCTCTGTGCCCACAGTTCTTTGCTTCCATGATTTCCACCTTCACACTGAACTTTGTCTTAAGCATTTACCATGGAAACATCTGGGACCTGTCCAGCCCGGGCCTCATCAATTTTGGAAGATTTGATACAGAGGTAACGTGTCCCGCTCACTGTTTCTGGTTCTTGGTGTGGAGCCCTGGCCGAACACCCAGGGTTCAGCCTGAGAGCTTGGACTTTTGGGAGACTCCATTTCTTTGCTGTGAAACTGAGCTCTTATTTATAAGCACCAGGGGCCCTGACCGGCATGGCTCAGTGGGTTGGACACTGTCTCACAAAGCAAAGGGTTGCCCGTTCAATTCCCAGTCAGGGCACAGGCCCGGGTTGCAGGCCAGGCCCCCAGGTGGGGGCATGTGACAGGCAACCGATCGATGTATCTCTCGCACATCGATGTTTTCTCTCTCTCTCCCTTCCCTTCTCTATAAAAGTAAGTAAGTAAAATCTTTAAAAAACAATAATAATAAGCACCAGGGACCAGAGGTGCTCTAGGTAAGCACACACCCCCCTTGGCTGTGCAAGTTGGAGTGCCCTGTTAGACAACAGGGGGCCGCTTCAGAGCCATCTTGGCCGCTGCAGATCATTAGACAAGGACTCAGAGACTTGTGGGGCCTGGGGTGCTCACGCCCCAGCTGATGGAGGGCAAGCAGGAGCAGGCTTGGGTCCCTAGGGAGGCCAGGCCCACGCACTGCAGTCATCACACAGTGCAAGGAGGACCTGCTCCCAGGATGTCCGCGCACAGGGATACATTGGCGCTCTTGGGTTGTCTGGATCACGAGATGCGTCCCTAGGGTCCTCCCTTCTGTCGTCCTCGACATCCCTGTGTCAAAGCTCAGGCCGTTCCCCTTCTCAGGTGGAGGGATGCCTGGGCGAGGAGCAGGTGAGGGCCTTACAAAGATCAAGCTTCACAGGGCCTCTGAGCACTTTCTAGACCAGCCCATGTGAGAAGTCATGCAGTCTGCCCAGAATATCTGGCGTGTTCCCTACGGGGCCTCCGCAGCCCTGTGTGGAAGTACCGGAAGGGTCCCACACATGTGGGCAGATATACACAATACTCAGGCTTCCAGTCGGGTCTGCGTGGCAAGAAGCTGATGACACACTTCCTCACAGAATGTCTGCTCTTCTTCTTTGCACAGACGATGGTGTACACGATCCACGAGATCCCCATCTTCATCGCCATGGGAGTGGTGGGTAAGGACCATCCCAAGCAGGACACCAGCCCACCTGGCCCCATGCTTCCCCATTGCTCAGGATGGCGGCCAGCACCTCCCAGCAGGAGCAGAGCATGTGGTGTGGTCAGGGCCTGCGGGGCTCCAGGCCTGGCCCCACTTCGAAATGGCTGGAGAGAGCTCTGGTTGCTGCTCCAGGGCCACCTGGGGAGGAAATCCACACCTTGGGGACACTGGAGCTCTGCTCCATTGGGAAACCCACATGAGAAGTAGACTAGGCCCTGGGCAGCGTTCATTACTCTGAAAACCTTTTCCTGAAAGGAAGGCAAAGCTTTCAGAAATAAGCCCCCGTCTGCCCACCAGGGTGTGGCAGTGGAGAACAGGTGTCTTCACAGACTGTCCATCCCCCGTCCCCTCCTCCTCCCTCTGCTGCCCGGACAGCCTCCATCCTTTCGTGTTCCTTATACATGGCTCCTTCCCCATCTCAGGTGGTATTCTTGGGGCGGTGTTCAATGCCTTGAATTACTGGCTGACGATGTTTCGAATCAGGTGAGAAACCTCTGTTTTGCGGTCCCAGCAAAAATGTACTCGTGGGCACTGTACCCACAGGGCCACATAGAATGCCATGTGTTGGTGTGCATTCCTCTGTGATGGTTTGTGCATGAAGGGGGCAGACCAGCATATGGCCCGGGGACAGGTGGGGTGAGGCAAGGAGAGGCCCGACCAGGGAGGCACTGCCTGTGGATCCTGGTCTGAGCCTGGCCCGCCCAGGGCCATCTTGACCCTCGGCACAGTCAGCTGGCACGCCTGCTTTTGTCATTAGGACAGCCATTACTGGCGTTTGGTGGTGGGGGGGATTCTGGGCTTGGGGAAGCACTTCCTCCTTGTCCTCCTGCACCAACTTAAATGTGTCGGGGAGCATCCAGGAGATTATCTGAGGACGTGCAGGAGTCTGGGTGGACTAATGCTGGAACGTGCTGTGTCACCCCCCTAATCAGTGTTGTATCAGCGGCACTCAGTGAGTCACAGGCTTAGGTTGCCGTGGCAACTGCCTAGGTGTCTGGAGGCCTGGTTCATTCCAGTGTTTGTTCTAGGTACATCCACCGGCCCTGCCTCCAGGTGATTGAGGCCATGCTGGTGGCCGCTGTCACAGCCACTGTTGCCTTTGTGCTGATCTACTCATCTCGGGACTGCCAGCCCCTGCAGGGCAGCTCCGTGTCCTACCCCCTCCAGGTAAGAGGTTGGATCCACCAAGTGGGGGCCAGGACAGGTCCTCCGAGGAGGAGCACTCCCCTCTCCTGGCAGGAGGGTTGCCAACACAGCAGAGCTCTGGAGCTCTGGGCTGAATAGGCTGACGCATCTTCTGAGAGGGCTAGGCAGCCTGTTGGGTGCCAGGACTGCTGGTCCTCCTCCCAAAACGGCAGCCTGGCAAGGCCATGGAGGACTGCGGACCTGAGAGACGTAGCCCGCCCGCCCTCTGAGGCCGCAGCCCGACCCCGTCCTGCCAAGTGGCTGGCGCTGGTGCCGGCCGGGACTGCCCCTCCCACTGGCCCGCTCTCTCCCGACCTTGCAGCTCTTCTGTGCGGATGGCGAGTACAACTCAATGGCCGCAGCCTTCTTCAACACCCCAGAGAAGAGCGTGGTTGGCCTCTTCCACGACCCCCCAGGTGTGTGCCTGTGCACAGTGCCCTCAGATGCACGTCCCCGTGCGGCACTGCCCTCTCTGGTCCGGTCCGCAGCAATCCACAGACCCCAGAGCACAGAAGCCAGAGCAGATGGCCTCAGGCTTTTCTGCTGTGCTCCCCCATGGCATCCTCCTGCCTCTCAAGGACCTGAGGTTGTCTCCAATGGTTTTCTGTCACAGACAAGACTGCCAGGACTTTCCTGGTCCTTAGCCCTCTGTGCACGTGACAGGAGCCCGCAAAGTTCAACAGAAAGGCATTTAAATGTGGAGCGAGGCCAAGCCCTTTCTTAGAAAGGTCGAGCGGAGGCAGCAGTCGGCACCAAGCCTCCCAACAGGCTAGTTCAGGGTTTACTTGGTGTCTTCCTGTGTCTCGAAGTCACCTGGTGTGGAATGTGGCAGGTGGCCTTCTCACCTCGCCCCCCAGGGCTCTGCTCCGTGACGCCAACTGTTTGCACACAGACTTTGACGGACACCTCCCGGCCTCAGGTCACTGTCCTGGGGGCCACCCTCCACCTCGGAGGACCCAGCCTCCAAAGCCTGGTGCTCTGGCCTCTGAAAATGGGGAGTCTTCAAGGGCCTCGTCAGGGTGTGTAGGGGTCAGGATATGACCCAAAGGCCGTGACCAGGTGGGTGGTTGGAGGGACAGCCCTGCTTGGGCACAAGGCTGTATGACAGGCCCTGGCCAGCCCCTCTCTACTAGGCTCTTACAACCCTGTGACCCTCGGCCTCTTCACCCTCGTCTACTTCTTCCTGGCCTGTTGGACTTACGGGCTGACGGTGTCCGCCGGTGTCTTCATCCCGTCCCTGCTCATCGGGGCTGCCTGGGGTCGGCTCTTCGGCATCTCGCTCTCCTACCTCACCGGGGCTGCAGTGAGTGAGCATCCCTGTGCACCAAGCACTCAGGACCAGAGCTGGGCTGGGGGGAGTGGGCAGTGCTGGCGCCCCAGCCGTGGAGCCACCATGAGGGGCAGCGGTGGGCTCCCAGTGCAGGCGGTCAGCACATCAGGGCCTCTGGTCGATTTCCTCGGCCTTGGCGTTCTGGCTGCTGCTGTTTGCTGGGACCGCACCATTAGTGTGCCATCTGTGTGTGGCCTAGAGGCGATACCAAGGAGACACGCCCAGGGGTTTTCGGTGAAGGAAGGGGACATGGAAGGACTGGAGGCCCTTGGGTGGGCACCCAGGCCATGGAAGGGGGTGGCTGGCTGTGTGTGTGACAGGCTTTGCCTCGCGCCCCTTGGCCTCCGTGACCTCCCTCTTCCCACTGCCTGCGTGGGTAGCCGGTTTTAATTTTATGTATATTCCTTTTCTTCTTTAGTTATTCAAGTAAGACTTAAAAAGGTGTAAACGGGGCAGGCAGGTCTCTCCCACACTGCCCCACCACTCACCCCCCTTGCAGACTGACACGCAGTTCTCGGGTCTCAGGTTTCCTGTCAGACACGGTGTTCTGTGATTTTCTGATCACAGCATGATTCACACGGCATAAACCCACCCTTTAAAAGGGCACACCACTGGTTCTTTGGTGTGTTCAGCATATGACGCCATTGTTACTGTGTAGGTTCAGGACACTTTTATCACCCCCAAAGAAACCTGTCTCCATTAGCATTCACTGCTGTGTCCCTGGGCAGCCACCCACTGTCTGCATTCTGTCTCGGTGGGCTTGGCCTGCCCTGCCGCTTCCTGTAAGCAGAATCACACATCACGTGACCGTCTGTGTCTGGCTTCTCTCAGTTTCCAGGGCGCGTCTGTGTTGTAGCACATGTCAGGTTTCTGCTCCTTCGTGCGCTCCCCCGGGCAGTGCGGGCGTTTCTGCACAGGTGACAGTCACCACACACACCATGCTGGCCCCCATCCCTACGCTCACCTGTGTGTGGCTCTTCCTCCTCCGCACGCCGAGGGTGTCCTCCTGTCTCGTGCTGCTGGGTTCTCCAGCATTTGCAGGTGGCATGGTCCATTCAGGGCGTCCTGGATCGGGCCACTCCTGGGGTGTTCCCATACTTCCTGTTTCTGAGGAAGTGTGGGTTATTTTGCACGTGTGTACACAGACTCTCCTGGATGTGAAATTACTGGGCCCCGTAGTGTCAGTGAACATGGTGGGCTTGGGTGAGGGGTGCCACCCAATGTCACCTTCATGTCATCCCTGCAGATCTGGGCAGACCCCGGCAAGTATGCCCTGATGGGAGCAGCTGCCCAGCTGGGTGAGTCCTGTCTGCCAGGAGGGCATCCCAAGGTCAGGAGAGGGAGGTGCCTCATTGGAGCTTGAAGGCTGGGTATTTGATTTAGTGTCATCGACCACTCCCTGAGGGTGCACCTGGGCCCTGAGTGGGTGGGGCCAGGCCCTGTGCACAGAACATGGGCAGGCAGGGGCGAAGGGAGGGGCCAGGTGGAGTGGCCTACAGGGACCACCCTTTTCTCACCCCAGCCCACCTCTCCTACCTGGGCAGGTGGGATCGTGAGGATGACACTAAGCCTGACAGTTATCATGATGGAGGCCACCAGCAACGTGACCTATGGCTTCCCCATCATGCTGGTCCTAATGACCGCCAAGATCGTAGGAGACATCTTCATTGAGGTGCAGTTGGTGGGGAAAGGCTGGCCTGCCCCTCGACTTTGCTCTGGGTCCCATCCCCATGCCGTGGTCTCGGATCCTGAGAATGTGGGGACTAGGTTCTGTAGCAGTAGTGGCGGGAAGGGAGCCCCTGTGAAGCCCGCCCTCAAACAGCTTCTGCCTTGGTGGCAGGCCCAGTACGCTTGGGACCCCTCCCTCAGTGGCTGGTCATTGTGCCCTGGGACCCCTCCCCCCATGTCTGCACTGTGTATGACGCCTGCCCCCTCCTCAGGGCCTGTACGACATGCATATCCAGCTACAAAGCGTGCCCTTCCTGCACTGGGAAGCCCCGGTTACCTCGCACTCGCTCACCGCCAGGTATCCCATTTCCCCGTCGGCTTAGGCTGAAGGCCTGCAGGCCTGCAGGCCTGCGGCCTCCTCCTCACACTTAGGTTGGGGGTGGTGAGTGGTGCTGGTGCTCAGGCAGGGCGAGTGTGGGTGGTCAGCAGCAGGAAGGGAGCCTCACACTTGCGTGCAGACATCTGAGTGTCAGAGGGTCAGGGCTACGGGCGCCCCCGGGACTAGTTCTCCCAAGGCAGCACCTGCGTCTGTGGCCTCCAGGCTTCCTACATCCCCATCTCCTGGCTTACTGCGTTCATCAGCTTCATGCCTGCTGAACTTCAGCCTTGGTGTGCAGAGAGGCTGCTCAGGAACCCCCGTGGTCACATGGTTAGTCACCACGTGCCTGACGGTGAACGAAGTGTGTGCTCTTCTGCAGGGAGGTGATGAGTACACCAGTCACCTGCCTGCGGCGGAGGGAGAAAGTGGGCGTCATCGTGGACGTGCTCAGCAACACGGCATCCAATCACAACGGGTTCCCCGTGGTGGAGTCCACTGATGACTCCCAGGTACCAGGACCTGGGTGGGGAGACCTGGGTTGGGTGCCGTCTCCCAGGAGCCAGTCGCCTCAGGTCAGCTCCTGCCTCCCCCAACCTCACAGGGAAGCCGTGCTCTTCCCCGTGTACCTGTCTAACAGGGCGTGTTGGGCAAGTACGGTTTGTGGGGACGGAGAGACCCCGTGTCTGGGTTTTTGGTGAAATTCCGCTGTGTAAGCCTTGCCCCGGTGGGTGGGTTTGGTGGCGCACCCACGTATCTCATGCTCACCCCAAACTGCATCGCCAGCCATGGCTGCAGCTGTGGTCAGGAGAGGCCCTGACAGAGTGTGTGGCCCGTCCAGTAACTTGTTGCCGACGGTTCGGGGAGAAGTTTGTCAGGGCTGGGTCTGTGTCTCGCCCCAGCACCAGGGCACGTTTTTCCTCGCTCTGTGTTGTGGATCCCAGTGTCCCTCCCAGGTGTTTGGGGGACTAACAAGCTTGTGTAGGTGTAATGCCTTTGGTGAGGTCAGCGCCAGTAGACAGTGGCCACACATTGGTGAGGGGCGTGATGGGGAACCTGACTAGAGCTGAGGCTCCCCAAGCAGACGTCCTAGAACTGCTGTGGAGACATTGTCTGCCCTCCTGCTCACACCTCTGAGCTTTCTGCAGGGCCTGCGGCCAGGCAGGCGGGGCCATGGGCCTTGGGCACCGCCCATGGACAAGGCCATCTGGTTTTTCCTGCAGTCAGCGAGGCTCCAGGGCCTGATCCTGCGCTCCCAGCTGATTGTCCTCTTGAAGCACAAGGTGAGCTCCTCAGCGCCTCCAGGTGGTGGGAGGCGCCAGGCTGGGTGCTGCGGTGTTGGCGTGCACTGCCCACTGCCCATCACCTGCTGCCCACAGGTGTTTGTTGAGCGGTCCAACAGGGGCCTGGTACAGCGGAGGCTGAGGCTGAAGGACTTCCGGGACGCCTACCCACGCTTCCCCCCCATCCAGTCCATCCACGTGTCCCAGGACGAGCGCGAGTGCACCATGGACCTCTCCGAGTTCATGAACCCATCCCCCTACACGGTGCCCCAGGTACCTGATTCCCACTTGCGGGGTCAGGAGGTGGCCGTCAGTGGCCTGCCAGGGAGGGGCAGGGGTGGAGTCAGTGGAAAAGTGGAAAGAGCTCCATCCTTATACTCAGGACAAGGTTTGGGGTTGGGGGTGGCTGTGGAGCCAGATGTCAACGGCACAACTGACTCAGGGTGGGCTGGCATGGCGGAGAATGGGTGGTTTAGGACATACGTTGCTGTCTCAGCAGCGGCGAGTGTGATGGGAGGCAGCCGACCCTGAACTTGGTGGGCGCTGCCTCTGCTCTCAGCTGGGGCCAGGCTGGGCCGGCAGGCAAACTGAGGCTGTGCCCACCTTGCAGGAGGCCTCTCTCCCCCGGGTGTTCAAGCTCTTCCGGGCCCTGGGCCTCAGGCACCTGGTGGTAGTGGACAACCACAATCAGGTGAGTAGTCAGGGAGGGCAGAGAGCCCCCATGCCTCCTGACCTGCCTGCCCTGGCCCCAGGTTCGCAGTTGCTCTCAGCTTCAAGGCCATGTGCCCACTTCCAGGTCTCCACCAAATTGCTGTTCCCCCGCATGCTTCCAGAGGTGAGGTGGGGCCGCTGGATTCCCATGACCTGGCTTTGTTCCCACAGGTAGTCGGGCTGGTAACCAGGAAAGACCTGGCCAGGTACCGGCTCGGGAAGGGGGGCCTGGAGGAGCTCTCACTGGCCCAGACATGAGATCCTGGCCCTGGCACTTCACCTGGGGTCCCCACCTCACTCCTCGGGCAGCAGCCGACCCTTGCCCTCCAGACCTCAGGGATGACCTGGCTGGTGTGAGCGTGACCGTTGCGTGGGCGCCTTGTCAGTGTTCTGCACACTCCCCTATGCCTCAGTCCCTGGATGTCGCTCTCCATCTTCCTGTTTCTTCACCTTCAGGGATCAGATGTTCACGCAAGTGCTCGCTTCCTGAGAGCCAGTGAGAGGTTGTGTGTGTGTGTGTGTGTCTGCATGTGTGTCTGTGTGTTCACGTGTGTGAGACAGCAAGTGAGCTGGGCCCCGTGGGTCTAAGTGCTGCAGGCCCCCAGGGCAGGGCCCTATCCCTGCTGCTTTGCTCCCCTCTTTCCTGGCCCAGAAGGACCATGCTACCTGCACCCTACCAGCTGGAGCTCTGGGTGATGCGAGGCCACAACAGAGGCCTTGCCCTCTCAGCTCGTTCTGTGGCCATGAGGTGATAGACCTGTGCAGCTGGGACCAACCTGGGCAAAGGCCCAGCTGGCTGCCCATGGGTGAGGGCTTGGGACAGCAGGCCAGCCCTGGAGAGCAGACTCTGGAGCAGGCTCTGTCAGGAAGCTGGCTGTTCTCCCAGACCACCACGTGTGCCGCCTGGGCTGTACCCTCACTTGGGATGCCATGGGCTCTGTGACGGAATCTTGGCCGAAGGAGAGCTGAGAACCACCCATGGGCCTGTACCCAAGCCCTACCATACTTCTGTCTCCCCAAGCCCTCTGGACATGGAGTCCAGATGAACACCTCTTGCCACCACGTGGACAGCAGCTGGGATATCGGGTCTTCTCAGCATGGGCGTGGTGGCGAGGGTAACAAAGGCCTCTGAGGCCAGGTGGGACTAGTCCCATAGGACCTTTTAAAAAGGTGGTTCCCAAGTCCTCAGACCATCTCGGATGAAGTGATTCAGATGCCTTTGTTGTGAGCTGATGGTGCTGCACCTTGGTTTTAGCCGCTTACTAGGGGATGGGGCCTTGAATCGCAGGTCCTGTCCTGGTGGGGAGGCACAGGTGTCTGATGTGTGGGACCTGAACAGGGGAAATAAAGAAATTGTACCCAGACAACCAGTGCCAGCTTCCTGTTCCCACTCAGCATGGGCCGCAGGCTAGCAGCCTGGGATTCCAGCACCCTGGGGTGGGGATGTCTGGGGTGAGGTCCAGTTCGGTGTGTGGTGCAGGTGGGCAGCACCCTAGTGTGGACACCCCTAAGCGGGAGACACGGATGAGAGACCTGGAACCCTGGAGGTGGTGCACAACTGCGGCTCTGACATCTCACACGAGGGAGCCCCCCAGCACCAGCCACCACGTTCTCCCTCACACGCCTGGGCGGTGTTGCTCCTGGGGCAGCCACAGGGTTGGGTGGGGGGGGCCTCTCCCCAGAGGTCCTGTCTGGACCAGCTGTCTCTTCCCTGCTCTGTGCGACCATGAGGCGTGTGATATGGCTCCCCCTGGAGGAGAGGTTGACCAAAAGGTTCACCCTGTCACACTAAAGCCCCCAGCCCGCCCGTGGAGGGTCTGTGAGGCATGGGTAGGACCAGGGGCTGGAGTGTCCGTCCCTGAAGTGAGACATAAAATATCCTTTACTGGCCTTTGAAGACTCGGTGTGGAGAAAAGTACAGCATTTCAATCCCTTTTTTGTATTAAATACATGTTGAAATTGGTGATACTTTAGACGAACTGGGTTAAATAAAATGGACTATTGAAATTCACTCGACTTGGCTTTCTTACTGTGGCTGCTAAGAAAGTTAATGTCACCGAGTTTTTTTAAAGGTTTTATTTATTTTTAGAGAGAGGGGAAGGGAGGGAGAAAGAAAAACATCGATGGATTGCCTCACACACCCCAACCAGGGACCGAACCCGCAACCCAAGCATGTGCCCTCACCAGGAATGAAACCAATAACCTTTGCTTTGTGGGGTGATGCCCGACCCACTGAGCTGCACTGGTCAGGGCACACCGTTGCCTGTGGATGGTCCCCCAGGGCGTGTGTGCACAGGTGCAGGACGGGCTGTGTTCAGTCAGGGGTCCCAGCCCTCCTGCTCTGGTCTGACAGCTGCGGAGCCAGCAGTTGCTCCTTGGCAGCCTTCCTGTCAGGCCAGGCCACAGGTCTCCCAATCCCAACCTCTGGTTGGCTGGGCGGTGCCCCCTCTGATCGTCCAGAACAGGCAGTTGGGGAGGCCTAGCAGGACCAGGAGAGTCAAAGACTCAGGTTCCACTGGCAGTTGGGCTGGGAAGTCACAAGGTTCTGGGGAGGAAAAGAAGGTTCCAGAAGAGCCTTCACTGCCCTGCCTGTCTTGGTATTGCCTTGGAAGGACGTGCGATGTGAGGACAGTAGCTCACCCTTCATCCCTGTGTGTTCCCCAGGGTCCAGGAGACTCAGATTTGATTTCCCTGCCTCCTTCCAGCTCCTTCCCACCCACCCCACCCCCACCCCGGTTTCCAGCTCTGGGCAGTCACAGAGCACTCGGCCGTGGGCCTCTTGGCAGTGGCCAAAGTCAAAGACAGTGGCTGCTGGCAAAGCTGGATCAGGTGAGCCAGGTGCCAGCTGGGGCTGAGGCCAGGAAGACAGTCCAGGGAGTGCACTGCACAGGGGTGTGGATCCATGGGATAGCTCTGCTTCTTGACCCCCGGGTTGCTTCACAGCCTGGGGGCTCCTTTTGGAGCTGGCCAAGCAGGACACTGTCCCATTTCTGCTACCCAGTGCTGTGTGTCCTCAGGCGGGGGTTGCACCTCTCTGAGCTTAATCTTCCTGTTGTGAAGTAATGAGAGTTGAGCCCTCTCTGGGCTGGGCCGTGCCACTTAGCAGAATGAGCCCTAGTGAGCTTGGTGGGCACTCTCAGTGACAGTCGCACTGATTTCGGGTCCCTGTTACCTTAAGCTCCGTCTGAAAGCTGGCATCCCATATCACCCCAGAAGGCCAAGTGGTGAGCCTGAAGGTGCCTCTTGCAGAGCTGGCTGATAGCAATGGCTTGTCTGGGGCTTCGCCCCCCTCCCAGCTAAGCACTATTACCCTGGAGGACCTGGGGCTCCTCCTGGAGGAAGGGCTGACCAGCCCCGAGCCCCTGAGTCTGGAGGTGATCTCAGGGAGGTACGAGTCAAGCCACCTGGCATCCACCACCTCTGTCCCAGAGCAGGACACCCCCAAGCTCTGGAAGCAGCTGAAGCAATGGTGAGCCCCATGGGGAGTGGGTTGGGAGAGCCACACATCAGCCCCACATATGGATGCCACCTCGTCCTGCTTCTCTCTGGCTAGGGTGACCAACCTGCAGGCTGAGGTGACATCCCTGCAGGGACACAAGGACCACTGTGAGCGTGCCACACTGAGCCTGCTTCAGGAGCTGCACCAGGTGCAGGCCAGTGTGCAGCTGCAAGACTCAGAGCTGAAGAAGCTGAGGCGGGAGGTACAACAGGCAGCTTGGGCCCCTGAGAAGGAGACGCTGGAGGTGAGCCAGCATTGGCTGGAAAGCGCTCATCCCCACCCACAGGCCAGGCTCCCCCTTTCCTGGGTGTTGGGGCAGCTGTTTCCTGGACCCTGAACTCGGCTCAAGCCCTGCTGCCCAAGCTGGGAGCCCAGAGAACTCCCAGAAGCTATGTCTATGCTGGTCAGGCTGGGAGGCCCTAAGGCCTGCACTCAGCCCACACCCTCCTCCTTGCAGTTCCCCAGCCCCCAGAACCAGAACAGGATGCAGGCCCTGGACAAGAGGTATCCCCGTACTTGTGGCACAGGCCTTAGCAAGGGGGAGGTGGGTTTGGGGAGAACAGTGGCTGGTGCCGGACCCACCAGGGCATCACCCACAGGGTTTTATTTCCCCAGTTGTCTTGCGTAGGTAAACAATACATGCCCATGGAAGAATCCAAAAGCTCTGGGTTTGTGTGAGCCTCAGCAGCCTAGAGGCTGGGAGAAGGGTGGGAAGCTTGCTGCTGGGGCCCTTGGCTGGGCCCTCGCCCCTGAAGGCTGCCCAGCCTGCTCTGGGCTTCTGGCCACCAGGAGGGTTGGTTGGCTGGGCAGGCCCCAGGCAGAAGCGGCTCTTGTGCGCCAGGTTGGTGGAGGTTCGGGAGGCTCTGACCCAGATCAGGAGGAAGCAGGCGCTCCAGGACTCTGAGCGGAAGGGCACCGAGCAGGAGGCCAGCCTGAGGTGAGCAGCTCTCTCCCCCCTCCCCAGGGGCTGGTTCTGGGCCTGCTGTGTGCAGTCGTGTGGGAGTCACCAAGGCAGGGCAGGTGTTCGCTTGTCCTCGGTGCCAAGCTGCTGATTGACGGGGAGCCTCAGACACCCTGTAGACCTTCTGTGGGAAAAGAGACTTGAGCGCACGGATTCCCAACCCTTCCCCTTTCCCGTAGGTTGTGCTCACCAGGGCCCAGCTCGCACCATCCCGGGTGGGGACAGGAAGCCAGCATCTTGCCCCCTCTCTGTTTACTCAGGCAGGTTAGGCACTTCCTGCTCCAAAGGCCTGTAGGTCAGCCTAGTCCCCCCAGCCCCGCCGTGTAGGCCTTTGCCTGAGAAGGATTCTTGAAGTTCAAGGGCCCCACCAGCTTCCCCGTGGCTCCCCAGCCAGACCCTCTGGCTGGCCTGGCTGCTGTGACCTTTGGCCAGTGCCCCCAGGTTGGCCCACTTGGCTGGGAAGCTGGAGCAGGAGAAGCAGAGCCGGGAGGAGGCCTGCAGTGCAGTGCAGAGGAGACAGGAGGAGGCCAGCCAGAAGATGGACCATGAGGTGTCCAGGCTGCAGGTACCCAGGCAGGGTGCTGGGCGACAGGGCCCGTCCGGAAGGAAACTCCCGTGCTCCCAGCCCAACCTGTGTCCTTCCCCTTTCGGGTTCTTTCCTCGCTCCAGCTGTCTTTGTAGTCCCCTCCACGTGATCAGACTTGGGGAGTGATCCCCAAGTCCTGTGCTGTCTCATACACTGGCCACTAGCCACAGGTGACTCTGCATATTGAAAGTAGCTAACGTTTTAGACAATTTAAAACTCAATGCCTCCATCACATGAGCCCAATTTCAAATGGTCAGTGGCCTTGTGTGGCCAGTGGCTGTCAACTCGGGCTGCGCCAAGATGGAGCACCTTCCTCATCACAGGAAGCTTTGTTGTTATCACGAGCTCAGCCACTGCTGCTCCTCCGCCTCCCTTTCTGTGTAACCAGCATCCAAATCTAGAAATGAAACATTGTAGCCCAAAGCCCCTTTCTTGGCTGTTTTCAACCTGGGTGCTTCCCTCATGCAAAGTGGAAGTTACCTTCCTGAAGATGCATCTCCCAGTGCTTGTCCCTCTGGGCTGGTGCAGTTTCCCCTCCTGCATGGGGCCCCTTAGGAGGTGGGGCAGGGGATGGGGCAGCCTCTTCTGCTCTGCAAATAGAGACCAGGGACTGCGCTGCACACCAGGGAGGCCCCAGCTGCCGCCCACATAACTCAGCTGCTCAGCTCGGGTAGTGTTTCCCTCCCGCTGCCCTCCGGGAAGTTAGTGTCTTGGTTCCCTCAAGAGACTGCTAGCTGCCCACCAACCAGGAGCTACACGGATGCCTGATGTGCCAGTCACCTGGTGGAATGCCTGCCTCTTCCCTAAGCCCACTCTAGGGCTGGGGTCTACAAGCTATGGCTAGCCACCTGGTTTGTAAATAAAGTTTTATTGGCACACAGCCACTCCCATTCATTTACTATTGTCCGTAGCTGCTTTGGCACTGGAGCCACAGAGCTGAGGAGCCGTGACATAGATCCCGTGGCCCATAAACCTGAACCATCTACTCTCTGGCTCTTTACAGACCATTTGCCCAGCCCTGCTCCAGGTCATCCTACATGGGCAGGGAGGTGGCAAGGGCCGGTGCTCACCTGCCCTGGGAGCTGTGGGAGCTTCCCAGAAGGCTCTGTGGCCTTGGAGAAGGTGCCAGAGCCCTGCCTGCTCTGGGGGTGTGTTAGGCAGGGAGATAGGGCCACGCTGGGCCTCGACTCCCCCATCCCCAGTCCCCTCAGACTGCTGGTGCAGCAGGAAGGGAGCTGAGAGGGGGGAGAGATGGAAAGGACCCCTTTCTGGGCAAAGGGCATGCGTGCATATGAGGGTGCACATTTGCAAGTGTGCATGGGTACATTAAGTTCATGTGTGCCCTTTGTGTCGTATCTGTGTGTGTGTGTATTTGTGTGTGTGCGCACACTAGTGTGTGCCCACACATGCACTTGACCTCTCTTCCCGAGACTGCTAGCTCTGGGTGTGGTTTGGTGGTGGCTACCATGCCTTCTTCCCTGAGGGGCATCTGGTGGTCACTGGTTGGACACCAGTGTGTCCTAGACCTGCATGAGCTTGGCCTGCAGACTCTTCACAGCCCTTTGCCTAGGCATATGACCCCTGCCTGCCTTTCCTTTCTTCCTAAGGAGGGTGTGGCAGGCCCAGCTCTGCTAGGCTCAGGGACAGCCAGGGACACAGGACCCAGAGCCCCCTCTGATGGAGATGGTTAGGCAAGAAAACAGTCCAAGATGGTGGGGGGGGTGATGGCTGTGGGAAGAGGGCACCCAGCAAAGTGGCAGCACAGTGCCCGTGTGCCCCCCTCCACAGGCCCAGGTGACCAAAGTGGGTGAGGAGATGAGCCTCCGCTTCCTCAAGAGGGAGGCTAAGCTGTGTGGTTTCCTGCAGAAGAGCTTCCTGGCCCTAGAGAAGGTGGGAGCTTGCAGGCTGGTGGGGCTCTGCCGTGTCCCCTGCTCACCTGGCCCGCAGCAATGGGTGGGGTCTCTCGCAGAGAATGAAGGCCTCAGAGAGCAAACGGCTGACGGTGGAGAGTGGTCTGCGGGAGGAGCTGGAAAGCAGGTGGCAAAGTCTCCAGGAGCTGGCCGAGGAGCATATGCGAGCCCTGCGGGGGCAGTGCAAGGTGGGCAGCTAGGGCACAAGCTGGGCACCTGGTTGGGGGTGGCGCGGGTCTCAGGGCCACCTCTGCACCACAGCAGGAAGAGTGCTACCTCCTGGAGCAGTGCCGGGGCCTGGACAGGGCTGTCGTCCAGCTGACCAAGTTTGTGCATCAGAACCAGGTGTCACTGAACCGTGTCCTCCTGACCGAACAGAAGGCCCGGTGGGTATCCAAATAGAGCAGTGGGCAGAGATCAGAGCTGTCAGGCTGGGTGGACTGAAATGGCCCCTCTCCCCAGGTCCCAGCATCCTGAGCCCAGTATTAGGCCCAGTGGGGCGACCGGGGCAGAGTAGCTGCCCATCCCAGCCTGCCCCTCATGGGAAACTCAGTGTGGCAGTGGTGGACACAGCCCCGTTTTGGTGGCCCCTGTGACGACACTCCCATTCTCTGCTCCACTGGGTCTCTTGGAAGGTTCTGGAGCCAGCAGCCAGGCTCCCCTCCCTGGCCCAGCTCTGAGGGGCAGGCCAGCCTCAGCTGAGGGACAGTTTCTCTCAGCGGCACCAATCCGCAGGGACACCAAGGGATGCCTGGAGGAAAGCCAGGCTGGGGAGTTGGCTGCCTACCTGCAGGAAAACCTGGAGACCATGCGGCTGGCCAGCGAGCTGGCCCGGCATGAGATGCGTAGCACACTGGAGCTGGTGAGTGCAGCAGGGGCTGGGTTAGGTCTCCTCCGGGATCCCCACCTACACAGGCACCCCCACTCAGCCTGACCTCCCACAGCTCCAAGAGAAGAGCCAGGCCTTAGAGGGGTCTGTGGCTGAGCTGGTCAGACAGGTGAGGGACCTGAGTGACCACTTCTTGGCCCTGAGCTGGAGGCTGGACCTGCAGGAACAGACCTTGACCCAGAGGCTGTGTGAGGTAAGGCTGCAGTGCTACCTGGGGGAAAGGCGGCCTGGACAGGTGGGGGTGGGGCCCAGCTCCCCTCTGGCTCCAGAAGGTACAGGCATGACCGGCAGGTCCCAAGCATACCCAGTGACTGTTTGCAAAGCCCAGAGTGGCCCTGTGCCTGGGAGACCTCCTGCCCAGAGTGGGGCAGCCCAGGGGCAGCTGCTGAGACATTTAGAGGCCCCAGAGACCCGACCACACGGGGGCTCCACAGAGGGGCCAGCAAGGCGAAACCTGCCCCTTAGGGTTTTCTTTTCTTCTTAGTAATAGCTTTATTGAAGTTTAATTCACATACCATAAAATTCACCCTTTTAAAATGTGTAATTCAATGAGATTTTGTGCATATATTCAGAGTTGTACAATCACCACCACAATCACTTTTAGAAGGTTTTATCGCCCCGAAGGAGACTCTGTCATCAGTAGCCTTCCCTCCCCTCCCCTCTCCCCCAGCCCCTGGCGCCCACGATCTGCTTTCAGTCTCTGGATTTGCCCGTTCTGGACACTTCATAGAAACGGAATCACACATTATGTGACCTTCGGTGTCTGGCTTCTGCCACAGAGCGTGGCTTTTCTAAGTGCACTGATGTAGCACGTATGGGTGCCTTCTTCCTTCCATGGCCGAGCCCCATTCCACTCTGTGGTGGACCGCCAGTTGTTTATCTGCTTGTCAGCCGGTGGGCACTGGGCTGCTGCCCTTTTTAGCGATATGGACGGTATTGCTGTGAACACGCACGTGTACCCTTTGGTTGTGGGGCCAGGTCCCCCAGGTCTGCCCTGCCTCTCCTCTCCTGCAGGTGTGGGCAGGTGGTCTTTCCTCTGTCCCTGTCTCTACTGACTCCCTGGGGGCAGCTGGGGCTGGAGCGGGGAAGGGGCTGAGCGAGGCCTGCAGTGTGCCTAGTGGGGCGGTCTGGGCCGTGTGAGGCCTGTGAGCGTGTGCTCAGAGTCAGGTGTACCAAGGCTGTCTGCGCACCCTCCCTGTCCAGGCTCTGGCCTCACCAGGTGTCTGTCCTAGGCAAAGACTGAGTGGGAAGGCGCAGAGCGGAGATCGCTGGAGGGCCTGGCCCAGTGTCAAAAGGAGGCCCAGGCATACCTAAGGGAGGTTCGGGAGACAGTGGACAGCCTGCCCTGGCAGGTGGGTGAGGGCTAGGGGTGCACCTCCCCTCCCCTGTTGTGCCCACCCCTAGCCACAAGCCCACCCCCACCTCTGCTCTGTTTCAGATAGAAGCTGTCTCTGACAGATGTGTCCTACACAAGAGCGACTCAGACCTCAAGATTTCTGCCGAGAGCAAAGCCAGGTGAGGCTGAGCTCCGGCAGAAGCCTGGTGGGACTGTGGCCCCTGGGAAGGGGAGTGAGCTTCACTGAGCTGACCGTCAGGGGGCTGGGAGGGTACGGCTGACTGAGGACCACCTTACTGCACCGACAGGGCTTCTCCCAGGTGCTGCCCTGTGAGCTCCCATCACCTGTGGCAGCCCTAACTCCTCCCAAGCCCCGGCTCGGCCCCCTTGGGGACAGCCTGCCCAGAGTGCCAAGTCTTTCCCTCTGTCACCCATTGGTGACCCCAGCCCCCACTGGAGGAGTGGCAAAGCCGAGTGCCCCTTATTCTTCCCAGAACCTCCCTCCACCTACCCTGCCGCTCACCTCAGGGCGCGCCCCAGAGCCCGGCAGCCTCGGCCCCCTGTTCCCACAGAGAGTTCGAGATTGGGGCCTTGCGGCGGGAGCTGGCTGCTCTGCTGTCGTCTGTGCAGCTGCTCAGGGAGGGCAGCCCTGGGCGGCAGATCGCCGAGATCCAGGGCAAGCTGGCCACGGTACCCTCCCGGGCCCCTTCTTCTGTCCCACTCAGAAGAAGGGGAGGTCTTCTGGTTCAGACAGGGGGCAGCCCCCTGTGGAGGGTCCCTGGGGAGGTTCACAGACATCCTGCTGGGGGGCTCCCCACGTCTTAGCCTTTGGAAGTTCCAACACTAGGGGCATCAGAGAACACGGTGAAAGGAGCGGGCCTGAGCACTGGCTGGGTCCCACCTGGTCACTGGGCTGAGTGATGCCCCCTTGTCCCATCACGGGGTGACAACCCACATGTCAGAGGTCAGTTCCTCCTCTGGGGGATTGGGGTGGGGTCTGCTTCCATGTCCATGAACGGGGGACAGTATTTAGTTTCAGAACCAAATAATGAAATTGGACAGCAGCATCCAGGACAACAAGACCATCCAGAATCTCAAGTTTAATTCGGAAACCAAGCTGGTGAGAGGGGACCCTGCACTGGCGAGACAGGCCCTCCCCCTGCAGACCCAGAGGCCCCAGGCTGGGAGGATGGGCTGCTTTCTCTGTGCGGAGCCTGGGTCCCAGTTTCCCCTCACCCCTCCCAGCCTGCCCACCTCTCTTATCTTTGGTCTTACCCACTATCTGTCTGTCTGCATGTCTGGCCTGAGCAGCATTTCCAGGCAGATAAGGCCCTGGTTTGCCCAGAAGAAGATAATCCTGTGTGCTGTCCCACCCCCGTTCCCATTCCTGCATTCCCACAGCGGCGCCTCCCCCTTGCCGCCCCCCGCCTCTGTCCTCAGCGCATGGAGGAGACCGCCACACTGCGGGAGTGCCTGATGCAGCTGTGGAGTGAGGAGGGCTCGTGGGCCCCGACGCCGGGCAGCAGGAAGGTCTTCATGTCCCTGGTGAGACAGCAGTTCATCAAGGATGTGGCCTCTGGTGAGGTGGTCCCCGTGAACCGCTGGGGTGTGTACCAGGCTGTGAGGTGAGCAGTGGGGAGCTGCCTTTGAGAGGCCCCTCTGGGTCTGGGTTCGGGGCTGGGGGAGGCCCCAAGGGGACTGGGCCATAAGCCATGTTTCCGGGCAGGTGGCTGCATTGGAAGGCGGTCCTCATGAACCAGGTGGCCCGGTGGAGGCCAAGAACAGTCTTGGAGAGGTCCCTTGGCCAGGAGCCTGCCCGCCAACTCACATCCTTGCCCCCTTGCCAGAAATAAACATGCCAGCTCCTGTATCTCAGAGTGTAGATTCCCTCCAGGGGGTCAGGAGGACCAGGCAGCCGGAGTGAGCAAGAGGACCCATCCTCGAAGCCTGTCTATCCTCAGACGCCCAGAATGCCCTTCTCTTGCCCAAGCCCAGCTGAGCTCCAGGCCCAGCCGTTTTCCTGAGCCTCCCTGTCAGCAGGCTGGGTTCCCCAGCAGCCAGGCTGTCCCAGGCCCAGGATCTCTGCCTGTCAGCCATGCCCTTCAAGCCTGTGAGGTGCCCAGCAGAGAAGCGTCTCTTCTTGTCCTAATCTGGGGCGCAAACAGTGTGTTTGCTCGTGCACTCAGCTGCAGCTCCTCCTGCCTCTCCAAGAAAACTCTCGGCTCATCTGGGCAGCCGGCCCTGCCACCTGCTCCAGGAGGGGCCACCTGGGACTTGCCAGTGGACAGGCAGCGGGAGGGGTGCCCTTGCGAGTCTTGAGGGCTGGTCTGGATGGGCACAGGGCGTCCTTCCCTCTAGCCCATAGTCTCTAAGTGGCCACAGCTCTTGCCCTGTCATCCTTTCCTGTGGGCAGAGCTCCAAGGGCTGAGGCCAGGGGACCAGGTCAGGTGCTGGGGACTTCAGCCCCTGCATATTCCTGCCCTGGTGGCCTCTGGTGGTGGCAGCTTCAGGTCCCAAGCTGAGCCCTGCCCCTCTTCCCAGGCCCAGATAGTCCCCACCTACGCTGCTTTGTCCTCCTGAAGCCCCTCCCAGCAGGACAGCCATAAGGAGATTCCAGACCCCTGCTGCCCAAGCTCACCCTGCCAACCCTGGCTGCTCACTAGGCCTCAGCCAGCTGCACCCCCTCCAGGGTCTGGGCACCCCTGCCTGGCAGCTCTGGGCCAGCCTCCACTGACCAGCTAGCCAGCAGGTCACTGAAGTCGGGCGTACCAGGGTGCAGCAGGCCCAGGGGGCTGGGCACCGGCTCCTTCCAGAAGGATGGGGGCAGCTTCCTCTGGGTCATGGGGGTGATGTGGCCGTACTTCTGCTCTAGCCTCAGCCGGTGGCCAGCTGACACCCTGGGCCCTGAGAACTGCCGCAGCCCGTAGTCGAACAACTCAGCCAGCGGCCCCAGCGGCTGCACTCTGTCCCTGCCAAGACCTGTGTCCTGCACCTGCCCCTGGGGGCCCTGGGGAGAGTGGGCCCCAGGCCCGGTGGCCTTGTCATCAGGCAGCCGGCCCTGGGCCAAATGCGCCAGGTCTGTGCAGCAGCGCTCCCTGGCTGGGCTGCGGGCTGGGTGGCCGTGGACATAGATGTCGCAGGTGTCTGGGTCCTGCCCCCTGTCCTTGTGGCCGAAGTACCTCTGGATGTCGCCGCTGATGAGCTCAGAGAACCGCAGCAGCTGCAGTGGCATCTCTGCGCTGCTCGGGCCTGGAGGGGCCTCTTCTGGGGCAGCTGTGGCCCAGCCTGGGCTCTGGGAAGCTGGGCTGTGGGCCTCTGGCCCCTCCCCCTCCAAGTCTTCTTCCTCCCCCTCCTCTTCCTCCTCTTCCTCCTCCTCCTCAGAAGTGTCTGGGGGCTCTGGGTCTAGGGGCAGGAAGGGCTGAAGGGATGGCAGGGGCAGCTGGAAGTCACAGAGAGGTCGGATCACGCCTGTGGCCATGTCCTCCACGTTGGAGCTTCCGAGGCCTCCGGGGCAGCAGGCACCCCCTGGGGAGGGAGGTGGAGAGGGGACAGGTTATCAGTCAGGGCCTGCAGCGTCCCAGTAGGACTGGGCACTATGGACAACTGTTCTTTGGGAGGGAGCTGAGCTCAGAAGTGGGTGAGAGTTGGAAGAGACGGGGGAGGGGGCACCATGGCAGTGGACACGGCCTGAGTTAGGTGGAGGGAGCCTGCAGAGTGCGGGGCCAAGGAGTTTAGGACAGCCAGCGGCCTGTCGGATGGTCACGGGCCCTGTGAGCGGTGCGTCCTGAAGGGCGGTCAGAGGGAATGAGGCTGGGTGACAGGGTGGTGCCACCAGAATAGTCAGCGGGTGGCGAGGAGAAGTCACAGAAGAGAGAAGCAGGGGGTGTGGGAAGGCAGCCGCCCCGAGGCTGGGGTGAGAGTGGGTTTGGGGCCTTGGGGGGCAGAGGCCTAGTCTGGCGGGAGGGGGGGGTTGCTATGGCTCTTGATAAACAGGCTTGTTGAGGTGTTGTCCACCCAGGTGCTGGGCAGGGGACCCCTTGCCCCTAGGATGCCCACACTGAGCTCAGGAGCTGGCTGCCTCAGGGCCCAGAGCCCTCACAGCTTTGGGGGGCTTCCAAGCAAGCACCATTCCTTCCGTCCCCCATTTTCCCAGTCTCTTCTAATTCTAATAAGTGCAGGCACAGTCCCACGCTGTCATTTGCTCTCTGTCAGGATCAAGAGGTGAGTGAGACAACGCCCCAGGCTTTGGCAGGGTCCTCGAGAGACAAAAAGGCCTGTGGGCCTCCACTTGGCTGGGGCTTGGGAGCATGGGGAGGGGATTTGAGGAGGAGACTGTCTCTGGCCCTCCCCTGGGTCTGCAGCCAAGTAGGGGGTGTGGGGAGCTGATTCCGAATGCCAAAGCCTCCCCCACCCAGGGATGTATCAGGCATGCCCCTCCAGGGCAGGGAGGCAGGGAAGTGAGCCCAGGGAAGAAGGCAGAAAGAAAGAAAGGGAAGGTGATTTGGAGAGAGGGAAAGGGGTCTTCCAGTTTGTCAGGAAACATCTCCCAGGGGGTGGGTGAGTCCACAGGCGTCACTGAGAGCCAGACAGACCTGGGGAGCACGGGCCTCCCCTGCTCTGGGTGGGCCATCCTCAGACTGTGCTGTGCTCCCAGCCTTGTTTATGGTGCTGGGGCCCCTCTTCCCTGCAGGGGCACTAGTGGCCCCAGCTGCGGGGCGGTGCCTCCCTTCCCCCGGCCCATGCCTTCCCTGGTGCAGGCCTAAATGGCTTGGCCCTGCCCAGCCCTGCTGGTGACCCATCCCAGTGAGTGGGTGGTCCCCAAAGACCACCTGGGCAGAAGGGCCCACAGCCTTCCCTGGAGGAAGAGGAGGCCAGACCCCATAGCCAGGACCCTCCCCGCCTGCTGCGCAGCCCTGCTCTTACCTGTGGGACCTACAGCTCTGCCGGGCAGGCCCACCTCCACCTGGGCTCAAGCATTTATAGCCAGGCTTTGCTGCCGGCCGGGCTGGCAAATATTTGGGGACTGCATTGTCATCGCAGACTGGGCAAATAGAATCCGTTTGCTTTAGCACCCAGCAACCAGG
The DNA here is from genome assembly GCA_007922815.1 of Macrotus californicus. Taxonomy (NCBI): domain Eukaryota; kingdom Metazoa; phylum Chordata; class Mammalia; order Chiroptera; family Phyllostomidae; genus Macrotus; species Macrotus californicus. Next base: position 2,768 of record VMDR010000192.1, on the reverse strand, counting down.
GCCCAGCAAGGGGGAGCCCGGGCCTGCCCGGGGACAGTAGAGTGTTTGCTGCACGCCCAGCTGGCTCACACCCGGCCAAGGACCCTTATCTCCACTGCTGATTGGGGCCCCAACCAAGCCTTGTCAAATAGGCGGAAAATTAAATTTCATGCTATTTTGACTTCTGGAGTAGCCTTCTCTAGAGGACACCCTGCTTGTTCAGCGCTGTGGGTGAATGGGGCTCCTGGCCAGCAGCGGCACCTGAGAAAGTCAAGGGAGGGAGGCAGGGGACCACCAGCCAGAGCCCAGGTGGAGGGCTCAGGCAGGTGGGGCCTCTGGTGCTCCTGCTCAGCCCTCCCCTGCCACCTCACACCGTCCCAGAGCTGCAGCCGAACCCCTGCTCCCTCCCCAGGGCTTTGTCCTCAGGGTCCAGGCTAAGATGGTCCCTCCCTTCCTGATTCCTTTTTTGGCCCCCACACTTCTCTCTGTGGGGTTTGGTAGCCCCCACCAGCCTTGTGGAACCTGCTGCACCTCCCCAGTGCCTCACAACCACAAGCAGGGCCCCAGAGCCTCTGCCCCCGCCAATCTCCCGTCCTCCTGGGTGGCCCAGCCCCTTTCCCTTGTGGTGCTGCGCAAATGTCCTGAGGCCACCATAACCAGTCACCACACACAGGGTGGCTGAAAACAACAGAAGGGTTCTCCCACAGTTTGGAGGCCGGAAGTAAAAAATCCAGGGTCTTTGGGGCTGGTTCCTTCCAGGGACTCCTAGGGGGAATCAGTCCTGAGCGTCTCTCCTGGGGTGTGGTGTCACTGGTCAGCAGTCCATGGTGATCCCAGGCTTGTAGCCAACCTTTGCCTCCATGGTTTTCCGGCTGTCCCCGTCAGTGCCTATGTCCAGGTCTTCCCCCTCTCACAAGGACACCGTCACTGGATCGGGGTCCACCTCCTCCAGACTCAGCTCCTCTTAGTCTGACCATGCATGCAAAGACCCAGTTTCCACATAAGGCCCCATCCTGAGCTCCGGGTGGACCCGAGTTTTGGATGCACTATTCAGCCCAGTGAACACCCTCCATATGTGACCATGGCCCTCACCTCATTGTGGCTGCTGCTGGGTGATTAGCTCCCTGGGATCAGCGCCTGCGGTGCTGGCTGAGGGGACCCCAGAGTCCCATCTGCTGTGGCTCTCAAAGCAGCCACTGCTTGTGGTCCAGGTTCTGAGGACAGGACAGCAACCCCCTGCCAGCTTGGCATGTGCCCAGCCCTTGTTACTTATGGTCCCCAATCTTCCTTCAAAACATGGGGGTCACCTATCCATGGGACTGGGAAGGTCACAGATGCCACTCCACCTCTCCCTGGGTCCTGCCCTTCAGCTCCAGGCTCCACCCCCTTCAAGAGGGGATGGTGCCTGCCCCACCCAATGACACCTAGGCCTTTCCAGCAGGTGGGGGCCGCTGAGCGAGCCTGCTCTGATGATTGTTTCCTATCATTTCTCAGGCATCTGGAGGGCCACACGCAGACGCTCCGTGCCACCCCAAGAATGGGACCTGCCTGGGCCAAGCGGGTGACCTGCCCTGAGTGGGTCTTCAAAGCTGCCGATATTGTTTGCCTGGGGCAAGACCAGGGAGCAGGCAGAGGGGCAAGGCCATCGCAGGCCACAGGGAAAGGCTGAAGGGGGAGGGGAGGGGTGTGTGACAGGTCTCATAAGGCCTAAAAGAGACAATTGGTCATTACAGACCCTTCAGCATGCCCTGGGGTGAGGCCGTGGCCCAGGTGAAGGGTGTCTGGCGAGGATCAGTCACATGGATCCAGTCCACGTTTGGACCTCAGTCCCCCAGAGACTGACCTCAGGCATAGCCACAGTTCTGCTCTGAGACTCTGGTCCAACGACACTGTTGTCCAGGTCCTGCCAGTGGGGTGGCCCTGGCCCAGCCGTGGCTGACTCTCTGACTCAGCACAGCCCAGCTGTCAGCCGCCCTCTTCGGGAGGCCTGGGTTGGGGTCCCAGGTGGCTCCTGGGCTGCTGGGGCCCCTCCATTCCCTCTCTGCCCAGGTACTATGCTCCTGCCCCCTGCTGGCCAAGGGAGCTCTCTGCCTGTACATGCCCTGGACCCCAGGGCAGTGATTTTCAGCTGGTGTGCCACAAGAATTGTCAAAACATCAGTACCTGACTATTTAGTTAGGGGCCCTGACCTCTTTTCCCTTAGATTGCCAAATTAAAAAAATGACAACAGCCAACCGCAGAATAGCTGTCTGATATGAATGAATCAAAATTATACATATTTTTTGTCAGGTTGGCAAAAATACATTTTTTGGTGTGCCACAGAATTTTAGTAATTTAGTTTATGTGTGCCGTGAGATGACCAAGGCTGGAAATCACTTCCCCAGGGCCGTGCCCCAGCCGCCGCCTAGGCTGTAGCCACAATGCCCCCTGCTGCCGGTCAGGAAAGACCAGGGCTAGCTGGGACCATGCTCTGGCCTCCAGCCCTCCTCTCTGCCAGGCATGGGCTGGGCACGGCAGGGAGAGCGGGCGGGGAGATGGACTGAGGAAGCTGAGACTCAACCCTGCCCTCAAGAAGGTCCCCTCCGGAGGAGATCAAAGATGGAGGCATAGGTAGACACACTGTGCCTCCTCGTACAACCAAAAGAAGGACAACAACAAATTTTAAAACAAAAAACAACCAGAACTGACAGAAAATCGAACTGTATGGAAGTCCGACAACCAAGAAACTAAAGGAGAAACTTTCATCCATACAGGTAGGAGGGGCGAGACGGGCCGGAGAGGACACGCGC